>CAJGYO010000004.1:2183016-2715473 GCA_904845875.1 Miscanthus lutarioriparius | reverse complement strand
TAGATGTCGTCCTAAAACGAAGCAGTAAACAACATCTTTAGGCTCAGCTCCGGCCCTTGAACAGGTGGCATGCTGGATGTGACTGGTGGACCTGCATTTGCATTGCATGCACCAGCAAACAACAGTTAATTATTACTGGGATTAATTGTTTCTGCTGGTCGCACTGCACAGCTGAGCGACGCCTCCATAATCATGGACGCGTCGGAGTACATCAAGGAGCTGAAGCAGAAGGTCGTCACGCTCAAGCAGGAGATGGCCTGTGAAGAAGAAGAAGAAGAAGCAGGCGCTCTGCTCAAGCACAGCTCCTCCCCGTCCCCGACGGTATAGCTAGTTCGTAGTAACACACACACACACACCTTCAGATGATGCATATCGATGGATCCAACACACAAGCTAGTGTATGTACATCAGGTCACTGTGGAAACCCTAGCAGGGGCAGCAGGGCACGGGTTCGTCATCAACGTGTTGTCTGACAAGAGCTGCCCCGGGCTGCTTGTTTCTATCCTGGAGGCGTTTGATGAGCTGGGCCTCAGCCTACACCAAGCCACGGCGTCTTGTGCGGATACATTCCGCCTCGAGGCTATTGGGGGAGAGGTAATCATGCATGCCGTGCCGGTGCTCATCGTGTTCAGTACTGTGATGATGCATATATATACCCATTGAAACTAATAATGCGATAGATGCAGAACCAGGTGGATAATGTGGATGAGCATGTCGTGAAGCAAGCCGTGCTCCAGGCCATCAGGACCTGCTCATCACAAGGCTGTCGCCAACAACAAGAGTAGCTAGCGCTACTAGCTAGCTAGCTAGCGCCAAGATCTTCTCTCTTGATGCTCTGTTACGTACGTTGTATTGTCCATGATGATCTGAAGAAACAACAAGCTAAGTCTTCAGAGCATCTGTAGCATATAATTAATCTCCCATGTACTATTCATTAATTGGCACTATATGCACTGCACGTAGGGCAACATGTCACGATGTATGATGTTCCTTTGTTGTACTACTTCAGATCATGAGCCATGACTAATAAATAATATATATATCACCATGCATTCCAGATTTTTCCCTCAGCTCGTGGTCAATTACTATGAAGTTATAAGAGACTTCTCAACTGACGTACTTTGAATTTCCCGTTTTAAATTATAAGACGTTTCGGTTTTTCTACATACGTAGCTTTTTGGTATGCACTTAGATATATATAGTCAAAACACCTTACAATCTGAAATGGAGAGAGCGAGTTCTAAACTACTCACACGCGCTTCGCAAAGTAATATGACCACGACGATTGTGATAGGTGCAGATAGAAAAGAACACTGTGCATGCAATCATGGGAGCATCCATGCATACATTCTCTTGCTTATATATACACCACTGACAAGTAACCAAGAGCCGAGCGGCACTATATATACATGCAACAAGCAGACACACTGCTACTAGTACTGTTCCCTGATAGAGCCATGTCAACGGCACTATATATCGAGATGTGCATGCATGATTGAGTGTTCCCTGATTGTTTGAGGACCATTTAAGATCTGGTACTAGTAGTAGCTTATCCCAGAAGGCCAGAACACAGAGCACGCAGTAAGTAACCGGGGTACTGTGCATCAGATAAAGTAACAAAAATGTTGTACGACACACATGTGTTTTGTTGTTTGTTGGCACACAAATTTTGTGTCCGTTGGATGGGCATCGTGTGCTTATGCTTGTCACCGCCGTTTGTTTCTCTGTGTTGTGGGTCCCGATTACCAGTGCTAGTGTTCAATTTCTTTTGGACTCCGCGTCTGATTTTGTGTCGTCTGTTCCCCCTTTCCCCATTCTCATTTCGTTTCGGCTTCCTCCCGTCGACTCCCGGCACGCTCGACGGCCTGCGGCACGCTCGACGCCCGCTACGAGGCCACGCGCGCCCGCGTGGAGGGCGTCCGGTTCGCCCAGGTGGGCGTGGCCCTGGCCAGCCCCGACGGTGGCCTGGCACTGGTCCGCGTGTGGCGGTTCCACCTGGGCGACCGGCTGGACTCGGAGGACGCGCGCTTCCTCGCAGCCGTCGGTGTGGATCCCCCGCGCGGCGTGCTGACCCTGGCCACTTGTGCAGGGCGCTCAGGGCCTAGCGCCACTCCCCGGCACGGCGAGCCGCAGTTTCTAGGGTTTCGCGAGCTAAGTTCTTCCTGCCCCCTTCTTTGCGATATGTTCCATCGATGTTTGGGTTTGTTTGTTGCCTTATTCAATGTGTGTGTTGATGTTTAATGCCTTTGTCCTCGTTTGAGATCTGGTTTGTGTGTCCGCTCGTATGCGATTTTTGTGTTGTGTTGTTTGTTGTCTAGGGTTTTCCCCTTAGATGATGTGGGATCCGAGTTCCTGTGTTCTTCAGTTTATGCTTAGATTTTTTGCCCCATTTTTTGATTCGTTGGCGAATGGTGTTGTCTCTGCAGGTAGTCTGTATAGCTTTTAGGAGTTGACAATTGTAGGGGCGGCTGGCGATGGTTTGTAGAGGCGATTTTGCCGGCCGCCCCTACCACACCGTCTCTATAAATCAAGAGTTTGTAGTGGCGGTTTTCAAGCCGCCCCTACAAATGTATTTGTAGAGACGGCTTGTGTCACCAGCTGTCCCTATAACTGTATTTGTAGGAGCGGTTGGTAACACCAGCCGCCTCTACAAAAATAATTTGTTGGGGCGGTTGTAACACCAGCCGCCCCTATAATTCCTATTTGTAGGGGCGGTTCACTCTAGAACCGCCCCTACAGTATATTTTCACACAAAAAAATAAAATTTGAAAATTTAAATATGACCGGAATATATATATATATATATATATATATATATATATATATATATATATATATATATATATATATATATATATATATAAAATATAATTCAAGGACATTATATCAACAACTAATGCACAAGAAGATATATGCATTACAAACCCATAATAATTTAAATTGCTTCATTACAAACACATAGTAATTTAAATTTGTTCATTACAAACCATAATAATTTAGATCAGTTCATTATTACAACTAACAGTAATTTAACTTTCTAGAATTTTCTAACGTCGTACCACGTACTCAGAGAAGTGCAGATCATTCATTTCATATGTCAAAATGTCACTGATGTAGCGCAATATATTTACTAGTGCACTCTCTCTTAATTCACAAGATCGTTCACAAGGTCTACTGACGACGATCAGCATTGGTCGAGAATCTTCACTCCTAGTCACAAGAATTTTTCCTGAATTCTCTCTGAAGTGAGAATAGGGCCACCATATTCCCATTTATAACGATCCAAGTGATACATGGCCTGGTTTAAAATGGCTTCAAAGCTACAACTTGCGTATGTTACGTCGTTCTCCTAAATCTGCAAGTGTTGGAAAAAATGTGGTTATCAGAACCATGCATATATATATAGACATAACAATTAATCTGGATATAAGTTATGAAACTGACCACATCATTTATGTTGTCCTCAGCAAGCTGTGCATAAAACAGTCAAATATCATGGTGGAGGCCCACATTCAAAGCAGCAATCCTCATGGAGAAGTATATAGGAATATTGTACCCAATATTTTGAAGCGCCCTTAAAAACATGCTTGCACAACATATTTTTACGCACTAATATCATGAGGTTGGCCGCTGCTCGTCCTATCGATGTATAAAACCATACCTTGTTGGTTACTCGCCCTAGCGAGAATAGAAAAGCCAATTTGACATTGCTTGAGTCGACCATCTATAGGGAATGTACCAACATTGAGGAAATCAACCCCGAAACTTGAGAATGTCTCTCTGAACCATGGTATAGGATGAATTATCTACATTTAAGAATTATATATATCAAAACAAAATATCTATAGAGGTGTCTTTAAAACATGTTACTTACTATGCTTGGATATGGGTGGTTTGCCCTCCTCAATGCTGGTTCGAAGCCCAGATCATACACATAATTATTTGACAGATCCGACGAAGGGAGTTCGGCCATATCTTTTCCTAAATTTATGTCAAGGAAAACAATTATAGTAGAGGAACAGGAGTAGGAGAAGTAGGAGCAAAGGACAGATGAGGAGAAGAGTAGAAGTAGTAGGACTAGGAGAGGAGGGTCTACAAAGCAGCATCAATATTATTAATAGATAATGTTGTATTACAACCAAAATATCGCTGCCAACATAAATTAGTGTTATCCAAACTAATAGGCCTTAGACACCATAATTAAATCATCATACAATTATGTTATCCAACTACATCGACCATCTAATTGTGTCATCATAGGCCTAATTATTGCAGTTGCATTGGCAGCTCATGGAAAGCCTCATCGAAAGTTCAAACACCATCACCAACAGACTAATAATCACAACATTCTTGCAAGAACCACTCTTACCACTGTGAGGGGATGCTTTCACCACAATCAGTTGGGACCAGATTAGGGGAGGTAGTTGTTGTTCCAACATAGGCATTGAAATCTCTAAGTGTATGGTCATAGTTGTTGTACTTCTTGTGTATAGCATTTTTTAACCCAAGCACATATTCATTATTCTCATGCAAGACATGTAAATCCCAAGTTTCTTCCCGTTGAAAACAACATAGCAAGGGTCCATTTCCTAGTGGAAGTGAAGAAAATAGCCATCAATCAAGTTCAAACTAACTCACAAAACAAGTAGTAATAGTAGTAGTAGAGGTAGAGACCTCAGAAACATGTCAATCATCATTTGATAAAGAACTTGGAGCATAAAGACATCATAAACACAGTGAGCATATAGAAAAAGACAGTAGGGGCGGCTGGTAATGATGCCAAATTCCTCACAAGTTCATGATCATCAGCTCATATTCCAGATAATTTCTGGAGTTGGACAATTTCATCATTAGCAAAAGAGAGGAGATGAGGGGAGAGGAGAGTTGGATAATTTCATCATTAGAAAAAAACAACAGCTGCTTAGCAAACATAGAGCAGCAGCTGATGGCAAAAATAGCCAAAAAACAGCAGTGGCCCACTGGTCCTATGCCCCCAAGTTGCAGCAATGCTAAGATTATAAAAAAAAAGAGAAGACTATTAGATTGGATGAGATCTAATAGGAAAAAATTATCAAACAAATTCAGACCAAAGAACTATTGTTCTGAATTATCAAACCATGTTAAATTGTTAGCAAGGGTAGGCCATCTATTCTCTAAAATTTTCAGAGTATGTTATCCGTTTCACAAATATGTAGAGCATAATGATTAAAATGACTGCTATTTTAGTATTTTATCAAACAATGTTAGCATGAAAATTGTTCATACGTGCTAAGCAAACAAAGTATGATGCACACATGTGAAGAATCAAAATAACAACATGATTTGCAATACACATGCCCTGCTTATACCATAGTTTTTTGGCAAATAGTGCATATTAGAAAAAAAATCATCAAATTGAAGGTGTTATTTTGTTTACAAATATTGTTAATAGAGTAGTAAACAATACAAATTTAGCTCTAGGGAATAGGCCTTCAATTAGTAGCCAGACTCCATCAGAAACAATAGAATTGTACAACAATTAGTGCACCCAGTGGTCATTAGTGCCTCATCAGGTGCATACAAGATTGAGCGCAAACTCTTTTAAAACAACAGCTCAATCACACAACATTAGTGGCTCATCGAGTAGCATTAGGGTACCACAAATTGTGCAATGCAATCACACAACAATAGTGCCTCATCAAGTAGCATTAGGGTACCACAAATTGTGCAAAGAAGGACAAAAGTAAAAATCTTCCATACAACAAAGCTTGCTGGAAGGAGATGAAGTGTGAAGGTACAGAGCCTGTTCGGTGGATGGCAAGGGCTGATGATTACAATTCTCTAGGGGTAATAGGTGAACTACTGAGAAAAAATAGTAACCTGATGGATGCACTTGATGCAAGAAACAAACAAATTAAGGAGTCGGAACATGACAAAAAGAATCTTGAGCAGGAGAAGCTAAAGGTGGGCAATTGCTTTCATCTGAGGCAAAATGTTTTATCAATAAGAATTATGTAATAGCACCAATATTGCAGCAACAAATTCATGAGATTCAGTAAATCATCATTGCACGAAAGCCCTTTGCCTCAGTTTTGAAGTCACATTATTCATTTCATGAGTAGATAGGAGAAAGAAAGAAAGATAGAGATGGGTGAGAGGGAGGGAGGAAGGTTCTAGAAAAAAATTCTTAGTTGGCCCCGGGACTACTAGGTCCTACCTCCAAACTAAAACAAATTAAAAGACAACTCATTTGCCGAACTAGAAGTAGTAGTAGAAGCAATTTTTGGGAGGTGCTATCAAATTAGTAAAAAAACATCACCGACAAAGGGCTTGTGCCCAGTACAAGTAGTAGTAGTAGTATAAAAAATATCACCGACAAAGGGCTCTGAATCAGTTTGGAGGTTTTCTCTTAAAACAATCGTATCCCACATCAGATTATTTACATACTCAAGCCAAAAGAACTAAAAAACATAGCATTTTATGGCCTAAAAAGAGAACTGTTACTTTCTGAACAGATATGGACTTGAGAATTTCATAGCAGCAAGTACATACCCAGATTAGCATACAGACCAAGTTTCATAATTTTTGGACAACTACAATAGGAGATTTGAAAAAGGCAAAAGTTACAAGCCTAAACAAGTTAGCATACTTAGAGAACAGATCTGGGCGTAAGAAATTTACTGCAGAATCTAGATACTCAAGATAGCATACTGTAAAGTTTTCATACTTTTTGGAGTCATGAAACTTCAGAATAAAAAATGACAAGCTTGCAAGCTTATGAAGTTGGCCCAAAAGAAGTTGTACAGGGTGTGAATTTCCCAACAAAAATGCTGGTTTAAGCATCCATGTTCTCAAACAAAAAACATATAACTAGTTGGGTTGCTGGACAAGCACAAATGTTTACTACCTTTACTTTTCATGTTCTCAAACAAGGCCATTGCAGCAAGAACAATAATACTACTGCCACCACCACACCTCACCAAATTGAGTTCACAGCTAATGCAAAGTATCACATTACCAAACTGATGCAAAGTAAAGATTTACGGGAGCCAATTAAATAGATAATCAACCATATTTCTAATAAACAAAGAAAGGAATACCATAATGCTTACTATTCAGCTGCAAAAAATAGCGGCTTTGGTTTAACTAGAAAAAGAACTACAATCTTAGCAAAATTCCCGATGTTCAAATTAACTGGAACTCAAAGAAGCTAATAATCAACATAGATGACCTCCATTCACACAATTATTTCAGTTTCACCACAAATTCACACAATTATTTCAGTTTAACTAGAAAAAGAACTATAAGTGCATGCTCTGTTCTTCCTCAGTGCTTTAGGTTAAAAAAATTGAACTGTTGGGTTACCCTGCTTACCATCAGATCGACATTGGAGTGGTCTGTAGGTTTTGATTAATGACATTGCCTCTGTTTGTTCAGCTAATCCATTCAGTGCAATTTGAGACTTACCTTCATCTATGGCTAACTGAAAATAACACCATTGAACAATTTGTAGACTGGTTCATACTGTGCAAATATTATGATTTACATGCCACATGGGTTATGTTTATCAAAGATTTCTACATGTGCTGTTATGTTTGTTACAACTAATGGTATCCTTGCAGACCTTGGTTCTAGAATCGATCAGAAATTGTTCCTCTCTTTATGTACAATGGGTCTGATTATTTCAGATTTTATTACAAAGTACATTGTCGCTTCAAAAAAAAAATTAAATTACATTGGTTTCGCGTTTTAGGTTTGCTCTTTCCTAGAAGGGATAAGGCTGTCTCCGACATAGCTTTACGCATTGTAGCTAGCATGAAGCGAGATTGGATGCAGGCTGGTGTTCCTTACTACATTTTTCTTCCCTATATCTTTCACAAGGCTGTGATAAGCTTACTAGCTTAGCCTCTCTTGCAGACTGGGAGGAAGCTTAGTGGACTATGTGGTGTAGCATTATATATTGCTGCACTCTCTCACGGATATAACTACACTAAGGCATATATTGTAAGTCCAGATGTTCATGAGATATTTTGAACTTATTCATCAACTTGTATTGTAAATGGCTAAACGGGCGATTAGGAAAACACTGTGTATACCTGTGTTTTTTTTGTCTGTTTGAGATAGGCATATGGTTGAGTATTATAGTAACGACATTGATTATATTTTTTGTTTCTCAGGTTTATGTTGTGCATGTGTGTGAAGCCACTCTATTGAAGCAATTGATAGAGTTTGAAAATACAGATTCTGGGAGCTTAACGGTATGCTTCTTTCTTCGATGGAATTTCCAAATTTGAATAACCTAAAATTTATAACATCCAATAGAAATTCCTTGTGATATTGTGCAATTATTCTTTTCACACTGGCAGTTAACTCCTGCAGTGCTGTTCTCGTGAGAACAAGAGTCTTTTGTTTGTAAGCTGCCGAACAAGAGTCCAAGGAGACTCTGAATTCTTAGGTTTATTTATTATGCTTGATTACAATCAATCTTCTGAACTCTATTAGAGACGTTGCTGACTTCCTGGATAGCAAGCTTGCTGCTTCTCCTCTCACATCCCATCTGAAACAAACTCTGAAATGACTAAAACAAACAAACACATTCTAGCAACTCAACTAGGACATCACCTCCATTTTTCCACGTGCATACTTCTTTCCTATGAATTATATTTTTGTATATGGTAAGAATTAGGTCTCATGAGTTGAATTATATATTTGTATATGATAAGAATTAGGTCTCATGATAATGTTTGAAATTCTAGTTTTCGAGTAAAAAAACTTAGATGATACTGGTTCTTTCTAGGCCAGTAACTTCAAGCAGCCATTATTCTGCCATGTGTTTTTGATTTTTCATTTATAAATTCATAATTTCTAATGGAAAGTTCATAATTTTAGTTTGGCCATTACCTAGCTTTATCCCTTTCAAGAGACAGTTTGAATTAAGAAAACAGATTGTATTGCAATGCTCTTGGGTTGGCATTTATTGTGGATTTGCAACCCTTATCATGGTGTAATACACAAGTACTAACCTTGGCAGACAATAATAGTACTAACCTCTATTTACACAGTTATTTCAGTTTCACCACAAATTCACACAATTATTTCAGTTTAACTAGAAAAAGAACTATAAGTGCATGCTATGTTCTTCCTCAGTAACCCATCACTGTAGGAATTGAGGTGAAGGGGATAAATGTAGGCGAAGGGTTGGGGCATACCAAGGGGTATGGCAGCAGTCAAAGCTTGAGGTCGGAGAGGGAGCACCGGGGGAGGTCGAGGTCGCTGAGGGAGCGCCGTGAGAGGTCAGAGCACGTGGGCCGGCGATGTCGTCGGAGATAGAGGTTGGTGAGGGAGCGCCGGTGGCAGAGCCAGAGTGCACGGCCAGGCTAGAGAGCACAAATCGTAGCCCCCGCGAGGTCGTCAGAGTGTGTGCGCGAGCTGGCGAGGTCAGAGCTCTAGGTTGTTGAGGGATCTGCGACAGTGGCGGGGATGGTAGCCAGAGCGTACGGCCGAGCTGGGGGAGCACAAACCCTAGCCCCCGGTGAGGTCGTCAGAGCGCGTGCACGGGTCAGCGAGGTCAGAGGTCAAGGTCTCGAGACCGAGCGGCGTGGCGAGGCGTGCCTGCCGTCTGAGAAGCTCGCAAACCCTAGCCGCCATGGCGGCCTAGGGAAAGGCGGCGTTTGGGGCACGGAGGAGGCCTGGGGGACGGAGGCAGTTATGGGAGGAAGGCGACGGTAGGCCACGGAGATGGTGGCGGCGGCGGGGGTGGCGGGAGAATTTTTGGCAACCTGACTGCGTCCGCGAGAAAGAAGACGCCCAAGACTTGGTGAGATTTTGGTCAGGCGCGGGCTCTGGAATATACACCCAGAGTCATTTGTAGGGCCAGCTCTAAAGACCATCCGCCCCTACAAATGCATTTGTAGGGGCGGTTTCTGATTCAGCCGCCCCTACAAATATTTTCGCATATTTTTAAGTATTACTTCTACATATTTTTTATAAATGTGTAAATGTATATATAAATGTATAAATATAATAAAAATAATTTGCTATATTTTCCCGTACACATAAAAAATTACTTGCTTATATATATAGATACAATGATACATTTTATTTTGTAAAATAAAAAATATTTAAAAAATTTAAATTTTGAATTTGTGAACTTCGAATTGAATTTTAAGACAAAAAATGATCTAAAATGAAAATATTGTAGACATCAAAGTTATAGAACTCATCAACATGTACAACTTATATTTTGGTCATCTTTTCATTTGACAAAATTTGAAAAGCTCAAATTTTGAATTTCAATAAATGGCAACTTCAAATAAGATTTTGAAACCTTAAATGATTTTAAATAAGAAAGTCATGAACATAAAAGTTATTGAACACATCACTATCTACAACTTTTATTTTGGTCATCTTTTCATTTGACTAAATTTGACAGTTTAAATTTTGAATTTTAATAAATGGCAACTTAAAACAAGATTTTGAAATCTTAAATGATTTTAACTAGAAAAGTCATGAACATAAAGGTTTTTGAACTCATCACTATCTACAACTTTTATTTTAATCATTTCTTCATTTAACAAAGTGTTAGTAAATATTGTTCACAAATTCACATATCACTCATAGTTTCATAAACTATACGAGAGACATGTTGATTTGTGAATAATGTTTACTATCACTTTGTCAGATGAAGAAATCATCAAAATAAAAGTTGTAGATTTTGATGAGTTATACAACTTTGGTATTCATCATTTTTTCAGCTAAAATAATTTGGTGTTTCAAAATCTCGTTAGAATTTGTTATTTTTTTAAATTTGAAAATTTGAATTTCTCAAACTTTATCAAACGGAAAGAATGACCAAATCAATACAGTAACTTGATAGGGCATGATTTTAGAAAATTTTAGGAAAAAAATCATCATATTTGGAGTTAGTACGAGAGAGAAAGACTAGTTACAAATTTTATCCAGAGATTAAAAAAAATCACAACTGTTCATGATGATCAACGATGAACAAGTGTGATTTCTCTTTTTAAACTGTGGCTGAAACTTGTAACTAGTTTTTCTCCCTCGTACTAACTCCAAATGTGATGGTTGTTTTTTGTAAAATTTTCTAAAATCATGCCCTATCAAGTTACTATATTGATTTGGTCATTCTTTTCGTTTGATAAAATTTGAGCAATTTAAATTTTCAAATTTAAAAAAATAACAAGTTCTAACAAGATTTTGAAACACCAAAAGATTTCAGCTAAAAAAGTGATGAATACCAAAGTTGTATAACTCATTAAGATCTAGAACTTTTGCTTTGACTATTTCTTCATCTGACAAAGTGATAATAAACATTATTCATAAATCAACATGTCTCTCGTATAGTTTATAAAACTATGAGTGATATGTGGATTTGTGAACAATGTTTACTAACACTTTATTAAATGAAAAAATGATCAAAATAAAAGTTGTAGATAGTGATGAGTTCAACAACTTTTATGTTCATGACTTTTCTAGTTAAAATTATTTAAGGTTTCAAAATCTTGTTTGAAGTTACCATTTATTAAAATTCAAAATTTGAACTGTTCAAATTTAGTCAAATGAAAAGATGACCAAAATAAAAGTTGTAGATAGTGATGTGTTCAACAACTTTTATGTTCATAACTTTCTTATTTAAAATCATTTAAGGTTTCAAAATCTTGTTTAAAGTTGCCATTTATTGAAATTCTAAATTTGAACTTTTCAAATTTTGTCAAATGAAAAGATGACCAAAATATAAGTTGTACATCTTAATGACTTCTACAACATTTTCATTTTAGATCATTTTTTGTCTTAAAATTCAATTCGAAGTTCACAAATTCAAATTTTAAAATTTTAAAATATATTTTTATTTTACAAAATAAAATGTATCATTATATTATATCTATATATATAAGCAAGTAAGTTTTTATGTGTACGAGAAAATATAGCAAATTATTTTAATTGCATTTATACATTTATATATACATTTACACATTTATAAAAAAAATATGTAGAAGTAATATTTAAAAATATGCGAAAATATTTGTAGGGTCTGAATCGTAAACCACCCCTACAAATCGTAACACCTGGGGTGGTTTGGTGAGTGAGCCGCCTACAAATCGATTAATTTATAGGGGCGGCTCAGATCATCACCGCCCTACTATGCCATTGTAGGTGGCTGGTCTCGAGGTCCCGAAAGCACGCCCATTGTAGAGGCGCCTCCATTCCCCGCCACCCCTAAAAAAAATAAAGCCCTTGCTACAAACTTTTTCTGTAGTAGTGGGCGCTCTGCTCAAGCACAGCTCCTCCCCGTCCCCGACGGTATAGCTAGTTCGTAGTAATACACACACACCTTCAGATGATGCACATCGATGGATCCAACACACAAGCTAGTGTATGTACATCAGGTCACTGTGGAAACCCTAGCAGGGCCAGGGCAGCACGGGTTCGTCATCAACGTGTTGTCTGACGAGAGCTGCCCCGGGCTGCTTGTTTCTATCCTGGAGGCGTTTGATGAGATGGGCCTCAGCCTACTCCCAGCCACGGGAGAGGTAATCATGCATGCCGTGCCGGTGCTCATCGTGTTCAGTACTGTGATGATGCATATATATACCCACTGAAACTAATAATGCGATAGATGCAGAACCAGGTGGATAATGTGGATGAGCATGTCGTGAAGCAAGCCGTGCTCCAGGCCATCAGGACCTGCTCATCACAAGGCTGTCGCCAACAACAAGAGTAGCTAGCGCTACTAGCTAGCTAGCTAGCGCCAAGATCTTCTCTCTTGATGCTCTGTTACGTACGTTGTATTGTCCATGATGATCTGAAGAAACAACAAGCTAAGTCTTCAGAGCATCTGTAGCATATAATTAATCTCCCATGTACTATTCATTAATTGGCACTATATGCACTGCACGTAGGGCAACATGTCACGATGTATGATGTTCCTTTGTTGTACTACTTCAGATCATGAGCCATGACTAATAAATAATATATATATCACCATGCATTCCAGATTTTTCCCTCAGCTCGTGGTCAATTACTATGAAGTTATAAGAGACTTCTCAACTGACGTACTCTGAATTCCCCGTTTTAAATTATAAGACGTTTCGGTTTTTCTACATACGTGGCTTTTTGGTATGCACTTAGATATATATAGTCAAAACACCTTACAATCTGAAATGGAGAGAGCGAGTTCTAAACTACTCACACGCGCTTCGCAAAGTAATATGACCACGACGATTGTGATAGGTGCAGATAGAAAAGAACACTGTGCATGCAATCATGGGAGCATCCATGCATACATTCTCTTGCTTATATATACACCACTGACAAGTAACCAAGAGCCGAGCGGCACTATATATACATGCAACAAGCAGACACACTGCTACTAGTACTGTTCCCTGATAGAGCCATGTCAACGGCACTATATATCGAGATGTGCATGCATGATTGAGTGTTCCCTGATTGTTCGAGGACCATTTAAGATCTGGTACTAGTAGTAGCTTATCCCAGAAGGCTAGAACCCAGAGCACGCAGTAAGTAACCGGGATACTGTGCATCAGATAAAGTAACAGAAATGCTATATGACACACATGTGTTTTGTTGTTTGTTGGCACATGAATTTTGTGTCCGTTGGATGGGTATCGTGTGCTTGTGCTTGCCACCGCCGTTTGTTTCTCTGTGTTGTGGGTTCCGATTACCAGTGCTACTGTTCAATTTCTTTTGGACTCCGCGCCTGATTTTGTGTCGTCCGTTTCCCCCTTTTCCCATTCTCATTTCGTTTCGGCTTCCTCCCGTTGACTCCCGGCACGCTCGACGCCCGCTACGAGGCCACGCGCGCCCGCGTGGAGGGCGTCCGGTTCGCGCAGGTGGGCGTGGACCTGGCTAGCCCCCACGGCGGCCTGGCGCTGGTCCACGTGTGGCAGTTCCACCTGGGCGACCGGTTAGACTCGGAGGACGCGCGCTTCCTCACGGCCGTCGGCGTGGATCCCCTGCGCGGCGCGCTGACCCTGGCCGCCTGTGCAGGGTGCTCAGGGCCTGGCGCCGCTCCCCGGCACGGCGAGCTGCGGTTTCTAGGGTTTCGCGAGCTAAGTTCTTCATGCCCCCTTCTTTGCGATATGTTCCATGGATGCTTGGGTTTGTTTGTTGCCTTATTCAATGTGTGTGTTGATGTTTAATGCCTTTGCCCTCGTTTCAGATCTGGTTTGTGTGTCTGCTCGTATGCGATTTTTGTGTTGTGTTGTTCGTTGTCTAGGGTTTTCCCCTTAGGTGATGCGGGATCCGAGTTCCCGTATTCTTCAGTTTGTGCTTAGGTTTTTTGCCCCATTTTTTGATTCGTTGGCGGATGGTGTTGTCTCTGCAGGGTAGTCTGTATAGCTTTTAGGAGTTGACGATTGTTGTTGGTTCATTGTCTTATGATTGTTGTTCACATGATTTGTGGTTTGAATGGTTCGATTGATGCAGAGGTAGATGATACGTTATTGTTGTTGATTGTATCTTTGTTTTTTTCGATGCAGAGTGGTATTTATAATTGTTTTTGGATAGTGAAAATGTGGTGTTGATTTTTAAGGCAGTTTAATTTGTGAGAAGAGCTCGGTTCTACAAAATTAATTATGAGTTTGTGTCCCGCTGTAATGCTCATTGCAGAATAATTTTTGTAGTAGACATTTTTTAGCTGCATGTTGTTTTTCTATGATGATAATTGCCTCTTACCCCTTTATGAGATTTTAGTTTCATTGTTCTTTTTTAGTTAATTTTTCAGTGCTCATTTATTTTTACTTATAGTGCTCATTTCAAAGGTTTTTTTTTGTAAATGTGAACTACCTGATTTTTTATGTACCTGATTTTTTTGATGCTACCTGATACTTGAATGCTACTAGTTACTGCATTTATCTGTTTTAGTTTTAGTTAAATTCCAGTTACATGATACTTGACATCTGAATGCTATCTGATGTACTGTTAAGTTTAGTTACCTGATGTATTGTTAAGTTTGAGATACTTGAATGCTGCATGTGAGAGTTATCTGAATCCCTACAGTCATTCCACTACCGTTTTCGATGAATTTAATGCTAAGTCTGTGTGAGTGTCAACTAGAGAAGTACGTTTGTGCTCTTTCTTTCCATGTGTATGTGTGCTCTCTTGAGCTTTGTTTTACAAATATGGTAGGCTGTATAGTTGATTCATTGTTTTGTCGTTTTCTTTTGTAGATGTTTTGGCTCGGATTATTGGGTGGATGTAGAGGTAGATGACATGTTTTGCTACTGTTAGAGAATTTTGATAGTATATATTGATTTTTTGTCATTTTTAGGTAATCATGGCTGCTAGGAGCAAATGTTTTCGTGTTGTAGATGACAGTACTCGAGCAGAACATGGTCATGAAGGACATGAACCTAGAAGCGTGCGTCGTACATCAGCAGTAGTTATATAATTTTTTTTGATTTATATGTGTTCCTCTGTTTTTTTAGGCCTTCATTTCTACTACAAATATAAATTTGTTGGCGCAATTTGTTGAGTTTTGCAAATCCAAGGTATCATTTCTACTGCTGATGTATGTTTTTTTGGCTTGTGCAAATAAATTATTGTTTGTCCGTGAATAAATTCAGTTAATGTTTAATTAACTCCTTAAACTGACACATAATTAAGAAACTGTCTGAGTCACCAAGATTTCAAGGTTTCAGTTTTGCATGTTGCATGCACTAAATAATTTTTAGAGCTCTTGAAAATTCATATTTCTTCTGTAACTAGGATGTCTGGCGCATGGCTGATATCTTCGATTGAATTAGTTTGCTTAGATTTTAATTAGTTGAGGCTGCACTAAATCTCGGAGTCTTGATTAGCTGTCTTGTGCATGCACATGGCCACACTAAATTAGCTAGTTCCCATGTGTCTACAAGTGTGTGTATGTGTCTGGCTGTCAGCAATCTCACACCTTAGCCCAGCCCGTTTGAGAGGTACCAGACCAGATGCTTGTAATAAGAGGCACATCATCCACACCTGTCTTTTTTTGTGCGATTTGATGGCTACGCTCATGGGATTGTTTTGCTTACTATATATGTATCCATCTACATATTTATTTGCGTAGAGCTGATGAAACCTAGTGACTACATCTGCATATGCCGGCTGTATTGGTGAACTATTAACCAAGCTACAATAATCTATGATTTAAGTTTGTGGTGTGAGATTGAGTTATATACTTGACACAGGTTTCATATGTGTATGGCTAGTGTCTGTTTCGGTTGTTTGGGAAGTATGGTTATTGTGTACCTTGAATGTACCTGGTAATACTCAGATATGCAAGTTTAGGCTAGTTTCATCTAATGTGAGCCACGCAAGGCGTGCAACATGCCTTTTCTGTTGTGGTGGTGATGGTATAGAAGTTTGCTGAGTCATGTTGTTTGCTTCACTTGGTTCCAGTAAAGCGCAGTTCGTTACACTAGACTATGATCTATTTGGTTGGGTACAGTTCAATTTACAAGCTGGCTTAGGCTTTCGTTTGCAGCTATGGTTCAACTTCGTTGTGTGAATTTTTGTTCTAAAAATTGTTTCAATTTTCACTTTTCAGGATTTTAGCAGATAGTTTAGTTATCTTCATAGTTTTCATTTTCTGAATTTTGTTTAGTTAGTTCAGTTTGTCATTGCATCACTTTAACTGCATTATAAATTTAGGTTAGTTCAATAAATTTAGGTTAGTTCAATTTAGTATAATCTATTTTTTAGTTTTAGTTTTGTTCAAGTTCAGGTTAAGTTTAGTATACTTTATTTTTCATTATAAATTCAGTTCAAGTCCAGTGGAATTAATTATCAGTTCTACTTTAGGTTCAATTTTTTTAGAATTTAGGTTGAGTACCATCGAATTTTATTGAACTGCATTAGAGTTTGGCTGTTATGTATTTCAGTTTTCTTGCGATTCAGTGTTAAATCTAGGTTCAGTTAAGTAGAATCTATTTTTAGTTTTAGTTCAGTTTTATTTTCATGTTAAGTTTAGTAGAACCTATTTTTAGTTTTTGTTCAGTTCAAGTCCAATAGTTTTTTCTCTGTCTTTGTCTCTGTCTCTTTATTTATTTTTAGTTATCAGTTTCAATCATGTTTGTGAGGTTTAGTTTAGTTTTGTAACCTGCATTAGAGTTTCAGTGAATTAAATTTTAGTTTTTTCGTGTAGCCAAAGTTTGGGTCTCTATGTTGTAGTCTATGTTCAGGTTCAATCACGTAGAATCTAGGTTCTCGGCTTCAGTATTTGAGTCTCAGGCTTATTATAGTTGTGCCCATATCTACTACATTATTTTTTTATTTCGGTTTCAAGTTCAGGATTGTTATCAGTTCAGTTTTTATTTTTTTCAGTTTTATAATTCAAGGTTTCTAGTTCCTAGACTTTAGTTTCAAGTTCAAGATTGTTTTTAGTTGAGTTTTAGTTAATTTTTTATCTTTAATTGCACCAAGGCGGTCTTCATTTTTTTCAGTATCCTAGTTTCAGTTTAAGTAACTCAGCTCCATCATATTTCAGTTACTAAGTTTTAGTAAATTCGTGCAGCAGCTGTAGGTTGCCTTAGTCTGAAGCAATGCTGCCTGATTGCTTGATTCAGTGAGTGGAACTAGTTGTAGTTCGGCAGTAGTAGCAGTGGCATTTTGGTATTGCAGAGACAATACCTCACTCTATCTTACATGTTTTGCATTGTCACTCCTAGCAAGTCAATGTGTATTCAGTTTATGAGCCATGCCATTTTCATACTATATTTCCATATTGATCCTTAGTCTATAGCTTTGGTTAATTTCTTTCCAACTCAGTTTATTGTGGTTCAGTGAGTTTTAGAAAATTCGGAGTAGTAGCTGACTGAGATGATTGAGTTTTTTGTCCTTGTCCTTCCATATAAAAAAATTGTCTCTTGTTATTTGTGCTAACACATCTTGAAATCTGTTTATTCTGATTTGTGTCAACATAGACCCCACAAACTCAGCTCCGCCTACCTTCAAATATTTCTCTCTTGTGTTTTGGTTATGCCACTGCTGCTGGACCTTCAAATATTTACATTGTTTCTTGTGATTTGTGTTAACAAATCTTTGAACTTTGTGATTTGTGTTAGTATGATGCTGCTTTGTCAGTGACTATCAGAGACAGGCAATTTGTTATATGTGAGATATGTTAATCCTGTACTAAATAGGATCTATACAAGTTGTTTCCAACAAAAAATTAGAACTTGCAATGTATTTTATAAATAATTTAGAGTTGCCTGGATTGGCTATTTTTTTTGTATGTTTCCCTTTTATTTTACTGCCCAACAGTCATCCAATCTGCTCAGCTCATCTTTCTCCTGCTAGGTTTTCTCCTATGGCATTTTCTGCTATCTCTGGCATAGGAACTAGAGATCACCTTGACACCTGGTGTTTTTAGAGCTGAGAAAATTTTAGGTATGAAAATTTTACCTAGTAATGTAATTTTTTAAATGTTAATCCGATGCATTGATCATGCTATATTTCAGGTAGACACTAAATTTTACATGGTAATATAATTTTTAAATGTTAATTTGTAGTTTTGTCTCTGTGAACAGTTCACAAGCCACAGTAAATATGCTTAACTCTTGTAAGCTAAAAGAGTTTGCCAGAACTCCAAACTGATGTCTATTCTAGAACTTGGGAAGTGTTAATTGCTAGGACCTACTTGATGACATATTATGAATTTTACAAAATTGTGATTTGTGAATATGTTAATATGGAGCGAAATTGAGCTGCGTGGATCCTACTAATACCTTGTAATTTTGGTAGATTCAAATTTGGTAGTGTTTATCCACTTTCATGTATTCTTTAAGAGCTATAAGCTTGTGTTGGCCTTGCCCCTTTTGTTAGTGCCCACCTATTTTTTGATAAATGAGGTATGACTTTTGAATCTTACATTCATTCCATCTGTTTTTTGTTCTTTTCCATAGCACTTTAGTGGTACCAAAGAACTATTTCTGAGCATATGTAAACCAAACAACTAAAAGATTCAGTTACATAATTGCAGTCTGCTATAATGTAAATTGCAAGTGTCTAGCACTGCAATTGTAGTTATGAGAATTTGCAATATGCTGTTGTTGAACCGTTTCCCTTGTTTTTTTGTGTTTTTTCTGCTAGCTGATATCCTGTCTGCTATAATGTAAATTGCAAGTGTCGGTCCTTTACTTTCTTGTGATTTGTGCTAGCACACACCATATATTTGTCACTTGTGATTTGTGCTAGCACAAACCATATATTATTATGATTTTTGTGAACACACATCTGTCTTCTGTGCTGTCACTGTTGCCTTTCTATAATTTAGTAAGCTGCATGTTTAGTAAAATGTCTTTCCTCCCTCATTTTCTTGTCTGATCAATACCGTTCTTCTTCTCTTCTTCTATTTTGACAGTTGTTCAGTATGAGGCGCTCTGAAGACCAAGAGAACAACATGCTATGCAAGCTCTAGCAGTGTAACAAGTCTCTTGGGAGAATGACTCCTAGGAATCACAATTACAATGTGTGTAACCGTGAACTGAACTTGGTGCGAAAGTGTTGAAACGTTTGAACTGTTGGTAGATTTCAGAGACTTGTGTTGAAGTTACATGATTGATCCGTCTTGACTTCTGGGATCTAAGGCAGGTCTGAATTTTCTATGCTTGCGCTTTTATTTTGCTGGCTTTGCCATACAGTAGTTACGGCACCTGTTTAGTGGTTTCATGATTTCAACCATGTTATTTTGCCACGTGTCGCGTTCTAGGTACCATTGATAACTTGGAATATACTTGGATACCTGCGATGGCATGCATATTTGTTGTCTGTGCAAGCAGTGGTTTGGAATGGCTGCTACTTTCAGCAAGATTTATTAGAAGCAAGTCTCTAAAGTAATGGGGCTTCTTTTGGGGGATTTGATTTGCTTGTTGTTCTTCTATGTAGTAGTTGTTTTGTTTTTTATCCTATTAATCTTTTGTGTTCATGAACACAAGATTCAGTTACATAATTGTGAATTTAGTGGCCGGTGTTTTTGCTTTTTTGCAGTATGTCTTTCCTGTGTAAATATTTGTAGCCATTCTAGCTGATTTGAAGATCTAAGTGCATGTTTTTTTGCCAGGGGACTACAAGGCCAACCACAACAACCCTGATGACCTATCCCATCCTGCATGATGAGATAGGCTTCAACCCTGATGACCTGCATAGTCTCTGTATGCTCTCTTGAGCACACTTGAGACAACGTTGCAAAATTTAAGGTGAGCTAGTATTTGAATTCGACATTTGTAGCTGCTGAGGTTCATGGACCTCCTTGTAATGTCCCACCTCTACATGTCTTTGTAAACAGTCCCACCTAGTGCAGATATTAATTTTACGCCGATGATAAATACTACACTTAATTCTTGCGAGCCTAGATGGTCGTGTTGTCTTTGGCGGAGTTGCCGGCTTGCTGTTGGCAGGAAATCCTGTTTAGGTATGTGTTGGCTCGCATGCTTTTTGAGATCTTAATGCCTGCATACTATAAGTTCAATTGGTTTGTACTCTTGTGCTTAAACACTTGACTGCTTGTTTTTTGTTTGATAGAGAATTTTCTCATATACAAAATACTCAATTTGGAGTTCACAAAACCTCTTAGGTTGGAAAATATGCTCGAGCTACTATAGAAATAAGATGCATCCACAATATACTACTTAATTTTCAAGTGCTCTATTGTTAATAATATCTACTGTTGTTGAAAACCAGAAAAATAAAACATTCGGTTACACAATTGCAATCTCCAACAATATAAATTACAGCTATTGGGCACTGTAATTGTAGTTCTAATCATTTGCAATTGTAGTTCTAAGTATAAATTAATTTAAGCTTGTAACATCATATTCATTGAACAAATTACAAAAATTAATTGGCCACTAAAATTCACTGCATCCTTTCTTCTGATTGATAAATTTTGCTTCCATCTATTGATCATCTTTGATTACCATGTCCTTAGTGTTTTGTTGCTTGGTGATCAATGCTACCATTTGTTGTTTCCTTCCTCTTCTTTCTTTTTGGCTTCATCGGGAAGCCTACAAGACATTATTAGTTCACATAAATAAGAATTTTTGTATTTGGATTTAAATTGTATTTGTATGAACTGAATTTTTTTCCGTGCTTCTTTGTTACCAGCACTGTCTGTGTCATTTGTTTTCTTCTTTTTCTTCTTTTCTACTGCCACCATCTTCTTCTTTATTTTTTCTATATGTGTCTTCATTCTCACAGGTTTAGGTGGTCTTCCCTTTCTCTGAATTCTTTCTGGATTATCCATTTTAGTCTCTAGATCTCCAGCTTATGCTGCTATAGTTTCTCCTTCTTCATTTTCTCGCTGGTCATTTTGTGCTTCACCTGTTTGCTGAGCGGATAATATTCTATCTAAATTGATTTTGATTTTGTCGAATTCTGCCATAAGGTATTCCATGACTTCCTCATTTTTTATCCTTTTGAATTCAGTATTGTGGACTTCCTGGATAATATGTTTGAATCTCAACAATGAGCTTGTTACAACTATTTCTTCTTCTTGTCTTTCAACATGTACCTTCATATCCTTTTTCTCCACCGATCTAAGAAGTATTTGTCTAGAATTGTGTTGATTTCCTTTTCAATGACTATTTTCAGGATATGAGAGCAGAGTATCCTATCTTTGCTGAATTTTGCACATATGCATGTAAATTCTTCTTCGCTTTCTGTTAGATCAGTGTTTACTGTATGTCTCCTGAACCTATAAACCTCCTGAATCTGGTTACTTTTTTGCCACACCTGAAATGTTTTTCCATCTTCGGTTTTCCTGTAGTTCAGCCTTAATGTTGCCTTCAGTTGTAGCTAGAACTTTTTAATATATTTCTGTTGTATAGCTGTTGTGCCTGTTGCTCTATTCTGTAGCCGAATATAAATTCCTTTGGCCTTTTCTGCTTGCTATAGCTATCCTCTAGCCTTTCTGCTCGATTTATGGTAGCAATAATCCGATTGTACTCTTTCAAAGAGCTAATAATATTATAGGTTGGCCCTACATTGTCTTTGAACCTCGCATTTGTTGCCTCACTTTTGGATGTGGTCTGTATGAAAGGGAAGAAGTTATTTTTGTAGTAGTCCGGGATAAACCTTTTCCTCATTTCCCACATTTTGAAAAAGTAGTGATTCCCTTGAAGGTTTCTTTTCTCAATCATTCTCTTCCAAAGTCGCTCAAATTCTTCCACTGTTAAACTATTGTTCACTATATCTTTGAAGTCTTCATATAGTCATTCGTTTGCTGCAAAGACCTTGACATGGAACAAGCAATTTTTATGCTTTGTGTTTATGAAGACTTGCTCTATTGCTGATTTCATCGCCATGTCTTGGTCTGTGATGATCGTTTGAGGGTGTTTTCCTCCCATTGCTTCAAGGAAAGTTTGAAATACCCACTTAAAAGTGTCCATTGTCTCATCATGTAGGAAAGCACATCTGAAAAGGCAACTTTGCCCATGGCCTGTGATTCCAACAAATGGTGCAAAAGGTAAGTTGTATCGGTTGGTCATATATGTCGTGTCAAAACGTACACATTCTCCATAATTTGCATAATATTTCATAGAAGAACAGTCTGTCTAGAATAAGTTTCTCACTCTCTTGTCCTTATCTAAATCAAACATGCTCATTATCATCTGTTATAGCTGATGTAATATCTAAACTTGTTGGTTCTGTTACTATGATCCTCAAGTCATTTTCTCCCATTGTTGGTTGATCATCTTGATTTTCATGCTGCACTTGTAAATATATTAGCAGCAGTCTTAGTTTCTGAGTAATGTCATTTAGAATATAAATATTTTTTTCCAGTGTGGACTGAAATAGTTGAAGAGATCATTTTTTATGTACCCCATCAATGTCCATGTTATTAAATACATCAGTTTGCCAATGGTATTGTTGAATTTTAGATCTATCATCATTAGCTATGCTTGTCGTTGCTCCATCATCATCAGCGACGATTGCCATTTCTTCATCCTATTTTTGCAAAGATAAGTTTTACTTTGATGCCAGTACATATTTGTATTGCTTATAAATGTAATCAAATTGGCTCAGCTATTTGTATCTACCTCATATGACAACCTTGACTCTGATATTGACCAGTCAATTTGTGGTCTAAAGATTTCATCCAGATCTTCAAGGCTCATATTCTGTTTTATTTGTTTGATAATGAGAATGGTTACCATTTATAATATAACACAACTAGTTTGACAAGCATATATAATATAGTTTTACCTCATTCCTGTCATTTCCAAGTATCATCTTTGTTAATGATCCTTGCATCTTTTCATGTTGTTGCACAGTTTATAATAAAGCATTGAAATTACAGTCCTGTTATGCTGAATTTACATATGTATGAATTGTAATTTTTGTATACTGGTATTTATAAATTTTACCTGTGTATTCCTGTCAGTCTGATTATCCTCCTGAGAGTTCATCATCTGTTCCAGCATAAGTTCAGTGTAGTCTCCCTGCATTGAAATATATTTTAGTCCAAAAATAACCTTTTTATCTTGGCTTTCCTGAGAGTAAGCAATGATTTTGCTCACCTTTTTGTATCTATAGAAACGGTTAGTGGAACAATTTGTGCCTCCAAATACTTGATATGGAGCTGACTGCACTGCCTTCATTGCTTCTGTACCATATGAGTTCATTGATGTTGGATAATCATCAACTCTGCTTGTTGTCATATACATACTATTCTGCTTCATAAAAAAAGAGAGCACCAGAGTACTTATTTTGCTTTTTATCAGATCTTCTTAATTTTTCATTGCATCTATGAAATGTGTTTTTACCTAAGTAATTGATCAAACTGGACTGGTGCTTGTATCAAATGCATTAGGGAAACAAATGAATGCTGCAGCAAAATGTATCCTTGCATTTTTAATTAGGAGTTATTTTACCTCTTACATGTCCTTGGTGCTGACATCATTGTTGTTGTATCCTTGCACTTTCTCAAAATTCTGAATCTGATATTGTGGCTCTGACATTTGCTCCTGTCTTGTGCCCTTGGTTGCAACATCCAAAAATGCTTGTTTAATAAGTATAATTGCATTAGCAGCAAAAACCAGTTGCACTATTTGAAATGTGCAATTTGTTTTTCAGTATTTTGTATTTTTGTTTCCTGAGTTCCTTAATTTATGAGTCTGTAATTCTGATTCTTGAATTTGGTTGCAGCAAATACTAGCAGTCTTGGATTACATCTTCATGAGGAAGTCGGTGTGCTTACCTTGGCTATTGAGGTTAGTGGTCCCCCTTCAATCTGTTGGTTGTGTGCCCCTTTCCTCTGCTCTGCTTGCCCCCACGCAGAGGAGATCATTATCTTTGATCTGCTGGTTATTTTCTTCTTTCCCCTGCTCTGATCTCCACGCAGAGCAGATCTGATCTTCACGCAGATCCTTTCCCCTGTGTTTCTTTGCTTCTTTCCCAAGTATACCTGTTATATTCCTATGGAATTCCTGTTTGTTGGGCTTATGGGCTGCTACATGTTTAGTGGGCCTCTCTCTTTCATCTTAGTTATTGGGCTTTTCAATTGCAAAGAACTTACATCTAACAAACAACAACAGATCTGGTCTGCGTCAGCCTTTTTTATCTGATGGAATTTGTGTGCTAGTTTCTCCTAAAACACATAGTTTTTTCCCCTTTTATAATTTGTGTGTTTTTAGGCAGCCAACAACCATGTGCTAGCTTCTCCTAAATCACATGTTTGTTTGTCTGTTGAAATTTGTGTGTTTTTAGGCAGCCAATAATCATGTACTAGCTTTGGCTGAGACACACGTTTGTACAGTAGATAGACTCAGAAAATAAACCTTCTGGTGCCGCCTTAATTAGCTAGGTGTCGTACGGAGCTGTGGCATGCATGCATGATGTACTAGTACGCCCGCTTGTGATGACTGATGACAGGCTGCAGACTGCCAGAGAGGACGAGACGTCGTCGGCAGGGATCCAATGCAATAAGCCGGGCGGCATATGCAGACTGCCGATCGAGAGTTGGTCGCGACAAGCGAGCTGGGGGAATGCATGGGAGGATAGATAGCTCCTACATCCGGGGAATGCGGCCAATGAGAAGACAAGGGAAGCGATCGATCCAAGGCGGGACAACTGCTCACTCACGTTCCTCTGGCGCCATGCATGCATCTCTTGGCACGCAACGATGGAGCCAACGGCGACGACGGCAACCGCGGGATCGAGAACGAAGCCCTGTCCTGCCCTGCCATGCCAGCCTGCTTCCTGCTGCTCTCTGACGTCGACGTCGACGGATGGATACCAGCCACGCGCACTGTGCTGCTGACCTGTTGTGTGTGTGCCCCTGCGGCCTGCGCGCGCCTGCGTTTCTTCATCAGCGAGCAGAGTAGGGCGACGGGCATGCATGCACGGCACGGCATGACGCTGCTAGCTAGCTACTATGCGCTCGTGACGAGGCCAGCCAGATCCTGCCTGCTACTGCGATGCGAATGAGACAGGCAGGGCAGGGAGACATGCTGGCGGGGATCGTCCAGGGATCGTGTATCCCGAGGGATCGAGCCGAGAGCCTGCCGGAGAGGGACGCCAGCGCCCGGCGGCCGGCCACAGGGAATTTGTCCATGTGGAGGGCGCGCGGCCGGGCCAGCTAGTAGGGTTATCATATCCCTTGCTTGCTTGCCATTGTATTGGCTGCTTCTGCTCTGCTAGTGGCCACTCACTGCTCTGTAGCTAGCTAGCCTAGCCATGCATGTATAGACATGTGTATGTATGCACGCGATCCTTACGATCACGAGAGGTAGTAGCAGTACGATCTCTTGTTGGTACGGTGCAGAGAGAGGTACTGATGATCACTGCATGTATCGATCAGACAGAGGAAGGACGACGCGCCATCCATCGATCCGGCCGAGTTGAGATCGACGATAGAGAGTAGGTCCAGGTTTTGGTTGTAAGCCTGAGCTGCTGCCCATGTATGCATGAAACAATCAAGCAGCGAGACGTGTGGTAGTACGTGGTGCTGGTCCATCCACGGAGTTCTGTTCTGCATGCGCTAGCAGCCACTACTGCTGGCTTGCATTGCATGCGGATAGAGAGATCGATCCTAGTCGACGAACAAGCCCTGCAGATGTACAGCAATTCCATCCTGGATGCGCTCCCATGTGCTCTTGCCTACTCCTCCAACTCTTAGGTGAGCGTGAGAGTGAGAGACTGAGAGCCATTGGAGATTGGACGACGTATGAGGTGAGGAGAGGACTGGCATGGCATGTCGCCGGTACGTACGTGTCAGGGAGAAGGGGGCAGCAGCGGCCGACGCGCGCTGGGCCACTTCAGGGCCTTGTTTCGGAGCGGCTTTTATTTCCTACGTGTGATGGGCCACTTCCAGATGTATTGGAATTGGACCTAACATAAAAGCCCATAGCAATGGGCCTGTAAAGCCAAGCCGACTACACAAACGCGCTCGACTTTGTTCCTGCACGCTCGGGCCACCACTACCAAAGAAACATTTTCTGGAGGGCCACCAGCTTGTTATAAATGTTGTGATAATAATTTTTTTGAAGAAATGTTGTGATATTAATATATTACGAACCTGCGGTGGAGACAGGCTATATTATCTATATTATTTTTACACATCGCCTCTGTAACAGGCCCATAAGCCCATCCAGTGTATCCACCAATGGTCTCGCTCTCTCTTTTCCATCTCCATCTCCATACTCTCCTTTTTTTTTTCTCTTTTGCACCCCCTCACTAGCAGCCCCTTCTCTCGAGCGACACCGTCCGCCCCACTACTTCTCCCACACCTACCCTCCCTCTCTAAGCTAGAGTGGATCTATAGTGGATGCGTGGCCGTGTACGGTGGCCCAGCCGAGGCATGGCGACACAAAACGTGGCACGTGCGAGGGCAAGACGGTGCGGCCCTGCCCAGCCAAGATCGAAGCATGGTGGGACAACATGGGCAATGGCGAGGCATGGTGTGCGCGAGGGCGAGGCGCTCGGGTGACAGTGATGAAGTGGGCCCTCTCCTCCCTTTCTCAAATCCGTAGGTGGTGGGCCAAATTGAATAGGCGGAGTTCGATCTTGGTACACACACAACCATTTATTTTTTTCCACTAAAAAACACAACCATTTATTTATTACAAATCAAGTGGACCTATATATGCGGAGGAGTTTCCTTATAACAAGTCAAAAATCATGGGAGGTAGGTGTCGGGGACCAATACTAGGGTGCCCGAGAGGAGCTAGTAACCATCAACATTGATTCGTCTGAGCAGTCAAGAGCGCGACTACAGCTCCAACTGACCCCTAGGTGCGCACACTCCGCCTCGCCCGATCCCTTAGGGTTGGCTCCGCCTCGACCGACACCGAGGACGCGGGCTCTGCCTCGCCCGACACCGAGGCCATGGGCTCCGCCTCATCCAACTCCTGAGGGTTGGCTCCGCCTCGCCCGACACCGAGGCTACGGGCTCCGCCTCGCCCGACCCCTAAGGGTGGCTCTTCCTCGCCCGACACCGAAGCCGCGGGTTCCACCTTGCCCGACCCCTGAGGGTGTCTCCGCCTTGCCCGACACCGAGGCCATAGGCTCTGCCTCGCCCGACCCCTAAGGGTTGGCTCCGCCTCGCCCGACTCCTGAGGGTTGGCTCCGCCTCGCCCGACACCGAGGCTGCGGGCTCCTCCTCGCCCGACCCCTGAGGGTTCTCTTCTCTTCCTCCACTGTAACCCGTGCTTTGGGCATCCCACACAGGGCATCGGACCAAACCAACGATTGGAACTCATTGCAACACACCACAGGAGACTCGAATCCGATCAACTCATCGAACCCTGAACATACAACCGAGCAGCGACCGAGCTCTCGGCATCCATCACCCTTTCCATCAGAGACTTGGGACCTGTCCCTCTCTCGTCCATTTGTAACCCCTACTATGAACTTTTAGTGCTAGTAACACGAGCGGCAGCAACGAACTGGACGCAGAGATATTCTGCCCGAACCAGTATAAACCCCGTGTCCTCTTAGCACATCATCCGAGCCAGACACGCAATAGTAGAAATTTACTTGTTGGTGGCAACTCGAAACACCGACAGTTAGCGCGCCAGGTAGGGGCCTTTTGCGCGTCTCGACATCCACACTAGGCCTCGGATGGCTAGTCACAACGTCAGCTGGGTCCCGAGCGCACACGTGCATTTTGGGGGCCTAGACTTCATCATCACGATGGAGGGAAGGTTGGTTCAGGCTCCCGCCGCTGGCCAACCTCTCCACTTCTCTAGCCTCGACACGATCGTGAAGGCGCTTGAAGAGCTGCAGCTGCACGCATCGGAGGTCCGTGCCCCCGGGAGCGACCAGCTCCTCGGCTTTGACTATGGGAGGTTAGAGCGCCAGCTCGGTGCCTTCCTGGGACCAAGACCATCCTGGGAGGACCTGCGCTGCCTCACCTTCTCGTTCGCCAATGTCATGACGCAGCTTGCCGGAGGAGAGCTGCTCTCCCCGGAATACCTCATCCTGAGCGCCCCGACAGCGCTCCCGTGCAGACCGTGCACCGCAGTTCTGGTGCATAAGCATCTTAGCCTCCACCACGATGCACGCGATACCCTCGACACCCGTAGGCGTGACGCGCCCTCAGAACAACACGACGAGGACGTGTCGGTCCATCAGGCCCAGTAAGGCGGCAGGCCACGCACCGCGGTTCTGGTGCATGAGCGTCTCGACCTCCACCGCGATGCATGCGACACCCTCGACGCCCGTGGGTGTACCTGCAGCGATGCGAGGGAGGGGGATAGCCACAGCTACCACCCACGTTGTGGCAGACGCTATGATAGTGGTGAGGACCGACGCCCAAGCCCCGACTTGCCGGGACCTCAGGCCTTTGGCCGACACACCCTCAAGGGCAAGGCAAAGCGAGACGAGGACGCCGATGAAGGCGCCTCCAACCGTCCCAACAAGAGGAAGAACAAGCAGCGACGTGGGGGCTCGCTCGTGGCCACCGCCGACCATAAGGAGGTTCGGACAACTACCGAGGGAACCTCAAACCACTCCGAGAAGTTGCTCGAAGGGCCATGCCCGAACCATGCCTTCCCCATCGAGCACCTATACAAAGACTACATCCTCTTGAAGCGGTTCTTGTCTAGAAGCTCCAACAAGGGGGAGCATAGGAAGGAGGCCAGCTAGATGAAGCACGCGATGTTGCCCTCCTCCGCTCGGCCAAGTACCAGCAGGCGTTGCGATGGTACCACAGCTGTCGAGTACGGGGTCGGTGTAGGGTCAAGATGGTGACTAGAGAGGGGGTGAATAGTCATTTCTAAAACTTAATCATGTCGGCTAACCGAAACAAGTGTGGAATTAAAACTATCGGTCTAGCCAAGACTACACCCCTCTATCTATGTTCTCTAGCACCTTATAAAGATTCTAATTAAGCAACCGGGCTAGCTAGAGCTCACCTAATCAATTTTAGAAGCAAGGTCACATAAATCTATGCCACTAGTACTTTAACCAACGGGGAGCTCCTACACATGCTAGTTAGCAAAAGCACAAAGCAAACTAAGCTCACGAGCAATGCTCAATAACAAGGCAACCAATGCCAAATTAGAGAGCGCAAATACTTAGCTACACAAACTAAGCAAAGTGACTAACAAGGTTACACAAACCAAATTAGCCACGCAAGGGAGCTACTTCTATGCTACACAAGCAAGAAGGTAACTAGTGAGCTACACAAGCTTAACTAGATACAAGAGCAACTACACAAGCACAATGTATATGAAAGTAATTACAAGCTTGTGTAACGAGGATGCAAACCAAAGGGAAGAACAAGGTTGACACGGTGATTTTTTCTCCCGAGGTTCACGTGCTTGCCAACATGCTAGTCCTTGTTGTGTCGACCGCCCACTTGGTGGTTCGGCGGCTAATTGGCATCACCCGCCAAGCCTGCACGTTGGGCACCGCAAGAACCTACCCCAAAAGTGAGGGTAGCTCAATGACACGCTTTACTAGAGTTGCTCTTCACGGCTCCCGCGGGGCGAGCACAATGCCCATCACAAAGCTCTTCTTCGGAGCACCGCACAAGCTTCTTGCGGGCTTCGACGGAGACCACCACCAAGCCATCTAGGAGGTGGCAACCTCCAAGAGTAACAAGCACCACCGGCTTACAACTCGATCATCTAGTGCCACTCGATGCAACCTCATGATGCAATCGCACTAGAATCTCTGTCTCTCACAATCGGATGATCACTATCAAGCATATGTGAGATGGAGGGCTCCCAAGCACTCTCAAGCATGGACACAAAGTCCCCCAAGGTGCTCAACATTTTGATTGATCCATTTCCTTTGTCATATCTCTCCCCCTTTGTTGTCTTTTCATTATCTTAGTACACTAATATCTTTGTTTTTCTCCCCATGTACTAATATCTTTGTTTTTCTCTCTTTTTGGTAATTGATGACAACCCTTATACAAAGATATGAATTGAAATTTAATTGAATCCATGTTGCTTGCCCAATCATATTTACCATGTGTAAAAGGATATGGACAAGTTTCATGAACCCCATATGGTAGCAATTGCTCCCCCTACATATGTGCTAAGAGTTTGGATTGTAGCTTGCACATATGCTTAGATAGGAAATTTAGGAGACAATGTCTACCAAATGATGCTAAGGTATAAAAAATGTACCTTTGAAGCGTGATACCAATCGGAGTGCACCAATATACCATCCTTAGCACCATAGTTAGCTCGATACCACTTGGAAATGAAATCACTAGATAACCTATGCATGCTAGTTTTCATTTCATCATTCAAACCTACAACTAGCATACACCACACAAGCATGGATATTGAAATTTAAAACTTGTGCCATGCAAGCAAACATATGAAATGCACCATACAAGTTCATGAGCTTGCTCCCCCTACTTGTGTGCTTCTCTTGTCCAAGAATTTTGATCCATCTCTTTTCTTCAATGTTTCTCCCCCTTTGTCATCAATGACCACAAAGGTTCAAAATGTAGATAGGTTGAGATTATCAATGTCAATCAATGGGGTGAGTATCATTTTCTTAAAATTGGTCCAATCTAGAATACTTGCCAAAGATATTTAACTCGGTTTGATCCAAGGACAAGCTTCTTCACACCTCCAAATAAGGGTTATCTTGTGCCATGTTGAGTTAAACACTTAGAGCTCATTTTCTAGATCAAACACTAGGTTTACAAACCCACAAACATGTCATATGCTACCACTAGACCAAAATAAGCATAGAAGCAATAGTGGTACCATACAATCATCAAATTCATTTGATTTTCATGAATGAGCCTATTAAATGTGAGAGATGACTAGATGCACTAAACATGTCCTTAGTAAGGATGTATGCCATGCCAATCAACTTTTACCTTGGAATAAGTGGGGGAGGGGGTGCATCAACACATATTTGAGAAATCCAATATATTCAACTCATTCTTTAGCTTATAAAACCTTTTCTCATCTAATGGCTTGGTGAAGATATCGGCAAGTTGATCTTCGGTGCCCACACTCTCAATGCAAATGTCCCCTTTTTGTTGGTGATCTCTTATGAAATAATGGCGGACATCAATGTGCTTTGTTCTTGCATGTTGAACCGAATTGTTGGTTAACTTGATTGCACTCTCATTATCACATAGCAATGGCACTTTCTTGAACTTGATTTCAAAGTCATTCAAGGTGGCCTTCATCCAAAGTATTTGTGCACAACAACTACCGGTGGATATGTATTCGGCTTCGGCGGTTGATAATGCAATACTATTTTGCTTCTTTGATGACCATAAAACAAGTGATCTTCCCAACAATTGACATGTGCCCGAGGTGGTCTTCCTTTCAACCTTGCATCCCGCATAATCCGAGTCGGAGTAACCAACTAGCTCAAACTTTGCTCCTTTGGGATACCACAAACCAACATTTTGTGTATGCTTCAAGTACCTCAATATTCTCTTTGTAGCCTTCAAATGACTTTCTCTTGGTGAGGCTTGAAATCTTGCACACATGCATACACTAAACTTGACATCCGGCCTTGATGCGGTTACATAGAGTAGGCTTCCAATTATAGACTGATACAATTTTTGATCTACCATATTTCCACTTGCATCACTATCCAAGTTACCATTTGTTCCCATTGGTGTACTAATGGCTTTGCTATCACTCATGCCAAACTTCTTGATCATGTCCTTGATATACTTGCCTTGACTCACAAATATACCATTCTTCAATTGCTTGATTTGAAGACCAAGGAAGTAACTTAACTCTCCAATTATGGACATCTCAAACTCATTAGCCATCATCTTTCCAAACTCATCACAAAAGTATTGATTGGTTGATCCAAATATGATGTCATCAACATAGATTTGCAACACAAACAAGTCTTTTCCAATCTTTTTGATGAAAAGAGTGGTGTCAACCTTGCCCATCATGAACCATTTAGAGAGTAGGAAGTCCCTCAATCTCTCATACCATGTTCTAGGTGCTTGCTTCAAGCCATACAATGCCTTCTTCAACTTGTACACATGGTCAGGTTTCTTGTCATCTTCAAAACCAGGAGGTTGCTCAACATATACTTCTTCATTGATGTAACCATTGAGAAATGCACTCTTAACATCCATTTGATAGAGCTTGATGTTGTGGGCACAAGCATAGGCTAGCAAGATTCAAATTGCTTTCAATCTAGCAATCGGGGCATATGTTTCTCTAAAGTCAAGACCTTCAACTTGTGTATATCCTTGTGCTACCAATCTTGCTTTGTTTTTTACTACTATCCCATCTTGATCTTGCTTGTTTCTAAAGACCCATTTGGTTCCAATATCATTGTGTCCCTTTGGTCTCTCTACCAAATTCCATACTTGATTTCCTATGAAGTTATTCAATTCTTCATGATACCATTCACCCAATCAACATCCTTCAATGCTTCATCTATCTTCTTTGGTTCAATAGATGACACAAATGAGAAATGCTCACAAAATGAAGCCAATCTTGATCTTGTTTGTACACCTCTAGAAATATCACCAATGATAGTGTCCAATGGATGATCCCTTGCAATATTAATTGATTGGAGGATTGGAACTTGATTGCTTGCACTTGCTTGATCATTGGGTTGAGATGATGTACTAGCCACTTGATCTTGTTCATTGTCATGAGATCCACTTGCACTAGCTTGATTTGTATCATCTTGCACATTTGAGTTAGAGAGCACTTGCACTTGATCATCTTCATCATCATTCACTTGCCTAGGCCTCAATTCACCAACATCTATGTTCTTCATGGCATTTGAAAGTTGAATGCCTCTAACATCTTTCAAGTTCTCATTCTCTTCTTATGAACCCTTGGTTTCATCAAATTCAACATTATGAACTTCCTCAAGAGTACCACTATCCAAATTCTATATGCTTTGCTTGTAGTGGAGTAACTAAGTAGGAATCCTTCATCACATTTCTTGTCAAACTTGCCTAATCTAGTGCCTTTCTTCAAGATATAGCATTTACAACCAAAGAAGCAAAAATATGTAATGTTGGGCTTTCTACCATTCAAGAGCTCATATAAAATGAATACCACTTATGATCAAGTGCACTTTCTTGTTGTGGTTGGCTTGCTTCATCTTTTGATCAATACTTGCATGAGAGCATCAAAGTGAGAATACCACTTGAAATATCATGATTAGCTCTCTTTTGGGTGTTGCTTGCTTTTCTTGATCAATCCTTTTGATTGCTTCAACTAAGCATCTCAAATGTTTCTCGGATCACCACTTCTATGTTAGCCTTCCAAGTACCACACTTGGTTTACCTACTCATAGGCGACAAGCCCCTACACTAGGAAGAAGTGACCTCTCTCCAAGAACCATTCTTGATACTCACTTGAAATGACTTGATTGATTGATCCAAGTGATGGACTTAACTTGATGAGTAACCTTGATTTCTTCTTTAAGTTATTTTCTTTCTACCAAATGATTTCCAATAGTCACTAGAACTTAAACTTCATCTTCATCTTAAGTTTGATCTTGATCTTCCAATTTGAGTACCGAATGTGTGCAAAGTACACTCCACAATCAAATGGCCTTGTACTCTTTGATTGTCATGCTTAAAGATCATCTTAATACCAAACTTAGGTGCCTGAATTACTTATAAATATGTTTCCAACTTGAGGACCTTTCAATCAAAGTGACTCTAGATCAATCCAACAGTTGTCATTTTTCTAGCACATTTTGTACTCTTCAAAGAAAAATACATATATCCCAAAGTAAAAATCCAAATGCCATGAAATTTGGTGAAGATGTGCTTAACTAAGTTATCTAGCAGCTATAAAAATTTGAGCTTCATTTGACTTCTAGATTGCTACCAGATTTCAATTCTTCCATCACTGCTACATGCTGAAAACTGCTGCACTATAGCTGACAAGATTCACTCCAAAACTGAAGCATCTCTTATCCAATTCTCATGAAATTTGTACAGCATCTTATACCATAAGTCTAGAGAATGACACCAATTTTTATGCCAATACAATAAATTTTGATCACTCAAACATGGCTAAGATCACAGCTAGCTTAGATTTTGTAATATAGGACAGATTTCAATCACTTGAGCTATACTTCAAATGTGAATCAAACTTGAAATCAACTTGTTTGAATACTTTCACAAGACATAAATCCATTCAATCCACTTACTATATGTCATCATATGAACTTATCCAACACAAATCAATTCAAACTTGATTACTAATTAATTTATCCATTCAAACATCTTATAGCAAGCAACATTGTATATTTATCCAATTCAATCAACTCATATGCACCCAAATGAAATGATCAACAAGATATGTACCTTGGTTAGCTCATGATCATCCAATTTACAAGCTTTAACTCAAGTATTTTTGCAAGTCATCAAATAATCCAATAAATCACCACAACTTGATCATGACACTTGTATGTTGAAGCACATTTGGACTTCACTAATTCTTGGCTTGGCATTGGGATAGAATTGCATTAAGCTTCAATGCTTGATTCAACATATGGTGATTAATATGAAATCAATTGAATCTAGTCTCTAATGCCGATGGTACCTACAATCAATTATCCACTTTTGATGGTACCCAAATAATTTTGGGTCCTCTCAAGTTAGGAGCAACATACTTAGGCATAGCCTTAGTATGAATAGCGGGATGTTTTGTAATTACAACCAATGAGGTACCATTGCCATCCTTTCTAAGCATAGAATCATCATCAATTGAAATAGGCTTAGGAGTGTTACCTAGGGGACATGAATGTGCCATGTGTCTCCTTTTCCGGCATGAGTAGCACTTTCTCTTTGATTGAGCCTTCTCTTCCTTGCTCATGTTGTGCTTCCCATTGCCTTGCTTCTCCTTGTTTGCTTGAGCCTTCTTCTCAAGCTTTCTTGGACAACCTGAAGCTAGGTGGCCTAATGTGTCACAACTATAGCATCTCATGTGAGCAATCTTTTCTATTTTCTCTTCTTTATTCTTGCTCATTTGCTTTGCATCTTGATTCATCCTTGGACGCATTGCTCTTTCTCTTGCTTTTCCACCCCTTCTAGTTTTCTTCTTCTTTATCATCAAATCACCACCATCAGCGTCCGGTCACTAAGTGACCCAGCGTCTGGTCGAAGATCGACGCCAGCGTCTTCACAATAACACTGACCGGACGCACCGGTCCTACCGAGACCAGCGTTCGGTCACTTACAGTGACCTTCGTCTTTTTGTATAGGGCGCCTGTGGCACCGTCGGACTGTCCGCACTCTACGGACGGACACTCCATCGGTGAAGTTTCTTACCCTTGCTGAAATGTGCCAACATCCAAGTGTATCACCTTGTGCACATGTGTTAGCATATTTTCACAAACATTTTCAAGGGTGTTAGCACTCCACTAGATCCTAAATGCATATGCAATGAGTTAAAATATCTAGTGGCACTTTGATAACTGCATTTCGATACGAGTTTCACCCCTCTTAATAGTACGGCTATCGAACCTAAATGTGATCACACTCTCTGAGTGTCTTGATCACCAAACCAAAATAGCTCCTACCATTTATATCTTTGCCTTGAGCCTTTTGTTTTTCTCTTTCTTCTTTTCAAGTCCAAGCGCTTGATCATCACCATGGCATCACCATCATCATGATCTTCACAATTGCTTCATCACTTGGAGTAGTGCCACCTATCTCATAATCACTTTGATAAACTAGGTTAGCACTTAGGGTTTCATCAATTCACCAAACCCAAACTAGAGCTTTCAGTCGAGACTTCAACATCGGAGACCTGGTCCTTTGACCCATCCAGAGCAGCAAGGACCACCACAAGCTCTCTCCACCGTGGGAGGGACCGTACGAGGTGCTCCGACTAGGTGCCTACAAGCTCAATACCATCGACGGCGAGGTCTTCTCCAATGCTTAGAACATCGAGCAACTACGTCGCTTTTACCCTTAATATACGCACATTTTCTCTTATTAGTTTCGCTATCAAATCCCTGATCTTTAGGTGGTGCCTGACCCAGCAATGGCAAAGGGTCGAGCCTCACTTGGGGGCTCATAAGAGCATATCTATCCGATAGACAGTCTCTACGTCCGACCTTTTCTCACGATTAAGACCCAAAAGCGAAGTTTGCGGAAACAAACATTGAGTAAAACTAGTCGGACTACAAGAAACCTAAGCCTCGGTGGCTACGACGTCTTTGCTCACCAGCGTAATTAGAGTTTTTTTTTTCTGTACCCCGAGCTTTTTGGCCTTAGCCACAGAAATAGTCTGTACGTGTTTAAGAGTCTATCCGCCTAGCAAGCATTCTCTGTGCCCGACCCCCTTTCACATTAAGACCTAGGACCTAGGGTTGCGGGAACAAGCTCTGAGTATAACTAGTCAGACTGTGAGAGACCTACGCCTTGGTGGCTATGGCGCCTTTGCTCACCAGCGTGATCAAAATTTGCTCACCCGCCTCCCGAGCTTTACGACCTTAACGACGGAAAGGGTCGGAATGCACTAACCTTTTTATACGAAAGGGAGAGAAGGGCTAAAATACTGTTTGGCCATAACAAAATCTAAGAGCTTGTCTATTTATTATAAGTTCGTCGCCTGGATTATCTACCTAACTAAGTTTTTGGGCGGGATGTCCTCATCCCATATCTACGCAGGTAAGTCCTATCCTAGCGGGTAACACAAGTCGATCGGACGGCTTGGCCGCTGCCGAGAAATGGGTAGGGATCAACAGGATGCCCCATGCGGGTTATGCTGACCCCGTCACGAATAACGGACCCAGATTCCACTTGATCATATTCGGTAAGAGCTCCCCGAATCCATCGCTCGTACCATCGAGGTAAATCCTATGCCCAAGTTGATCGAACAGCTCAAAGCCGCTGCCGAGAGATGGGTCACCCTTACTTTACGCGCATTAATTTCGCTATCGAGCCCCCGACCCCAGCAACGGCAAGGGGTCAGATCTCGCTCGGGGGCTGACAAGAGTGTCTATTTGGTAGACATTCTCGATGCTCGACCCCTCCTCACGTTAAAAAACTAGAGGCAAGGTGTGCGGAGACAAGCACTGAGTAAAGCTAGTCAGACTATGAGAAACCTACGCCCCGATGGCTACAACGTCTCTGCTCACCAGCAAGATCAGAGTTTTTTTTCCCGCACCCTGAGCTTTAGCCTCCGCCTTCTTGAGAAGGGTTTGGAGGGGCCCACCTATAGAATCTCCATCGAGGAGAGGCCGGTAGGTCACCCAAATCGATCGAATGGCTCAGGCCGCTGCTGAGGGACGGATAGGGAGTAGTGGGATGCCTCATGCAGGTTACGCCAGCTCCGTCACGAACGACGGACCCATACCCCATACGGACATATCCGATAAGAGCTCCCTGAACCCGTCACTCGAGCCATCGAGGTAACTTTACCGACCCCCACTTTTTGTTTCCATTGCATGATCATTCATTCATCCATTCTCATGCATGCATTCATACATCCATTCATTCATCCATACATTCATCCCATACATCCAAATATTGCATATGCAATTGCCGCGTCACAACGCTTTGCGTCGCATCATAAAGCGGTAGTCGTCTCATTCGATATGAGCTGTGACCGACCGAGGTTCGAAGGCCGTCCAGCGAAGGGCTCGAGGCTACCTCATGTCAAATAGAGCTAGGGGAGAAAAACCAAGATGAGCCCTAGTGGCCTTGCTCGACCCCGCTCAGAAGCAGACAGGGACATCTCAACCTTTCTCATTTGATCCTAACATCGATCCAAGCCCACAGAATTCCCATCGAGGGGAGGCCAGTGGGCCACCTGAGTTGCTCTCTGGAGTGACACGGGCATCTGTCGAAAGATGGGTTAAGGAACAGTGGAATGCCACATGAGGGCTATGCCAACCCCGTCAGCGGATGATGGACTTGGATTTCACTAGAACATGCCAGTTAGCGAGCTCACCGAGCACAACACTTGAGCCATCGAGGCAAGTGTCGTTAGCTTAGCCCCTCTGGTTGTGAAAACCAAGGATGGGGTGACGCATGAACCACGGCTGACCCCTACCGAGCCCCATGGGGCTCGAGGGCTCGAGCCGCCCAACCCTAAATCAAGAGTCCAACTGACCGAGGTTCGAAGGCCAGCCAGCGAAGGGCTCGAGGCCACCTCGTGTCGAATAGAGCCAGGGGAGAAAATGTAGATGAGGCCCAGCGGCCGCTTAGAAGCGGATAGGGTCATCTCAATGTTCTCGTTCGATCCTAACCTCGAGTCGAGCCCACATAATCCCCATTGAGGGGAGGCCATCGGGCCACCTGAATCGCCCTCTAGAACGGCTCAGGCATCTATCGGGAGGTGGGTTAAGGAGCAATGGAATGCCACATGAGGGCTTTGCCGACCCCATCACAAACGATGGACCCGAATTCCACTAGAACATGCCCATTAGCGAGCTCACTGAGTGCGTCACTCGAGCTATCGAGGAAAGTGATGTTAGCTCAACCCCTCCGGTTGTGGAAACCGCGGACGAGGCGACGATCACAAAGACGAGCTGGCCCTCGACCGAACCTATTTACACCAGAATTTGGAAGAAGGATTTTAGAGGCTCGAAAGCTCCGAAAACCATGTCAGCAAGGGATCAATTGTGTGTAGATCGAAAACCGCTGATTCGGATGTGGCACTAGAATTGGCTTTCTTCAGATAGCGCCAGCAGATAACGACAGAAGCTATGATCGGCGCTGGGACGAGACATCCTAGACTCTACAAAAAGGGAAAGATTATAGTCCAAATTATCTTAAATTAGGAATGTTTTCATTTTTATGCCAAAGATTGTAACAAGTCATGCTCGATTAGGATTCATGTCTAGACTCTGGGTATAAATATCAAACCCCGGCTATTGTAAAACATACAATCAATCAAATACAAGTCAATTTACTTTTTCGGCTCCGGCCACCCCTTAGGAGTAGGAGTAGAGTAGATCTCGACGAGTTCTTCAGCGAGTATGGCTGCATCAATCTGGTCGACCTCCACTGCTCATCTATAAGTACCATCATGGTTTATACCTCTGTTTGTATGGCTGCATCGATCCGGTCGACCCCCACTACGACTCTAGTATAGGCTAGTTATCGACTCTTGCCTAGTTAAAGTATGGCCTGTGTGATTCGGCCTCACACCCCACTGCTTGAACTAGACCAAGGTCAAGTTATCGGCTCTACCTTTGAATGGCAGTCTCTAGTAGATTTATTAAGTTACCGATATTGCTTATTGCTTTTCATTGTTCATTTAATTACAGCAATATCACTCTGCCTGATTGAGATTGATCTGGATCGGCCTTATATCTTATTTAACCCATCATTTGCCAATCTAAAACTGATCTAATCTACACCTTAAACGATGAGTTATGTTTTTATCGGATGTTTTATATCAATCTTAATCGTGCATAGCGTGCGGTTAAGGCATGTTCGATCTTGAGTAGATCTATCGGTTAGCGAGAATCGTTCCATGGCCTGTTATCACGGCCTGTGGGATTCTGCCTCTCACCCCACTGTTAGCACCGTGGAGTGGGGATCATTAGTTGATGGATCCGTTCCTGAGAAGGCATGACTTTAACTGTGCGCTATGCCTGAATCGGCTGTTTAGCCGATATCGGGCGCTTTCACAAACATTTCACATTATGAGACCATTGAAGTAGAGATAAGTTGAAAGATATGTTAGCCCCATGATCTTATTATTGTATTACGGCCTGCATGATTCTGCCTCATACCCCACTGATATTAGTAATGAGTTAGGGTCGTTGAGTCTATTGTTGTTTCTACGGCCTGCATGATTCTGCCTCATGCCCACTGGTCATGGTGATAGATAAGATCTAACATGTTCATTAGATTTATCTTTATTAAATGGTTAAGTGGTGTTAAATTGTTTATTTATATAAAAGGGGTTCGGTTACTTGTAATCATTGGCTCAGTTTAAACCGATCGTCGTGGATATCTTATTGCCTTTGATTAGTTCTTGATTGAATTATGTTTATCCTGAATGATAACCGATTCTTCTTACACAACCCCATGAGCTTTAACCGATTTATTCCCATGAATATGCTGGAATCGACTATTTAGTCGATTTCCTCTCATACCGGCTCTCAGAGCCGTACATTCGGGACTGTCTGGCAACACCGACACGTTCCGCCCTTAATTACTGATAAGCTTTCTCTTCTTGTCAATTGCAGGGTCAAATTGACTGGCATGTCTCGGGAGGATTGCGCAGGATCGACCACCCTTGCGCTGAAGCTAGGCGGATCTGCTCCATGAAGCGAACCCTTCCGGCTTGCTACGTGTGTCCTTGGCACGGAGACAAAAATTCTGTGCCGACAGAACCCCTACTACGCACGGGGGCTTGAGGAAAGTTGGACTCATAAGGAAACCGAACACATGGTCGTAGAATGATGGTTTAGATCCTAGGGAGGGGTATGCTTTTCTCCTATTAGTTTCGCTATCCTCTCCTTGATCTTCAGTGACACCCGACCCCAGCAACGGCAAGGGGTCGGGTCTCACTCGGGGGCTGAGAAGGGTATATATACACCCTTCCTATGTTAAGGGTATATATATACACCCTTCCTGAAACAGTCGCCGCGCCCGACCCCTCTCTCACGTTAAAAACCTAGTGGCAAGGTTCGCGGAAACAAACGACTGAGCATGGTTGGTCGAACTACGAGAAACCTATGCCCCAGCGGCTATGACACTCTTGCTTACCAGTGTATAGAGAGGTCGAAGCTTGTTCGCTTGTTGCATGAATGATTGCCCCGATCTATCTGGCTAACTAACCCCTCTGGGGGAGAACTATGCTCTCTATTCTCTCTGCCAGGTCCTGCGAAAGGGGGCCACCGCCATCTCCATCTCCTCTAGCTCGTGGGCTTCATAGCCAGGCGCGAAGCCATGGCTCATCATCTCCAGGTTGATTCTATCCCCGTAATGAGAATGAGCAATCATGAAGGATTGATTAACCCCAACGCAAAGGGCATTCTTCTTGAACTGGCGCATCCAGCACCGACGCTCTTCACTCTCGATGGCGCCGCAGAGAGCATGGAATGACAGAGCCTCGATGTGGGGATCGCGTCCATGCTCGAAGACCTAGACCACGCCCGAGGTGCCTTGCGCGACATTGTCATTCCCTTTGGCCTGGTATTCGCTTGACCCTGCTTCTCGCCCTTTTCTTTCTCTATATATTTTTTGTATTCTGACCATCATCTCCTTTTAGTCCCTTATCGCTCGTAGCCGAGGGAAGTCTTGGTTCCTTTGTGAGCAGAAGGAAACCTAGGACCACCTCGTAGAGGAGGCGCAGTTGCAAGGGGAAGTGACTGCTCAGCTTGTTGCCGCCTAGCAGAGGGTGGCCGAGCTATCTCCCTTTGCCGAGGAGGCGAACAGTCTTCGGTCGTGGGTGGCCGAGGCCCGTCGGCATGCTGACGAGGCCGAGAGGGCGCCCGACTGCGCTTGAAGCATGGCGTGACTCGCGAGGAGCATGACCAGGCCATCTGAGAGCATGACTAGGCCTGCCAAGAGCGTGATGATGCATAGCAGATGGTTGGCTCCCTCTAGGCCGAGCTCAAAAACACGACGGCCCAGAAGCTAAAGGCCGAGAGCATTTCTATCGGGCTGGCTGTGGACCTCGCCGAGGCGAGAAGGAATCTTCAGGCGAAGAGCGACAAGCTCGATATCCTGAGTGTCACACTTAGAGTGGTCTGCGATGACCTTGAGGTGGTGCGGTCGGAGGGGACCAGCTCGCTCGTGGCCCATGCCATCGAGATGACAAGACTCGCACTCTTCTCTAGGGTCGTGAGCTTCTCCTTGGCCCCCAGCTTTAGCTCCCTTTCCTTCACAACCTCGGCCAGAAGGTCGAGGATCCACTGGCGGGTCTTGGTGTCCTTCTAGAGTAGCTCGTCCTGCTCCTTACTGACCTCGGTGGCCTCCTCGTTGTCCCTCCATGATCTCGCCGATAGGGCCTCAAACGCCCTCTCGGCCTCGTCAGCATGTCAATGGGCCTCGGCCACCCATGATCAAAGACTGTTCACCTCCTCGGCAAAGGGAGTTAGCTCGGCCACCCTCTACTGGGTGGCAACAACCTAAGTGGTCACCTCCCCGCGCAACTATGCCTCCTTGACAAGGTGGTCCTAGGTTTCCTTCTGCTCACGAAGGAACCAAGACTTTCCCCGGCTACGAGCGATTAGGGACTGAAAGGAGATGATGGTCAGAATACAAAAAATATATAGAGAAAGAAAAGGGTAGGAAGCAGGGTCTAGCGAATACCCGGCCGGAGGGAACGACAACGTCGCGCAAGGCACCTCGGGTCCATAATCTCTGCGGTGTCGCCGAGAATGAAGAGCGTCGATTTTGGATCCTCCGGACTCGCCCACCGGAGCAGGGGCTCACCCCACATAGGCGAGTCATTGCCCATCGACATCAGGGCCAGGGATGGCTCCTCACCGACTTCGATCACCGCCGACCCTTCTCGCTGTGACATCCCCGCCAGCACACTCCCTCCGGCGATGGAAGGGGTCAACGGTTTGGACATTGACCCCTCTCCCAGCACCATGACATCTAGGGACCCCTCGGCCGCATCCCCTCCATCACCGGCTGTGGGTCGTCCGTGGCGCGGGTCGTGCCGGTGCCTTAGGCGCCGCCATGGTTGCATCCGGTTATGGCCCCCCTGTCACAACTGCCGCCACCTCCACCTGCGTCAGCGGGACCCTGACTTGCTATGTCGTGCCCGCCATGGTCGGCGCCACGAGCACGGTCGACAGCCTCATCCGCCCCATCGTCGGCAGCGGTATCGCCTCCATCGCCGGCTGCTCTGCGACCACCAAAGGTGCCCCTTGAGCCCCCGCGTCCGCCCGTCCTACCAAGTGCAGGGGCGCCACCGTGGGCAGCGCCTGTCCAACCGGAGACATAGTCACACTAGCGCCGCTCCTGCCTAAAACGGGCATGGCGCTAGCCGACGGCTGCCGCCTCGCCTGAAGGGTGATGTTTTTCTTTGGCGCCAGCGCCAAAGGATTATGCTGCCTCCTGACGCTGCAAGAGACAAAAAGCATAAGTCACGATGAAATCTAACCAAAATAAGGAAAAACAGAGGAGCTGATAACTCACCTCAGCGCCGTCGGGTGGCAGATACGTTTGGGAGGTGAACCCCCCGATCTCTGCTCCGCCTCGTTGGGGCAAGGCCATTTCGAGCCCACCCCCCGCTCCTGGGCAGAGGGGCTCGCTCCCCTTGGACCTTGGGGCGCGACGGCGGAGCCACCCGCCTGTGGCAGAACCACCCGAAATAACGTACTTATGGAGACACTCATCTTCCACCAGACACTAAGCACCCCGAAAGAAAGCTACAACGGGCGGTATCCGTCGGGCACACCCCAAGGGAGAACCCAAAAGATCCACATTTTTCCCAATGATCCAATAATGAGAACGAGTTACAATACTTAATACATTTCATACATCCAGAATTCATAAAAATTACATTATTACATTTCCAAAGTCAGAGTGCGGAATATTAAACAGCAGAATTAAAAATAAACATCTAGCGATAAAGAACAAGGATCCGTCTGTACCCACTAGAAGAATCCTCCACACAAAGGTGCTCTTCAAACATTACTTGCAATAGGGGTAAATAAACCCTGAGTACACAATGTACTCGCAAGACTTATCCAACTAGTGGGAATAATTTTTCCGACTCCAAGAAATATGATAAGCTTTATGGTTTGCTGGTTTTCTTTTCACAGAAAGCAATACTAATAGTGAGTCCTTGTTGATGTTATTATTAATAGCCGTATTAGTTTATTAACTATCCATTCAATGTAAGCACCTGTTCTACTTTCAAGCAAGAGTTGAGCAATCAGTTCTATTTCATCATCTTCCATCTTTCAGTTCTTACTATGATGCTAGAGTTAAGACAAGCCGTACCGACTTGGCGGCGATTCGTGAATCAATGTCCCTAGCTAGGTATTCCAAAAACATACACCCTGCTTGTACCCCAGGCACAAGCCGGACCAACCCATCACCCTCCTGTCAAGGGATCCAGGTCCCCATCCAAACTTGGACTCCAAGCCCCCGCTTCTAAGTCCCAGACTTAGTGCGGTGCAAGGACCTCCACCATCCCTGTCTCCAATCAGTCGGTTCGGAAAGAGCCAGAACCCACAACAAGAGAGCAACAAGTCTTCCCTACGCCCATACCTAAGTATGTGCTTGGGATAATAGATCTGTGACTTGCCTAGCGTCCATTGCAACGACCGGTCCTTAACCGACACAGACAGGGAAAAAGTGTAACCAAGCCATGCCCTGTTGGATACAGGATACAACCCTTACACCCACCAGTACCCAAACCACATCCCTGCCTGGTCACCACTTTTCCTTTCTATCATTTTATCATGAGTGATCATAATTCTCACCTGTTGTGAGTAACGGCAGGTTACTCGCGCTATCGAAATCCTGAGCATAGCAGCTACTCGACCTGTACTAGTAGGACTCATAGGTAGATATATTTATGCATGTAGTTTCCATAAAATACCTGAAACGTAAATGCACATCATATATATATTCAGTGATCAGTAAAAATATGGGTTATACACCGGGGCTTGCCTTGGGCAGGCGGTGGGTCAACAAAGTCAGCACTAAACGGCTCTGAGGCTCCCTTCTGCACGAGGATCTCCTCCTTGTACTCCTCAATGACCTCTTCATACTCCTATTCATCTACGGGCACGAACTCTACCAACTCGTGATCTACATGCATGAAATGATGATGCAACACTTAGTAATACGATGACAGCAACTCTTAAAATAAAATATATCTATCAAGCTACTAATAGGTATGAAGCATGCCATATATTATCTTAGCAACTAAAGGTATTCTTACCCCTAATATCGATTTATTCTATATATGATAAAACAAGGGTACTAGCTATTCTATTTATCAACCTACTCTAGTGCTACAAAAATTACAGTGAGTACATAATAATCTAATGGTCTTACTATAAAAATTTCATGGCTAAATCTACCATCTATTTGCCACAAAAATTCCTACAAATATTAATCTACATAATATTAAGCTCTCTAATTTGAATTTATGAACCTACCATTATCACAGCTAACTGTAATCTAACTACACTAACAAGTAGATGGCATTTTTGTGAACCCAACAAACTTGGTTTTACTATTTTTGGACATCTATAAGATTTACTATAAATTATCAAAGTTCAGCTCAAAACTAAATTGAATAAGTCTTTACTATTTCACTAGAAATTGAAAAACTAAATTGTACCGCGCGGCCCGCGAGCGGGCGGCTCGGCCCAACCCGGAGCAATGCGTGCTCGCGTGATAATGCAAGCACTAAGAACACTATTCTGCCAGTCTACGATTATGCAAAACAGTCCCTGGAATATGCTGTCTTCGCAACGACGATACGCCCCAGGCACCCGCGCTCGCACCAGCGGTTACACCGGCCACATCAGCCCTTCCCTGCCCTAACTACGGAGCTGATACCTACCTGGGAGTGAACGTGAAACGCTTGGTGAAGGAAGCGCGAGCTGGGATGCCGTAGCAAGGCCAGACCACGGTGGCGGAGATCCTGCAGCCACGGCGGTGGCGTTCCGGTGAGTCACAATAATGTCAGAGAAATTGGGCTGGCTAGTGAGCTCAAGGAACTCACCATGGAACCAATCAAGGCAGTGGTTCGACCAGAGATGGCCCGAGCCGAGCTGGCCGTGTGCGCACGGATGGAGTGACAATGCACGGTGGTGGCAAGGCTACGTCAGGGAAAGCTAGGCGGCAGTAGCGATTCGGCAAGGGTGCACAGGGTGATTAGCAGGTGGAGGCGAAGCTAGAGGTGCAAGGAATTGACACGGGATGCACTGGACAGGGGCTAGCCTTCGACACAGGCCGACTCGGTCTTATCGACCCAGTGAACGGCAGCTCCAAATTGGAGCACAGTGCGGCAAGACTCGCTGCAAGGTGGGGTCGGGTGGCTGGCTGGCTACTCAGCGGAGCCGAGGACGGGGTTAATTGGATTGCGGTGCCTCCACCATGGCGAATTGAAGGGAGCGGGTCCGTCGGCCATGGCGACAGCGGAGACAGGTGAGGCTTGGCTCTTTGCTGCCGTGGCGTGACACGGCTGCCAATCGGTGTACAAACAAGTACCACTATAGGACAATGGGGAATTGGCCAAACGCGCTCAGGATGGTGGGGAACAGCGAAACATGCTCCAGACGGCTGGCCGCACTGCCTAACACGCAAGCTGACGGTGGCTCGGTCCTTTGCGTCGAGTGGTTGGCGCCGGCCAGGGAGAGGCTTTTGTGTAGCATCGCATCAAGCTCAGACATGATGGCACAGGCAGGCGGGGCAAGCTCATGCGTGTGCAGCTATGAAGATCAACAGCAGCAGTGGCCGCGTGGCAGCGGCAGCCGGAGCGTAGCGCGACGCGACAACGGTGGCGGTAGAGTGGTTAGGTCCGCCAGGCGCGACATGCGTGTGCAGCGTGAGACGCTTGGTAGAGCGCGGCCACAATGGTGCAGGTGACGATGGCCAGAGGCAGGCCCGGGCAGAGGTGCGTGCGACACGTGCGTGTGCGTGGCGTGCCAGGACGCAGCAACGACAGCGCGACCTACAGTGCGGGGCCAGCGGCAGGGCCGGCCATCATGGTGGCCCATGCGTGGCGCATGCGTTGGGCAGCAGGCGTGGCGACGACGAGTGCCGGCGTGGTGATCGCGCGCAGACGCTGCAATTGACCGGGAAAAGTGACTTGCATGCTTTTTAAAGCTGCCCAAAAACCCAACTCGATGATCGAGTTGCTAAACCCACTATTTTATGCTCGAGATGGTATATCAAGCGACTAAAACAAACCCTTAAACCATGTCACTACCTAACCTGATCCTCCTATAAAAATTGTCGAACTCAGCTTCGTCGACCCATTTTTAGACTTAAGAAAAGTGACTAAGTTTCGATCGGTTTAGCGTCAACTTTGATTTCCAGGCTACCAATTAAACTAGCTAGTGACTTCCGTTCTCGACCGCGAGTATTTCACTGTCACCTACAAAGCTTGTACAATGAACTTTATCAAAGTTTCGCATATGTGTTCTATAGCATTTTCGTTCAATAAAAATTTGTTTAGAACACTAAGTGATACAACGCAACATGAAATGTAACATTTGTTTCGTGTTTTCCGATGAATGTTTCAAGTTATGTATATTGCTTTACACTCTATAATTCATACATGTACACATAAGTATGATGCTCATGCAGTGTTTTAGCAAAAAGTTGTACAGTGTAACACCGAGGGTGTTACAAATCTACCCCCCTAAAACAAAATCTCAACCCGAGATTTCATGTGCCTAGTGTGGAAAGGAGATAGGAAGTACATTTCAACGTAACAACTACTCATCAGAACCAGAGAGAAGGTGGGGGTAATGCTTCAATATATAGCTCTCTTGTTCCCACGTGGCCTCATCCTCTGAATGGTTTTGCCACTGTACCTTGTAGAACTTTACCACACTGTTCCTTGTCACTCTTTCTTTTTCATCTAGGATTTTGACATGGTGCTCAACATAAGTCAAATCTGGCTGGAGGGGAAGTCCTTCAATTTCCACAGCTTCATCAGGAACCCGTAAACATTTCTTCAATTGAGATACATGAAACACATTGTGTACCACAGATAAAATATCAGGAAGCTGTAGACGGTAAGCAACTGGGCCACACTGCTTCAAAACTTCGTAAGGACCCACGTATCGGGGAGCTAGCTTGCCATGGATACCAAACTGATGTACCCCTCTCATAGGACACACCTTGAGGTACATATAATCCCCAACTTCAAACTCTAAGGGCCTTCTTCGCTTGTCCGTATAGGCTTTCTGTCGGCTCTGAGCTGCCTTCAAATGACTCTAAATAATGATGACTTGCTCTCGAGCCTCCTTGATGAATTCTAGCCCAAAGTATCCATGGCCTCCCACTTCAACCAGTTAAGTGGTGTCCTACACTTTCTTCCATATAGAGCTTCAAATGGTGCCATGCGGATGCTTTCTTGGTAGCTATTATTGTAAGAAAATTCGGCTAACTTCAGGCATTCATCCCACTTCTCAGGAAAAGAAATGGTACAAGCTCTCAACATGTCCTCGAGCACCTGGTTCACCCTTTCAGTTTGGCCATCAGTCTGAGGGTGATAGGCTGAACTACGGAGGAGGCAAGTTCCAAGACACTCCTGGCGCTGCTCCTAGAAGCAAGAGACAAAAACTGATCCCCTATCAGAGATGATAGTAAGAGGAACTTCGTGTAGGGTCATAATCTGGTCCAAGTACAACTCGGCATACTTTCTGGCAGAATATGTGGAATTCACTGGGATAAAATGAGCTGACTTGGTAAGGCGATCCATAATGACCCAAATAGAGTTATAGCTCTTGGATGTGTGGGGTAAACTCACAATAAAATCCATGGAAATATGTTCCCATTTCCACACAGGAATGGGCAAGGGCTGCAAATATCCTGGAGTACGCATATGATCTGCTTTAGCTCTCCCACAAGTGTCGCACTCCGTGACGTACTAGGTGATGTCCTGCTTCATGTTGGACCACCAGTACAAGTGGCACAAATCATGGTACATCTTGTTGCTGCCAGGATGAATAGATAGCTTTGAATGATGGGCTTCATTCAAAATCTTTCTTCTTAGCTCCTCACTGGATGGAACCACCAGTCTATCCTTGTACCTCACTACATCTTGCTCATCAATACTAAAGTGAGGGCCATGCCCTTCGGCAATCAATTTTCTGATGTGAGGAATTCCTTTAGTGTCTTGCCTTTGCTCTAGAATAATCTGCTCAAGCAACTCTGAGGTCAAGGCAATGTGAGCCAACACCTCTGCATGGTTGAGAGACAAAGGTGTCTCTTCAACCTGGTGTGACTTTTGGCTCAAAGCATCAACCACTACATTGGCCTTTCATGGGTGGTAATGTACCTCCAAGTTATAATCCTTAATCAATTCCAACCATCTCCTTTGCCTCATGTTCAACTCAGACTGAGTGAAAATATACTTAAGGCTCTTATGATCAGTGAAAATATGTACTTTGTTACCCAATAGATAGTGCCTCCAAATCTTTAGAGCGTGGACCACAGCAGCTAGCTCTAAAGCATGGGTGGGGTAATTTACTTCGTGCTTTTTCAATTGGCGTGAAGCATAAGCTATCACACTCCCATCTTGCATAAGCACACATCCCAACACCATCTTAGAGGCATCACAATATACATCAAAGGGTCTGTCAATATCTGGTTGGGCCAACACAAGAGCAGTGGTCAGAAATGTCTTTAGAGCTTCGAAGGCTTCTTCACAGGCTGGGCTCCAGTCAAACTTGGTTTCTTTTTGGTGTAGCTTGGTCATCGGTTGAGCTATCTTGAAAAAATATAGAATGAAACACCGATAGTACCCAGCTAGACCAAGGAACTGACAAATCTAGTGCACAAACTTGGGAGACTTCCAATTCAGTACATCTTGCACCTTGCTAGGATCTACATAAATGTCGTTAGGTGTCAACACATGCCCCAAAAACTGCACTCGATCTAACCAGAATTCACACTTGCTGAATTTAGCATACAGCTTGTGTTCCCTCAATCGAGCCAATACTATCCGAAGGTGCTAGGCATGCTCTTCATTATTCTTGGAATATATCAGGATATCATCAATGAATACCACAACAAACTTGTGCAGCTCTGGCATAAAGACTGAATTCATTAGGTACATGAAGAAGGCAGGAGCGTTGGTGAGGCCAAAAGACATCACTAGATACTCATGCAACCCATACCTAGTAGAAAAGGCTATCTTTGGTATATCATGTGGTCTGATCTTAATTTGATGATAGCCTGAATAGAGGTCAATCTTTGAGAACACCTTGGCACCAGCTAGCTAATCGAACAAAGTATCTATGCAGGGCAAAGGATACTTGTTCTTAATTGTTACCGTATTAAGTGGGTGGTAATCCACACACATCCACAGAGTACCATCCTTCTTCACAAAAATGGTCGGACAACCCCATGGTGAAGAGCTAGGACAGATGAAGCCTTTTTCCATCAATTCTTCCAACTGTTTCTTCATCTCAACCAACTCCTTTGGACCCATGCGGTATGAGCATCGAGAGATAGGAGCAGTACCAGGATCTAGCTCAATGAAGACTTCCACCTCTCTGTCCGGTGGCAACCCAAGTAGATCTTTAGGAAATACTTCCAGGAACTCACATACTACTGGAATAGAGGTAAGATTAGGAGAGGCTAGCTTCAACATGAGCAGCAATAGGTAAGACTAGATCTGAGGGTACCAGAAGACACATCCTATCCTCAGAAGAAGGAAAGCCGTAACTCAACAATTCTCCACTTCAAATCCAAGACTGCCCCATACACCCGCAACCAGTTCATTCTAAGAATAGCATCAATGCCTTGCCCTGGCAATACCATGAACTATAGGCGGTAAGTGTGGGTGGCTAATACGAAGCTTATTGTGTCCATCCGGGTATTGAGGCACATCTGCGCACCCGGAGTATGAATTCTATAGGCATACGGTATGGCCATAAGTGGTATATTGTGCTGGTCTACAAATCCTTTGCTCATAAATGAATGTGATGCACCAGAATCAAATAACACATAAGCTGGATGGGAATCAATGGGGAACATACTAGCCATCACCGGTTCCTGCTGCAATTCTCAGCATCCGTGAAATTCACCTGTTCGGATTGGCTGGCTGGCACTTTCCTCTTGATCACTATCCGCTTGACTAGCCTGGAGTTCACCGATAGATGAGCAGACTGGGCTGGCTGGTTCTAAGGACACTCTCAGGCATAGTGGCCATCTTTGCCACATTTGAAACATGCAACAGGCTTGTTTCCTTGCCCCAGACGAGGTGGGACCTGCTGTCCCTAAGGCTGCTGGGGTTGCACCTACTGAGTGGGTTCACGGTACTATGTGGAAGAAGTCTGGGAAGTATGCTAGGGCTGTCGAAATGAATGCCCGCTAGATGATTGATAGGGCACCTGTCGAGCAACCTGTACCTTCTGAGTACGAAGGTGGCTAGAAGACCCCATGGCCAACCGCTCTCTCTTCCACTGTGCCTAGGAATCCCGCTGCAAGCCCTCCAATGCGATGGCAGCATTCATCATTGCCCCGAAGGTCTGATAGTTCCCAGTATACAATCTCTCCTGAAGGCTATAAGAGAGGCCATGATAGAAGCGGTCCCTCTTCTTCTCGTTAGTGTCCACATGAATTCCAGCATACTGGGACAAGTGATTGAACTTATTGGCGAAGTCCATCACTATCATACTCCCTTGTCGCAGGTCCAGGAACTCAGTCAGCTTCCTATTGAGGACACCAGCAGGAATATAAAACTCCCAAAATGCTGCTATGAACTCCTGCCAGGTCACCTTATGATCTGGCTACTGCATGGCATGGAAGGTATCCCACCATGCACTCGCGGACCCCAATAGCTGCTGCACTGCAAAGCACACTTTCTGCTCATCGGCCACATTGAGTAATAGAAAGTTCTGCTCCAGAATGCGAAGCCAGTGCTCTGCATCCATGGGCTTAGCTGTCGGTGTGAAAGTGGGCGGGTGGGTCTTGAGGAAATCCTGGTAAGAGGAGGGTCCCTTAGGACGGCAGGCACCACCCCCATTCCCACCCTTTCCCCGTGGCCTCCGCAGGCAAAGCCAGCGACCGCCTGTGCCATAAGCTACATGGCCCGGGCTGACTCGCGGTGAGCAGCCATCAGTTCCACCATCATCTCTGTCTACATCATCGACGGTGGCGGTGGCGGCAGCGGAAAAGGAGGAGCCAGAGGTGAAGCCTCATGGCTCTCCCCGTTGCCATGCTCATTGGCTCAGCCATTTTCACCCTGGCCCTCGCCAAGACCGTGGCCCGCACCGACACTGGTGCTCCCTCGTTTGGACCTTAGATTCATCTGTAAGAGATAGGAACCAACCACTTAGGATAACCTTTCAGATCAGGAGCAAGGGATTAGAGAAATGACGAGACATTTATTACAACATTCTTTTAGTTAATCCTAACACCTTACTAATCCAATTATGCGTGTAGGGGGCTTTAGTTTTAAGCAAGATGCTACTATCATGATGCTTGTATCGGCCTGTACGCTCACTCAAGCCGGAATATAGCGGCATCCGCGAAATTTTCGGCACATCACACACTCACTTTCCGTATGCTAAGCGATTTCTTATGCAACGTAAGTCAGTGTACCTGCAGAAAACCGATTAGATAAAGCTAGTGCTGGTATCCTAGATAGACCATATTGCTAGGGCTTATACTTATTTACACAACTTTAGCGCATCCTAATTTTTTGCAAAACTTTTGTTGGTCAAATTTTTAAGTTTTTGAAAAGAGTGATGAACTCGTAACCCATTATTAGCTCTGATACCAACTGTGGCAGAACCGCCCGAAATAACGTACTTACAGAGGCGCTCATCTTCCACCAGACACTAAGCACCCCGAAAGCAAGCTACAACGGGCGGTATCCGTCGGGCACACCCCAAGGGATAACCCGAAAGATCCACATTTTTCCCAAGGATCCAATAATGAGAACGAGTTACAATACTTAATACATTTCATATATCCAGAGTTCATAAAAATTACATTATTACATTTCCAAAGTCAGAGTGCGGAATATTAAACAGCGGAATTAAAAGTAAACATCTAGCGATAAAGAACAAGGATCCGTCTGTGCCCACCAGAAGAATCCTCCACACAAAGGTGCTCTTCAAACATTACCTGCAACAGGGGTAAATAAACCCTGAGCACACAATGTACTCGCAAGACTTATCCGACTAGTGGGAATAATTTTCCCGACTCTAAGGAATATGATAAGCTTTATGGTTTGCTGGTTTCCTTTTCGCAGAAAGCAATACTAATAGTGAGTCCTTGTTGATGTTATTATTAATAGCCGTATTAGTTTATTAACTATCCATTCTATGTAAGCACCTGTTCTACTTTAAAGCAAGAGTTGAGCAATCAGTTCCATTTCATCATCTTCCATCTTTCAGTTCTTACTACGATGCTAGAGTTAAGACAAACTATACCGACTCGGCAGCGATTCGTGAATCAATGTCCCTAGTTAGGTACCCAAAAATACACGCCCTGCTTGTACCCTAGGCACAAGTAGGACCAACCCATCACCCGCCTGTCAAGGGATCTAGGTCCCCATCCAAATTTGGACTCCAAGCCCCAGCTTCTAAGTCCCAGACTTAGTGCGGTGCAAGGACCTCCACCATCCCCGCCTCCAATCAGTCGGTCCGAAAAGAGCCAAAACCCACGACAAGAGAGCAACAAGTCTTCCCTACACCCATAGCCAAGTATGTGCTCGGGATAATAGATCTGTGACTTGCCTAGCGTCCATTGCAACGACCGGTCCTTAACCGACACAGACAGGGAAAAAGTGTAACCAAGCCATGCCCTGTTGGCCACAGGATACAACCCCTTACACCCACCAGTACCCAAACCACATTCTTGCCCGGTCACCACTTTTTCTTTCCATCATTTTATCATGAGTGATCATAATTCTCACCTATTGCGAGTAACGGCAGGTTACTCGCGCTACCGAAATCCTGAGCATAGCAGCTACTCGACCTATACTAGTAGGACTCATAGGTAGATATATATAGGTAGATATATTTATGCATGTAGTTTACATAAAATACCTAAAACGTAAACGCACATCATATATATATTCAGTGATCAGTAAAAATATGAGTTATACACTAGGGCTTGCCTTGGGCAGGCGGTGGGTCAACAAAGTCAGCACCAAACGGCTCTAGGGCTCCCTCTAGCATGAGGATCTCCTCCTCGTCCTTCTCAATGACCTCTTCATACTCCTATTTGTTCACGGGCACGAACTCTACCAACTCGTGATCTACATGCATGAAATGATGATGCAACACTTAGTAATACGACAACAGCAACTCTTAAAATAAAATATATCTATCAAGCTACTAAGTGAGTCCTACCGACTAAGGTACTAAATTACTTACTGATACCACTAACAGGTACGAAGCATGCCATATATTATCTTAGCAACTAAAGGTATTCTTACCCCTAATACGGATTTATTCTATATATGATAAAACAAGGGTACTAGCTATTCTATTTATCAACCAACTCTAGTGCTACAAAAATTACAGTGAGTACATTATAATCTAATGGTCTTACTGTAAAAATTTTATGGCTAAATCTATCATCTATTTGCCACAAAAATTTCTACAAATATTAATCTACATAATACTAAGCTCTCTAACTTGAATTTATGAACCTACCATTATCACAGCTAACTATAATCTAACTACACTAACAAGTAGATAGCATTTTTGTGAACGTAACAAACTTGGTTTCACTATTTTTGGACATCTTCAAGATTTACTACAAATTATCAAAGTTCAGCTCAAAACTAAATTGAATAAGTCTTTACTATTTCACTAGAAATTGAAAAACTAAATTGTACTGCGCGGCCGACGAGCGGGCAGCTTGGCCCAACCCGGCACAACGGGTGCGCGCGTGCTGCACCGCGCGGCCCACGCGGGGCGCGGCCTGTCTGCGTGACGACGGCCCATGACGGGAAGGACCCGCACGCGCCGGCCATCTTACGAAAACACCCTCGACCTTTCTAGTAATAATGCAAGTACTAAGAACACTATTTCGCCAGTCTACAATTATGCAAAACAGTCCCTGGAATATGCTATCTTCGCAACGGCGATACCCCCCGGGCACCCGCGCGCGCACCGGAGCGGCGGCGCTGGCACTGGCGGTTACGCCCGCCACATCAGCCCTTCCCCGCCCAAACTACAGAGCCGATACCTACCTGGGAATGAACACGAAGCGCTGGGCGAAAGAAGCGCGAGCTAGGATGCCGCAGCAAGGCCGGACCACAGTGGCGGAGATCCTACAACCATGGCAGTGGCGTTTCGATGAGTCACAACAATGCCGGAGAAATTAGGCTGGCCAGTGAGCTCAAGGAACTCACCACGGAATCAATCAAGGCGTTGGTTCGATCGGAGATGGCCCGAGATGAGCTGGCCGCGTGCGCACGGACGATGCGGCGACGCACGGCGGTGGCAAGGCTGCGTCAGGGAAAGCTAGGTGGTGGTAGCGATTCGGCAAAGGTGCGCAGGGTGATTAGCAGGTGGAGGCGAAGCTAGAGGTGCAAGGAATTAACACGGGCTGCACTAGATAGGGACTAGCCTTCGACGCAGGCCGACTCGGTCTTATCGACCCAGCGAACGGTAGCTCCAAATTGGAGCACGTTGCGGCGAGACTCGCTGCAAGGTGGGTCGGCTGGCTGGCTGGCTACTCAGCGGAGCCGAGGACGGGGTTAAATGGATTACGGTGCCTCCACCACGGCGAATTGAAGGGAGCGGGTCCGTCGGCCATGGCGATAACAGAGACAGGTGAGGACAGGTGAGGCTTGGCTCTTTGTTGCCGTGGTGTGACACGGCTGCCAATCGGTGTATAAACAAGTACCACTACAGGACAACGGGGAATTGGCCAAACGCGCTCAGGATGGTGGGGAACAGTGAAACTGCCTAACACGCAAGCTGACGATGGCTCGGTCCTTTGTGCCGTAGTGGATGGCGCCGGCCAGGGAGAGGCTTCTGCGTAGCATCGCATCAAGCTCGGACATGATGGCAGAGGCAGGAGGGGCAAGCTCATGTGTGTGCAGCTGTGAAGGTCAACAATAGCAGTGGCCGCGCAGCAGTGGCGGTCGGAGCGTAGCGCGACGCGACGACGACGGCGGTAGAGTGGTTGGGCCCGCCAGGCGCGACATGTGCATGCAGTGTGAGACGCTTGGCAGAGCACGGCCATGACGGTGACGGTGATGATGGCCAGAGCCAGGCCCGGGCAAAGGTGCGTGCGGCGCGTGCGTGTGTGTGGCATGCCAGGACGCAGCAACGACGGCGCGACCTGCAGCGCGTGGTCAGCAGCATGGCCGGCCAGCGTGGTGGCCCACGCGTGGCGCACGCGTCAGGCAGCAGGTGCGGTGACAACGAGTGCCGGCGCGGTGATCACGCGCAGACGCTGCAATTGACCAGGAAAAGTGACTTGCATGCTTTTTAAAGCTGCCCAAAAACCCAACTCGACGATCTAGTTGCTAAACCAACTATTTTACGCTCGAGATGGTATATCAAGCGACTAAAACAAACCCTTAAACCATGCCACTACCTAACCCGATCCTCCTATAAAAATTGTTGAACTCAGCTTCGTCGACCCATTTTCAGACTTAAGAAAAGTGACTAAGTTTCGATCGGTTTTGCGTCTACTTTGATTTCCAGGCTACCAATTAAACTAGCTAGTGACTCCCGTTCTTGACCACGAGTATTTCATCGTCACCTACAAAGCTTGTACTATGAACTTTATCAAAGTTTCACATATGTGTTCTATAGCATTTTTGTTCAATAAAAATTCGTTTAGAACACTAAGTGATACAACGCGACATGAAATGTAATATTCGTTGTGTTTTCCAACGAACATTTCAAGTTATGTATATTGCTTTACACTCTATAATTCATACATGTACACATAAGTATGATACTCATGCAGTGTTTTAGCAAAAAGCTGTACAGTGTAACACCGAGGGTGTTACACTGCCCCTATTGGTTCCTGGGGCAGGCCGACGATACGGCCCGTCTCCGTCGGCTCCCCGGACGTACCCTCCCCTCTATGGAATAGGAAGGGTGCCGACTCTTGTAAGGATGAGCTGATACCTGTCAGCACATCTCATTCTCTAGGTCGTCCCACTCGATGTCATCGACTACCTTGTTGTCGTCTCCATCATCATCATCGTCGCTATCGGTGTCCTCCCTTCGCTCCCGTGCCTGCAGCTTTCGCTGTTTCTTCTTCCTCTATTCCTCCTTTGCCTTCCTCATCCACTCACCCTCGGTGCAATTTGTCGCCCTCATGGACAAATCCCTCGACAATAGCGCCGAGTGATCCGTGAAGATGAGGTCCCTCGGCTGGTCCTGTCCCTCTCAAAGTTAGTATCAATAGGCCAGGAAATCAATTGAAGAGGAGGTATGAGGAGGGGAAACTTACGAAGATGACATGGCCTGGTTCTGGCTGCATCGGAGGATGTCCTTGCACCGGGTAGACAAAATCGAGGGGGGCGTCCGTGTCATCCCACGAAGGCTCCATCGCCTCCTTAATTCGTTGCGCGACCTCGGAGTGGGGAAGCGCTCCCTTAGCAAGCACCGTTCCGTCGAACGACGCCTCGGGCGCCATAGGTCACAGCGGGAGCGCGCGCATCATCAACGGCACCACCCTCCTTGCGTGGTAGGCCCTGATGACACAAAACCCCTTTAGGCTGCTCTCCTTTAGGATGTGGATGGCAGTGATGTGGTCCCAGATTTTCTTCTTGTCCTTCTCCGGAACGCCCCACTTCCTCCTCGACTCTAGGGCCTCTTCGATCAAGCATTCGGTGAACTCTGGCAGAGGGGCGGCGGCATCATTCTTGAGGTAGAACCACTATGAATGCCACCCCTTGTTGGACGTTGATAGCCGCATCGGTAGGTACTCACCGACCCGATTGTTCAGGAGTTGGATGCCAACGCACCCCATTGGCATGTGCAGTTCCTACATACCGCTCTTCTCCCTCTTCTTCTAGAGGGTGATGGAAAAGAAGCACCTCCACAGATCGAAGTGGGGGCTGATCCCCAGGAATCCATCACATAGGGCGACAAACGCCGCCATGTGCTAGATCCAGTTGGGGTTGAGATGCTGCAACTCGATCTTGTGGTAGTGCAGCAGCCCCTAGAGAAATCTGTGGGCAGGGGTCGTGAACCCACGCTCATGGAAGTGGGTGAACGACACTATGTAGCCATCGGGCGATGATGGCAGATCCTCCTCGTCGGGCAGCAGCCACTCCTCGGCCGAGGTCCACGCGCGAAGAAGACCATGATGGACGAGGCCCTCCATTGGAGGTGGGGACGGTTGGATGTGGGCTCGACGGCAGCGGGGACGCGGAGACAGGGAACCCTAGGCGATTGGTGGTGGCGGTCATGGCTACGGAGGCAAGGATGTAAGGTATGGAACCCTGGGGGCGGACCCTTTGGTTTTACAGGGGCGATGGGTGCGAGGAAACCAACCGCTTGCCTAGATCTCCATGCCTACCATGATCTACCACCATACCCCGCCATAGGACGTGTGCACGCAATCTCTGCCCGTTCCCTCAGAAAACTCGCCAGATGTTTCGCCTCTCTGAACGGGCCATGACTCGTCGCGAGTAAGAGAAATACGGATCTAAAAGCACCTCTATGGCTCGACTGGGCCTAGGAGTTCGAAGGTCGGCCCATCAACGGGTTTGATAACCGCCCCAGGCACCTTTAGGGTAAGAGGTGGAAGGGGATGGGTCCGCTAGTGGCTAGAACCTAGGCGCGCGAGTGCCGTGGGCATCCCAGCTCACGTTCGAGTCTCGGCTGGTTACGATCTGTGGTTTTTCCTTGAAGAAAGGCACGTAGCCCTCGGGACCGATCGAATGGACCAAAGAACTATACAGATCGACTATTAACAATCTAGAGTTGATCACCAAACTAACCCAAGCCGGATCCCCATGAATGGGATGCCAGGGACCCCACTCAGACTAGCCCATTAAACATCTCACCGGATGCCATGATTCGTTCTTAGAGGAAAATCATGGCACGGCTCGACCCCTCTATTTTTATTGGAAAAAACGCTTGAGGGAAGACAATCGCAAAGACAAACCAATCCTCGACCAGGCCCCTGCTACGGGAGGGGGGCTCGAGGAAAGGGAATCACCATCCCCAGGTTGCACTGTGGGCAACAAAAGAAGGCCAAGGCTTCAGAGTCCTCCTATTTGGAAAAGCCTCCGAAGGAGGATTCTACTCCTCACAGGCTCGGGGGCTACTGTCGGGGATCAATACTAGGGTACCCGAAGAGGAGCTAGTAACCATCAACATTGATTCCTCCGAGCAGTCAAGAGCGCGACTACAGCTCCAACTGACCCCCAGGTGCGCACACTCCACCTCGCCCGACCCCTTAGGGTTGGCTCCACCTCGCCCGACACCGAGGCCGCAGGCTCCGCCTCGCCCGACCCCCTGAGGGTTGGCTCCTCCTCGCCCGACACCGAGGTCGTGGGCTCTGCCTCACCCGACTCCTGAGGGTTGGCTCCGCCTCGCCCAACACCGAGGACGCGAGGTCCACCTCGCCTAACCCCTGAGGGTGTCTCCGCCTCGCCCGACACCGAGGTCACGAGCTTCGCCTCACCCGACCCTTGAGGGTTGGCTCCGCCTCACCCGACACTGAGGTCGTGGGCTCCGCCTCACCCGACTCCTGAGGATCGGCTCCGCCTCACCCGACACCGAGGCTAAGGGCTCCACCTCGCCTTTCCTCTGAGGGTGGCTCTGCCTCGTCCGACACTAAGGCCGCGGTCTCCACATCGCCCAACCCCTGAGGGTGTCTCCGCCTCGCCCAACACCGAGGCCGTAGGCTCCGCCTCGCCTAACCTCTAGGGATAGGCTCCGTCTCGCCCGACCTCAGGGGGGCGAGCTCCTCCTCGCCCAACACCGAGGCCGTGGGCTTCGCCTCGCCCGACCTCAGGGGGCGGACTCTGCCTCGCCCGACCTCTGGGGGCGGGCTCCATCTCACCCGACACCAAGGCCGCAGGCTCCACCTTGCCCAACCCCTGAGGGCTGGCTCCGCCTCGCCCGATCCTTGGATTTGCGCTCCGCCTCGCCTGGCCTCTGGGGAGGAACTCTATGTCGCCCGACCCCGAGGTCGGGGGCTCCGACTTGCCTGATAGAGACCCATACCGCCGCCAACCATTCCAAGTCCAAGTGTATGGGCCTGGTTCAAAGCTCTGATGCCAGGAAGAGACTGGCACGCCTCAATGTAGCCCGCGACCCACGACGGGCCATACCTGGGGGTTCACGTCAGGAACAGTGTCGGGCATACCAGTGATATTCTGCCGAACCCCCGTACGAACACTGACGGACGCATTAGTTCACCACGATGTTCGCCAGGATGGAGTGGAGCACCATGATCGGCAGACGACGCCTGCACATGGCACCAGTGACGGACAGGGCCGCGACGAGAAGCTATCCCTGTTGACGTCTATAGGGTCGGCGGGACCCGCATAAAGGAGAAGAAGGACCTGGTGATCCTGAAGGACTTCTTCCTCTCGTTCTCTTCTCTTCCTCTACTGTAACCCGTGTTTTTCCTTGACCTATAAAAGGGAAAGCAGGGTGTCCCACACAGGGCATCGGACCGAACCAAAGATCGGAACTCATTGCAACACACCACAGGAGACTCGAATCCAATCAACTCATCGAACCCTGAACATACAGCAGAGCAGTGACCGAGCTCTCGGCATCCATTCACCCTTTCCATCAGAGACTTGGGATATGTCCCTCTCTCGCCCGTTTGGAACCCCTACTACGAACTTTCAGTGCTAGTAACACGAGCGGCAGTAATGAACTGGACGTAGGGACATTCTGCCCAAACCAGTATAAACCTCATGTCCTCTTAGCACACCATCCGAGCCGAACGCACAATGTTAGAAATTTACTTGTTGGTGGCAACTCGAAACACCGATAGTAAGAAAAGGAGACGAGAAGAGAGCGTACATCAGCAGGACAAGCACGGATTCAGCCAAAAACTGAGGGGACATATACAGTGTATTGTTATTTGGCGCCATTATGTGTACAGCTGCACTGCCGCAAGTCTCACAGCGGAGAGGGCGCGCGGCACGATTATTCCACATAAACTTCAAACAAAGCTGTACGCGCGTCCTGTCGGTCCGTATTCGGACGGCGGGTTTCGTACCCATTGCCACCGCTATGCGGTGTTGTCTTGTTGGAGCGGCGTGGCATAGGGATGGTGTCTGACCGGACCGAGGTGATCGCTATCACATCGGTCCTTGCGGGGTCAACGCGGCACGCCTGCTCCTGTCAGAGCAAGGATACTAAGCGATGCTCGACCTCTCCCTGTCCTGCCCGGGGGTCATGATGGGGGAGAGGTCGTGCATCTTCCGTGTGGTTGAGGCTGGAAAGGGGGTCGTGGCTAGGCGCAGGTTTGGCGTGCTCGTCCTAGCTGGGCCTCGGTCGTTCGCGCCATTGTTAATCCGATGAGTCGCGGGGCTGTGGCCTGCCAACTAATCGGTGTCTTGAGACACCCGGGGTCATAACCCGACACCATTCGTTCCAAATTATAAAATATTTTATATTTTTCTAATAAATACACACACTATATTTAGTATAGTATACAAAAGCAATGTATTTTAAAAATTCAAAACGCCTATTTGGAACGGAGAGTCCTAACATTTTTCCAAGTGCACACGTGCGCACGCCTCACAAGCGGACTGCAAATTAAGCTGCCTATGTATGTACGAATTCACAAAGTAGTTCATGAACTCGTGCTTTAATTTGTACCGGCTAGAATATCAGAGGGCAAAAACATTAGAAGTTTTCATCACACATGCAACTTATCTTTGTGCTCTCTTTTTGTTTGTTATCTGACACAGTAAGCACATAGATACTCTGTATCCTCTATTTGATTGTGATAATCTTAAGAAAAAAGTTCAAATTACTTTTTCGCAAAAAAAAAGTTCAAATTACTCTTAAGTTTGGAAAATGTCCAAATAAGGTTACAAGACCCAAATGGTTCGTTTTACTCCCTCCAGCTAAGGCTGGATAACGAGCTGGCTCGGCTCGTTTGGGCTCGGCTCGTTCTGGCTCGTTAAGATAACGAGCTAGCTCGGCTCGGCTCGTTATCCTAACGAGCCAGAAAGCCAGCTCGGCTCGGCTCGTTAAAAGCTCGAGCTGGCTCGTTAAGCTCGCGAGCCAGATATAAAAAATACACAAAATATAATATTTGCATTTATCTAAAGTTTAAAAATAATAATAATACAAAAGAAATGTATTTAGACTAGTTACCAGTCAATTTATAGGGTCTAGACCAGTTACCAGTCAATTGTAAAGTGTAAGACATGAAGTAATACAAAAACTAATACAAGTTTTGATACTTTTTTTTCCTGAAAGCTTGGCTCGTTTAGCTCACGAGCGGCTCGCGAGCTGGCTCGAGTTGGCTCGTTATAGCTAACGAGCTAAAATCTTGGCTCGGTTCGGCTCGTTACGATAACGAGCCGAGCCGAGCCGAGTCGAGCCAGCCACGAGCCGAGCGAGCTAACGAGCTTCGAGTTTTTCGTCCAGCCTTACCTCCAGCTATCTTCGTCGGTGCAATTTACCCTTTAACAAGATATTTTTTGTTTCTCGACGTACAAGTTAAGTTTTAGTTTCATAATTTGTCAGGTGATCCGTGATAGTAGACATCATTATATTGAAAAATACATTTTAATTTTTTCATTGCTTTGACATGTTTTGACATTAAAAATAAACACTATAAATACAAAAATGTTCAAAACATAATGATGAAAGTTCATATGTTTTTTGAGATCAAAATTCAAATTGTCATGGATCCGAGAAACAACAAAGACAGATCTTATTGTTATGCGGTAAATTAGACCAATTGAAATAGTTGAGGGGAGTAAATCAAACCAAAAGATGATATTAGTATTTAAGGCTAATAATAATTGTTACTCCAAAGAGATCTCAAAGTCCAGGAATATATATCATAGTCACCTCTGGTCTACACAAGCGTCTTCCAATACTCAAGATTTTGAATTTTCTTACCGAAATATTATATGTATAGTAGTACTTTATATATATAAAAACATATAGTACTGCTTAACATTGTGCTATCAATCTAGATATTTCATATTATTTCAGAATGCACGCATGTGCAGCATATGTGTCAAAGTTCAATTTTTTTATATATTAATAGTATTAGAGTTGGGTAATTATCGCAGAGAAACATACACACACGTAATTTGTGGATCACAAACAAGACTTTGGGAAGATACGTGGGTAGGCAACCACCCATTCAAAGATCTTTATCCCACACTGTAGAATATTACAAATCTTCCGCATGAACATTGGCCAATATTATGAGATCAACACCACTGAATATTTCATTTTGGAGAGCTCTGGTGGGGGATAAACTAGATGAATGGGAAGATTTAATAGCCAAGATCACTCACATCTATCTATTTAACTAATGAGAGAGATTTGTTTATTTGAAGCTTACATAACAATGGTCAATTTATGGTCCATTCTATGTATCTTCACAATGAATCAGAATACTCCTTTCTCTCATAAATTGCTTTGGAAGTTGAAAATTCCTCTAAAAATCAAGATTTTCCTTTGGTATCTCCAGTGGGGGGTAATTTTAACAAATGACAATCTAATGAAAAGGAATTGGAAAGGCAATCAAAACTGTCGTTTATGTAATTGTAACAAAACCATTAAACATCTTTTCCTTGATTGTCATCACGCCAAGACAATCTGGAGGACTGTCTATATAGCCACTGGGTTAACCCCTCCTAACTCTTTATCCCACATGTTAGGGAGTTGGCTATCAAATTTTGATTTAAAAGAGAAATATATTTTGGTTGAGGTAGCCGCTTTATATTGGGTAATTTCGAGATGTTGTAATGATCTAATCTTTGAAAATTGCAAATATACATCTTTTATGCAGGCTACTTTCAGGGGAACATATTGGTTGCAGGTTTGGGCACTGCTGCAGCGTGATGATGAAACAAAGGAGTATGTTCGGTCAGCAAGCAAAAAAACTAGAGACCACTACGTTGGAGTTGTTTGCTTTCCATGGATGGAAATTTAATAATAGACTCTGTCATGCATATTTTTTTTGCATTTCTCGTTTCCCTGAATTATCTTCAGCAATGTCGCTAACACTATGTAATAATGTAAACATTGTGTGTGGAGACGCAGAAGCAGGAAGTCTCTTTCATTTTCTAAAAAAAATATACACACGTCATTTATGGTTATGTCAACGGTACGTTTTCCATATTAACATATGCTAGTTATTTTGATGTGAATTTGAAAGAATATTTTACTTTAATTTATTTTTTAATAATTTATGGTTATGTAGATTTGAAAGGATATTTTACAAAACACGGCTAATGCCTCATTATCGACAGTTTGTCCGGATCAACGCGCTGGAGATTCCGACTTGAATTAGTTCTCTCTCTAATCCATCGATGCAAGTTGCACGCCAGCATCCACTGGTTGTGCCAAGAACACGACCGAACTCTTTGTACCTACGCGCAACGTCGTCACCGGCCGGCGCACTACTAGTCAGCTGCAAGCCGATCCAGAGTATACTTGGGATCGTCGTCCTTGACAGTTTTTGACCTTGTGCGTCACGCACGTCTTGCCTTTGTTGTCTGCTCGCGTAGAAGTTCTTGCACACCCCTTGTCTGCAAAAGGAGACCGAAAACGATGTGTTTTGTGCTAGTAGACATTGCATGTTTGGTGCCAAATAGACATCACCTTTGAAAGTTTTGAACGGATTCACCAGTCTACACTTTGCAACGCAAACGGCCGATTGAAAATGTGAGCCCTGCCAGCTGTTCTGGTGGGAAATAAAAGGGCATCTCGTTCGAATTCCTATCGAAATTATAGAGTCCGGTAGAGGAATAATGTAGAGTAGTTTGTTACTACTAAGCTGGCAATCTGGCATCTTGTGCAAGTTTTTCTTGAGATGCTTGTACTGTTTCTGACTGCCGTTGACAAGTGAAAGCGAAACGCGCGCGCTGCGTGCCGCAGCTGCAACTCTACAGTCACTTGTGCCGGAATGTGGCGCAATTTCCTGCGTGATAACAAAAATCCAGTACAGCCGCAAGATTTCATCTTTGTCGCCATGCATTGCAGACTTCTAAATAAAAGCGACGTCTATTTCGGAATGTTTCGATGAGAATATATAATATATAATGATCGATTTTCTGGAACATACTTGGTGCTCCAGTTAGCACTTTAGTAGTGATTGTTCTGGGCCTGTTTAGATGGCGATTTTTTTTGCAAAATACACTGTAGCACCTTTCGTTGTTATTTGGTAATTAGTGTCCAATCATAGTCTAATTAGGCTTAAAAGATTCGTCTCGTAAATTTCGTCTAAACTGTGTAATTAGTTTTATTTTTATTTATATTTAATGCTTCGATGCATGCGTCAAAGATTCGATGTGACGGAGAATCTGGAAAGTTTGGTAAAATTTTCTGAAACTAAACTGGACCTAACCGTGAAAGTTCAGCATGTCGCGTCGCTGGCTGCTTTATCAGCAAGTCTTGACTGTTTGGTAACTGACAGACAGTAACCTGCGGCAGACTTTGAGAGCAGTCACAACTCACGAGAACATAGCTAGGATAAGCATACAACTCTGCAGGTAGAGCAAGTTTAATAAAAACGCCGGCAGCAGGCTGCAAACCCATGCCACATCACTCACCAGTCTGCTACAGCCTTCAGCAATGAAGACTGATATAGTGGGGCAGAGATCAGTAGGATTGGCTGTAGTATTTAATGCTCAGATCAATATACGTACAATGAAGACTGATATAGTGGGGGCAGACTGTAGGGGTTGGCTGTAGTATTTAATGCTCAGATCAATATACGTTCAGATGTTCAGAGCATTGCGGGCTGAGACAAGTTTTTTCTCGTGGCTTGTGCTGCAGCTGCAGCCGGCTGCAACCGGCGAGAAAGGAATCGCCTGCTCCACAATCTCTCTCCTACCGTGGCGTCTTTTTTGTCGACGTGGACTGCTCTTCGCCGGCTCAAAAGCGTTATTATACTTGCTCTAATACATCGTGATCAGGCAGATTAATATAATAATATTAGTCTCCTCAGCCACTTGCGGCGTATCGCAATCACTCGTGTTAGTTATTGACGATGTTTCTCAATTCTCATCACAGGGTTTCAACGCCAGACAAATTCTGCATGGCTGGCAACTGGCAACTGGCATGGTTGCATTGTAGGCTAACCACAAGTGTTCAGTCTTCAGTGGAGGCTGGAGGAACTGATATTTTCTACCCTTTTCTTTTGGATGCATATATACTGTAATATGCTTCCTTCCTTATTTGAATCAAGATACCTTCAAACTTCAGGCCTCCTCCTCTGAATGCGCCGCACGCACACACACATATATATAACTACTACCACAGTAGCTACTTTGAGTTACGATAATTACTATGTTAATTTACGAGATTATAGTAACTCCTTACTAAGTGGTTTACTATAACGTTATGATAAATATCCCCATGTGTTATAATAACCTAACTATCGTAAATATGTATTTGCATTATCGTAAATTAGTATATAAAATTATCGTAAATGGAGGTGGCTACAGAATAACTTATTTTGTAGCTGGCTATTTATATATATATATATATATATATATATATATATATATATATATATATATATATATATATATATATATATATATATATATATATATATATATATATATATATATATTCAGTAGCCAAGCTACATATACACACACATATTACAAGATTTCTATTGCATAGCTGCTGAAAAAGCACCGATCCAGGCATCCGCGACAGCCCTATCCTTCCTTGGCAGTCTCGTTCTCCAAAGATTTGCGTCGGAGACGCATGCCACCAAAATTTGCCTTGTAGAGGCAGGTTCAGACTTGAAGATCACTCCATTCCTGCGCTTCCAGAGCTGCCAGCAGCATAGCGCTATGAATATGCTGAAATGTTTAGAAGGTACTGCAGCCGGCCTTCTAATGCAATGAAGATCATCTAGGAAGGTGGAGATATGGTTGCATATATTGCAGTCTAACAACCACATATACATGTGTGTTCAGTTCAGTGCAGAAACTGGTATTTTTCTTTTACCTTCAGGCTTCAGGTCTTCTTATCCTTCTTTAATGATATATGTGAATTGTGAAAAGTTGTAAACCTTGTTTTCCCCTGAATTTCAAAGTTCTATTTTTTTCCAGTAGCGGCTGGACAGGTTCTTGTTCATCATCAATTACTAATGGCCCTATGAGCGAAAATATTATATACGTTCTTGTAAATCTTTCAGTGCTGGGAAATGTTAAAATGCTTCTGTGAAAAGTGCATGGTAATGCTCTTGTATCTCTTCGCGCGATGAAAAATAAAACGATCAGCAGGAAAGCCAAATTCTGGTTCGCGCTAGAAAGAAAAAGAGCGCCATAATCTGGTAGGTATGTTCGTTTCTATATATATGTATATATATTATATTATATAAAGCTTATCTGACAGGACCAGCTAATAATGTTCTTTTCTTTCCTTTTTCTGAAAAGGACCAGCTAATAGTGTTCAAAAATATGCATCGTACGTACAGTACAGTGACAACGATCGTGATGTCTCTAAAACATATATATATCCCTAGCCTGCAAAGCACTTGATTCATTCGCCTTCATTATTCATTGATTTGGACTCGAACCATATCTTCATAATGCATGACAAACCATTCTATATATACCAATTAATGCCCAACAAACATATGCAGAGTCACACTAGCAAACACACAGCATGTCATGCATGTTACCAACAGACTGTCACGGGAGCAAAAATAACCAAACATGCATGAACACTAATACTAGCTATATATAAACGCAGATATGCATTGCCAGTTATGCAGAGGCTAGCCATCAAGTCAAGAAACACTTAACCCTGAAAAGGACTGCAGCAGTGTAGTCAACAGAGTGTAGCTGCATTGCATTGGGGTGGTAGTGCTGAGAGTACTGCTAGCTGGTCATGGCTGCTGCTTCTTCCTTGTCAGTGATGGTGCTCTTGTGCCTAGCAGCGGTGGCCTCGGCGCAACTGTCGGCGACATTCTACTCCAGGTCGTGTCCCAGAGCTCTGGCCACCATCAAGTCCGCCGTGACGGCCGCGGTTGCACAGGAGCCTCGCATGGGGGCCTCCCTGCTCAGGCTCCACTTCCATGACTGCTTTGTCCAAGCAAGTCCCGTCCCGTCCCTCTCAACTCTCAAGTCTCATTCTCTCCTCGCTCCTACTTAAATTTGACTACACATCTATCGTCCATCCATCAGCAATATGGTATAGTAGTAGTGTTTATTGATCCTAAAGGCCTAGCAACAATCTTTGATGTCCACTGGTTAGAAATTAACTACAGTATGTATGACATATTGCATCATCTTTAGCTACCTCAAAATTTTAAGTCTGTTCTCACAGTTTACCACTGTTCTCAGATTGTAGCCGTACTAGTTTAGTCGCCAGAGCAAAATGAACACTTTTGTCTTTTGACACTTGGAAAACATATGTCCAAGACTTATTTTACCCTTTATTTGATCTTCTTACGAACTTAAACAAATATTTACTCCTTTCATCAGAAAAAAATATATTTTACGTACTTTGGTTAGCACACAATTTCCATGAGCTAGCTGTTCTTTAATTAATTAGAAAAAAACATGTAACAACTACTGGTACTACTTATTTTGTTTTCTTTACTTTATGTAACATAACATTTGTGTACTGTCCAAATAATAAAAATACTTTTGTACTTGCTCCACATGCATGGACGACCTGCAGGGTTGCGATGCGTCCGTGCTGCTGAATGACACGGCCACCTTCACCGGTGAGCAGACCGCTAATCCGAACGTCGGGTCCATCAGAGGTTTCGGCGTCGTCGACAACATCAAGGCGCAGGTGGAGGCCGTGTGCCCGGGGGTCGTCTCCTGCGCCGACATCCTCGTCGTCGCCGCCCGAGACTCCATCGTCGCGGTAAGAAATCAAACACCCCGGCCGGCCGGACGGCTCGAATTACACGGATCCCGGCCAGCTAGCCTTTAATTCGGTATACGTACGTTCATGTGTGCTGTGCAGCTGGGAGGGCCTTCGTGGAGGGTTCTTCTTGGGCGGAGGGACTCGACGACGGCGAGCCTATCTCTGGCCAACAGCGACCTGCCAGCGCCGTCCCTGGACCTGGCCAACCTCACGGCCGCGTTCGCCAAGAAGCGGCTCAGCAGGACCGACCTGGTCGCTCTGTCAGGCGCGCACACCATCGGGCTGTCGCAGTGCAAGAACTTCCGGGCGCACATATACAACGACACCAACGTGAACGCGGCGTTCGCGACGCTGCGCAAGGTCAGCTGCCCCGCGGTGGCCGGCAACGGCGACGGCAACCTGGCGCCGCTAGACACCGCCACGTCCGTCGCGGTCGACAACGCCTACTACACAAACCTGCTGGCGCAGAACGGGCTGCTGCACTCCGACCAGCAGCTCTTCAACGGTGGCGACACGGACGGCCTGGTCCGCACGTACGCGTCCACGCCGACGAGGTTCAGCAGGGACTTCGCGGCGGCCATGATCAGGATGGGCAACATCAGCCCGCTCACCGGGTCGCGGGGCCAGATCAGACGTGCCTGCTCCAAGGTGAACTAGCTAGCTACTCGGCTACCTGTACCGCTGTACGTACGTTCCCAAGTGATCCGACGATCCAACACTAGTGATCAGTGATCACTATAATAGGCCGGTTGCTCCACTGTCAGTTCCGTGTTTGTGCTTGTACCGATCGATCGTTCAAGAACTGGCCTTTCTCGAGTCAGCAAGCTAAGGGTGTGATATGACTCGGAAAGTGGCGTCTAGCCTACCCATCACCACAACATATTTAATAATCTTCTCTGAGTGTCTTTTTTGTAAGGAAAATTGACACGTGGTTTTTTGTTATTCTTCCCAATTTTCTTTCTCAAGTGGCCTAGGGGTTTTAGTCTGATATATGCACAATCCCTGAAAAAAAGAATTCCCAAACCAACATTTCCTAACTGCAGAAAAACCTTTGGCCACTTAGCAGATAACTATTTGAATTTTTTTTTGTCAGACTAGAGGCTCCATCTAGAACCTACTTGTAACGCCCCGACTCGGTAAGACGGCTAAGGCCCACTCTACACGTTGAATGAGCCATACCTGCTAATTAACTCTCTTGAGCTTTCGTCCTCTCTTCGCTCAAAAGGATCGATCCGGAGTTAATAGTCTCCCAGGTCATGGCTTTTAAGCTGGTCTAGCGTTCGTTCTATTTTCGGTATGGGACTAAACTGGGAATACTAGTACCTCGTCGCTATAGTGTCGCGAATTTGGTCCGGCCCAACTGGCCCAATGGGATGGATCTCACACTACTCCATCTAGTTAACAAATTAATCCTTGATGTTTGTATAAGGTTCGAGTCAAACTTTTATAACTTTGAATATATAATAACTTTTAAGGCATTTGATTACAAAAAAACTCTAAAAACATCTAGACATAAATTGACTAGGTTTCTATATATCATATCTAAGTTGGAGGACTCCAACACGGAGTCTCCATGTTAATCCTAATATATATATGAGAAAAAAAATTAAAAATATATAATTTTTTTAAAAAAAATAGAAAGATCTGGCCATTAATTTTGGTATATGATAAAGGGGTGGACGGCAGAGGATATGTCGAGTATGCCTCAGCATATGCTATGGCCCGGTCTAACATACTAGAGAACAGACTTTAGAACGATGTCCCAATTTAGCATTAGCCTCGGCATTTTTTGCCCCCGGGACTAAAGGACCCTTTAGTCCCGGTTGGTAATACCAACCGGGACTAAAGGTCCCTGCCCAATGTCGTCCATGAGGGCGGGGATCTTTAGTCCCGGTGGTATTACCAACCGGGACTAAAGGTTTACCTTTAGTCCCGGTTGGTAATACCAGCCGGGACTAAAGCTTTTAGTCCCGGTTTGGGTTATGCCCCGGGAATAAAGATTAATATTTAGTCCCGGTTTGGACCCCTAACCGGGACTAATTATCCCGGCCTATAATTCTGCTCAATTCTTCCTCCCCGAGCCCGAGCCATTCCATTATTCAAACTCACTGCCTCTGTTCTTCAGCTTGCTGTTGTTCTTGCACTCTCCCCCTCCATTGGTGTTGCTCTTCGATTTTGGAGGTAACAAACTTTAAAGTCCCTTTGTTCCGGTGCCAATGGGTGAAGCTGACCGGAGGAGGGGTAACAGTCGACAAAGAGTATGGAATGACAACAGTGGACCTCAACAATATTGGATACAAAGAGGAACCATTCGTCCTTGCTGCCGATGTGAGTCAGGTGTTCTATGTGAAAGACATGTCTACAAAATCAAAGAGAGGAAAAAACGAAGACATCAACTCAATGATCAATGAGCCAAAGCGCCACATAATTCTTTCTGGGAAAATAAATATAGTAGGAATTGAAGACAAGTCAGACATGTCAGAAGATTACGAAAGAAATGTCCGAATTCCACCCTTCATAGTGAAGAAAGATCCAAGCATCATGTTAAATGATGAAGACACTCCATGGTTACGACAAGATCATAACCAAGGGTCATACGTCAAGAAGAAATTCACTGTTGTGCCCGCATGATACAACGATGCATGTTTAATATATTATGTTTTAGAGACGGATATTATGTAATATGTTTTCGGAACCCTAGATTGTCTAAAATTGAAAAGTTTTGAATACCAAGTTTGTTCATATCATCAATATCTACAATCCTTATATAGACCATTTTTTCATTTGAGAAAGCTTGAATAAAATGTAGTTCAATTTTCACAAGTGTGTGACATAGTTTTAGAAAGTCTATAAGAGATAAGGAAAATTGTGACTAGTGTTTGATAAAAATTTCTCAAATGGGAAAATGATCTATGTAACAATTGTAGATCTTGCTGAGATGATCAAACTTGGTATTCAGAGTTTTTTCATCTGAGGTCATTTAGTGTCTCATTTGAGCAAGTTTGACCAAGTCAAATTTGGTCAAATGAAAAAACAACACTTTGACCCTAGTATTATGGACTCTAAATGACTTCGAATTGAAAAGTTTTGAATACCAAGTTTGTTAAACTCAAAAAGATCTACAATTGTTGTTTTGGTCAACTTTCCATTTGAGAAAGTTTGGACGGTTCAAATTTATGATTTTTAAATTTCGACGCCTACAAACTAGTTTTCGGGAACCCTAGATTGTCTAAAATTGAAAAGTTTTGAATACCAAATTTGTTCATATCATCAATATCTACAATCCTTATATAGACCATTTTTCATTTGAGAAAGCTTGAACAAAATGTAGTTCAATTTTCACAAGTGTGTGACATAGTTTTAGAAGTCTATAAGAGATAAGGAAAATTGTGACTAGTGTTTGATAAAAATTTCTCAAATGGGAAAATGATCTATGTAACAATTGTAGATCTTGCTGAGATGATCAAACTTGGTATTCAGAGTTTTTTCATCTGAGGTCATTTAGTGTCTCATTTGAGCAAGTTTGACCAAGTCAAATTTGGTCAAATGAAAAAACAACACTTTGACCCTAGTATTATGGACTCTAAATGACTTCGAATTGAAAAGTTTTGAATACCAAGTTTGTTAAACTCAAAAAGATCTACAATTGTTGTTTTGGTCAACTTTCCATTTGAGAAAGTTTGGACGGTTCAAATTTATGATTTTTAAATTTCGACGCCTACAAACTAGTTTTCGGAACCCTAGATTGTCTAAAATTGAAAAGTTTTGAATACCAAATTTGTTCATATCATCAATATCTACAATCCTTATATAGACCATTTTTTCATTTGAGAAAGCTTGAACAAAATGTAGTTCAATTTTCACAAGTGTGTGACATAGTTTTAGAAGTCTATAAGAGATAAGGAAAATTGTGACTAGTGTTTGATAAAAATTTCTCAAATGGGAAAATGATCTATGTAACAATTGTAGATCTTGCTGAGATGATCAAACTTGGTATTCAGAGTTTTTTCATCTGAGGTCATTTAGTGTCTCATTTGAGCAAGTTTGACCAAGTCAAATTTGGTCAAATGAAAAAACAACACTTTGACCCTAGTATTATGGACTCTAAATGACTTCGAATTGAAAAGTTTTGAATACCAAGTTTGTTAAACTCAAAAAGATCTACAATTGTTGTTTTGGTCAACTTTCCATTAACAAAATACTTAGTATTAGTAACATTTATATTCTATATTCATAAAAGAAATTAAAAACTTTAGGTTACAAAATTTTCCTATTTACAATAAATAATTAGTTAATCAATAGTATTTTTTAAAATAAATATTGCAAAGTATTGAAGTTGATATGGAATTAATTGTTTAACCTAGTATTAAACAAAATCAAAACCCAGTGCCAATTATTACAAGGGTTGCCAAAACTTTTAGGCCTTCGGCCCCGGCCCGGACTAAGAACCGGGACTAAAGGGTGGGCGGCAATTTCGTATGCTGCGCCCAAAATACCTTTAGTCCCGGCTAGTCAAACCAACCGGGACTAAAGGGTTGGGCCTTTAGTCCCGGTGGTAATACCATAGGGACTAAAGGGTTTTAGTCCCGGTTGGTGTTACTAGCCGGGACTAAAGGGTCCCGCCTATATATATCGAACGTCATTACTTTGTTCATCTTCGATCTCGTCTCGGCCGCGCCATCCGCCGTCGTCGAGCTAAATCGCCCCGCCGCCGCCGTCGTCTACCCCACCCGGCCGCGCCATTCTCCGGCCGATCGCGCGCAAGATCCCGCCTCCTGGCCACGCACCGATCCCACCCTCCGTCGCCGAGGCTTCCCGCGCGCCCACCGCCGTCGAACTCGATCTCTACTGCGCTCTCGATCGGCTGCCGTCGTCGAGCCTCGCCCGCCCGGCCTCGTCTACCGTCGTCGAGCCCCGCCCGCCCGGCCTCGTCGTCGAACTCGCCCGCCCGCCCGGCCTGCCGTCGTCGATTATAATGTTGGATTTTTCATTGTTTTTTTAGATAATACTAATAAACAATATTTAGTAGTTATTTAGTTTTTTAGTTAGTTTTTTAGATAGTTTTTGATATATGTTAGTTAGATTTTTTAGTTAGTTAGATTTATTAGATAATTGATATATGTTAGTTAGATTTTTAGTTAGTTAGATTTATTAGATAATTGATATATGTTAGTTAGATTGTTAGGTGATATATGTTAGTTTTTTAGGTAATTTTTTAGTTAGTTAGATTTTTTAAAATGTATTATCTATTACTAGTTTATCTAATTTCATGTTGGATTTATTTAATTGGATTTAGTAATTATATATTCTATCTCTTATATATATCTAGAGAGAGATTCTATATGGTATACATATGTACTTAATTATTTCTATATGTATATATACATGTACTTATTTTCATGTGTTGAGAGAGAGAGAAAATTGTATCTAGAGAGACATTCAATGTGTTATCACTGGATACTCATTGTCATTGAGTTAAACTCAAGTCGGTTACTAATCTTTGACTCGTTGAGAAAAGAACGGGCACTATACCAAGATATGATAGATATTATCCAGGGGTAATTTCGATCTCTCGCGCACAACTATTATTGAATAGACTTTGCCATAATTTATTAACGATCGTACATTATTGGTCTTATTGTGGTTTTGGAAAGAGTTTATTCGGCAACATCGCAAGGATTGCAAGGCACCACTTAATGTAGTTGAAATACCGAAGAAGTTGTACTATATACACTTCCCCACGTGTTTAATTACTATATCGTACTTCAATTTACGTGTGAGATGATGAGAATAATCTTCTTCTAAATGACAATGGTGGTGTTTATGGCGAGAACCGGGTAATAACTTGTGTGGATACTACGTTTGTGAATTTATCAACGCACACATAAGAAGAACTCGAAGATGTCCTCGTGAGTACGTATATATCAATATTTATTTATTTTAAAAGAATATATATACATATATGTGTATTAATACTTTTCCTTTTATTTCAAATGCAAGATGAATGGTTGAAACGAAGGGTCATGCAAAAAGACCATCTGAAAGCAGTTCAAGAGTCAATAGCAGGATATCTTCTAGAAAAGTGCTAAATCCCAGCGAGTTCTACTTTGATCTTAAGGAATAAATGATGTAAATTAAATGTTTATTGATATCGTTTATTTTCGAGAACAAGATTATGAAAGTGTTGTATATACATATATATATATATATCTATAATATATATAGTTTCATACTTTATTCGAATATAATAATGCTCAAGATGAGAATTAGATGTAATTATATGCATGCGTGTATTTATATTAGCAACGTAGAATACGTACATAAAAACATATTATATATTAAACAAATACGTGTAACTGAACTGAAAACAAATTAAACAAAAAAAAAGAAAAAGAAAAGGAACTGTTAGTCCCGGTTGGGGTTACCAACCGGGACTAAAAGGTGAATTCATTAGTCCCGGTTGGTAACCCCAACCGGGACTAAAGGGTGCGCTTGAGTTCGCTCGGTGGAGGGCCTTTAGTCCCGGTTGGTGTTACCAACCGGGACTAAAGGTCCCTCTTAATCCCGGCTCGATGACCCGGGATGAAGGTTCCACCTTTAGTCCGGGATCGTTGTCCGGCTGCATGATAATGGGACTAAAGGTCAGGCATCACCGGGACAACAGATCCATTCTGTAGTAGTATAGTACACACATGTACATCTGAGAAAAAAAAATAATTGTTCGACCATCAATCAATCCCAAGCGCCACGCCGATTTGCCTGCCTCACACCCTCAAGCCCAAATCCTAAATTCCATGTGCTGCTAAACGAAAGAGAGAGATGATCATGAAAATTTTGGACTCGGGCAGATGGCAGACACGCCAACTCGGACACCATAATCTCGACAACGGGTGACACTAACGGTCCCCTCATCTTGATGGGCGATGGCAGACACGCCAGATGGCTTGACGCCAAGTGTTGTGGCCAAGCACGGTTGGCGCCTCGGCAGTGGGCAGCACTACATAAAAAACGATTTTTTTTTTGTTGGGACGGCTGGTGATGGAGCCGCCCCTACAGTAGCGTGCTCGGGAGCCCAGAGACCAGCCACCCGTACAAATGAAACAGCAGGGGCGGCTGGTCATACGAGCCGCCCCTATAGATGGGTTGAATTTGTAGGGGCGGCTCACTCACCAGCCGCCCCCGGTATTGCTATTTGTAGGGGCGGCTCCATCACCAGCCGCCCCTATAAATGACCAACATATAAAGCAAACTGCAGCGTCTTCTTCCTCCTCGGATCACTCACTCCAACCCGTGAAAAAAGGTGGGGAGGCTTTGGGCACCTCCCAAAAATTGCTCTACTAAGGAGGGAAGGTTTTGGTCTCAAATCCTTTTGTGGAGAGGTTGTAGACGGTAAGAAAATACTATTCCACACTTTTTTTTAAGTTTTAATGGTTGGTTAGTGAGTAATTAGAGTTTTGCTTTTCTCTCTCTTCTATGGTGCTTAAGCTACTTACGAAGCAAATTAGATCTAAGTTTTGAATGTACTGGGGTAAATTAGGGAGGGAAACAAGATCATACCCTTATTTGGTCCATGTTTCTTGATTTTAGTGAACAACTAATTAGTTTTATGGATGTTTTATGTGCATGTAGATCTAGATCTAGGGTTTGGTTTTTTTATTAATTTTGATTTTGTAAATTTGTGTTTGATGAAATTAGACTAGGATTTGCATGAAAGATATTGGGTAAAATATAATTGTTGCTAATTGTTGTCTTTGAAATTGTTTATTGTAATCAATAAACATATATTTTAATTATTTATGCATAAATGGGTCATTAATTAATTTTCTTCTACCATGGTGTGTTTGTATGCTTCGTGTAATTATATTTGATTTATATTCATATATATCTGAAGTATATACAATTATTCTCAAGTAATTATTAATTTGATTCATTTTTATATATATCTGAATAAGTAGTCATTTATGTTTGTTTTGTTGTTGTTGTAAAAGATGGAGTATATGAACTCTTGGATGTATGGTTCGTTAAGGTTCAAGGCAGGTTTCTGTGAAGAGGCTGATAAATTTATTGAGGCCGCAAAGAAGCATGCAACGACATTGATAGAGAATAAGGATACAATTATTTATCCTTGTAAAGATTGCAAGAACCGTATGGCATGGACATATGTGACTATCATCAGATCCTATTTGATTATGTGAGGATTTGTTGAGGACTACACAGTGTGGATTCATCATGGTGAAACGGTTATTGTTAACGACGAGGATGAGGAGGAATACGACGACGAAACCATAGAATCCCTGTCCCAATATTCAGCAGAGCTTGATGCACAAATGGATTCAGAGTTTGGCAATGAACAAGGTGGTGATGCTGGTGGTTGGGATGGTAACGACGAAGGTGGTGCCAATAATGATGGTGGAGCACGTGTCAGGGATGAAGATGATTTGGAGGACATGATTCGAGCCCTTGGACCAGAGATTTTACTAAATAGCCCGAAAGGTCTAGAAAATTTGGAAAGGGTGACAAAAGCATTGAAGGAGACTATGTATGGTGTTGAAAAGGGTTGTCCGACACATTGGACATCGCTACATTTTGTGCTTGAGCTACTCATCCTGAAGGCTAAGTACGGCTGGTCAGACTGTAGTTTCAATGATCTATTGCATCTCCTGTCATGGGTGCTGCCACAACCAAACTCAGTTCCTGCCAACACATACCAAGCGAAGAAGGTCATAAGTTCATTGACAATGGGGGTTGAAAAAATCCATGCATGCCCCAACCACTGTATACTTTTTCATGACGAAACGTTCAAGTCAATGGATAAATGTCCCCGGTGTGGGGCCAGCCGGTACAAGAACAATGACATTTACGGTGGGGACGAAGCCTCCACGGGGAAAAAGAGAAATAAGAAGGGTACAAAAAAGGTGGTACAAGAATCTCAGCCCCCAGAGGACACTCCATTAGGCAACGATGCAAAGCAGAGAAGAATTCCTGCCTTGGTAATGTGGTACCGGGCAGTGACCGACCGCTTGAGACGTATCTTTCTAAACCCTAAAGAAGCCACACTCATGACATGGTGGGATAATGAGCGCAAGGTGGATGATGATAAGATTGCACACCCGGCTGATTGTAGTCAGTGGCAAAGGTTCGATGAGAAGCACAAAGAATTCAGCGATGATCCAAGGAATGTACGATTTGGCTTGAGCACCGATGGAATGAATCCCTTCAATGAGAGGATGAGCGACCACAACACTTGGCCAATGATCTTGACCATGTACAACATCCCAACGTGGTTGTGTCAGAAGAGAAAGTACATTCTCCTTACTATTCTTATTTCTGGCCCTAAACAACCAGGCATTGATATAGACGTGTTCCTCGAACCTTTGATGTAAGAAATGGAGAGGCTATGGAGGCATGGGGAGCCAATGTACGATGCATTCCGAAAGGAGGACTTCATATGTAGAGCAATAATATTTGTAACTACCAATGATTACCCCGCGTTGTTTGCTTTGTCTGGACAGATCAAAGGGAAGATGGGATGCTTGGTTTGCTTGGATGGTACTACATGGGTGTACCTAGATGTATCCAAGAAGATAGTTTACCTAAGGAACCGACGTTTCTTAAAGACAAGTCACAAGTACCACAGTAAATTGTTCTTTAGATTTTATGACAACACCCAGGAGATTGAACCCCCTCCGGAGAGACGTCATAACGGAGAACACATGTATAGAATGGTGAAAAACATACGCGTCGTCTATGGAAAGAAGAATTTGAATGGGATGAACAGAGATAGAAGCACACCTCCTGTCGAAGGCGTACTTTTCAAGAAACAATCAATCTTCTTTCAGTATCTGCCTTATTGGCCAGACTTGGAGGTCCCCCATGCCATTGATGCTATGCACGTGCAGAAGAATGTCTTTGAGAGTCTCATTGCTACCTTGATGGACACAGGCAAGTCAAAGGATGGTCTAAAAGCATGGAAAGACATGGTGCAGCTAAACGTGATGCCACAGCTTCACCCGGTACCTGAGGCTAATGGAAAATACACTCTGCCCGCAGTGTGCTTCAACCTAACACCAGACGAGAAGAGAGCTATATGCACTTTCCTAAGGCGGGGGTCAAAGTCCCCACTAGGTTTTTCAGCAAATGTGAAGAAGCTAGTGTCGATGAAGGACTTGTCAATAACACACTGCAAGGCTCACGATTGTCATGTGATGCTGACAGTGTTTCTACCTATTGCAATCAGGGCAATAAAGCCAGAGTTCTTGAAAATGGCCATCACCCGTATGTGCTACTTCTTTTCGAAGATCTCACAGAAGACGATTGGCAAGCAAGAGCTGAGTGACCTACATGAATTTATGGTGGAGACACAAAACCAACTAGAGATGTGCTTACCTCCTGCTTTTTTGATATAATGCCACATCTCATGATTCACATGGTTCATCAGATACAGGCATTGGGCCCTTGCTACTTGCATGAAATGTGGTCCTACGAGCGGTTCATGTTGGTTCTAAGTCGATACGTGCATAATCGAGCATACCCAGAGGGCTCCATGATAGGGTTATAGTACTGAAGAAGTCGTCGAGTGCTGTCAAGAGTACCTAAAAGTACAAAAAGGGATTGGTAAACCCGATTCTCGTCACAAGGGTAGGCTGGCTGGAAAGGGCACTAGTGGTAGAAAAGTGTTCATCAACCATGATTACAAAGAGGTGAGTCGGGCGCATTATAGTGTCTTGCAGAGTACACAACTGATGCAACTGTATATTGATGAACACTTGGCTATCATTATGGCGGAGAGAAATGGTCGTTCGGATGATTGGGTCATGAAACAGCACAAGCAACGACTAACTATATGGTTGAAGGACCAAAACATACCGCCTGGAGAAAACATAAACTCTATTACCATCAATAGGTTGGCGGAAGGGCCATCGAGACAAGTGACATCTTGGAATGCTTATGACATCAATGGGTATACGTACTATACCCACGCAAAGGATAGTAAATATGTGAACCAAAACAGTAACGTTCGAATAGAGGCTCTCGATGGATTAGGGCGAAAGATCCAATACTTTGGCATCATTGAAGAGATATGGAAACTTGACTATGGAAGGGATATAACGGTGGCCCTGTTTCGATGCCGCTGAATCAAACAACACCAACTGAACGAGATTGGATTGAGAGTCCTGGACCTTGATAATCTAGGCTACCAAGATGACCCTTGGGTGCTCGCTTCACGTGTCGCACAAGTTTTCCATATGTATGACCCACAAAGTAACCTCCCCCGAAGAAGAAGACAAAGCACGTGGTTGTCTTCGGAAAACAACACATTATCGGAGTTGATGGCGTGGATGATGTTGAAGCTTACAGTAACTACGATGAGATGCCGCTATTCACAGACTTTCCTATGAAGATCAGTGTTGTGGAAAAGAACCTATCCAAAGACATATTGCCATGGGAACGAAAAGGTATCAAGGGGAAAGTCGTTACAGCGGGCTAGCTAGTTGTTGAACGTGGAGTGTTTGTGTAAGTGTGTGTGTAAGACTATATATTTTTTGTATGTGTGTGAGACTATATTTATGCATGTGTGTGAGACTACCCTTTGCAACATCCAGATGAATCTATTTCAACATCCACTCTATTATAGCTAAAATCATTTAGTGGTTGAAAATCAGGTTTGAAGCTGTCATTTCCTAAAATTCAAAATTTGAACTGTTCAAATTTTGTCAAATAAAAAGATGACCAAAATAGAGTTGTAGATAGTGATGTGTTCAACAACTTTTATATTTATCACCTTTACAGCTGAAATCATTTATTGGTTGAAAATCAGGTTTGAAGCTGTCATTTTTTGGAATTTAAAATTTGAATTGTTCAAAATTAGTGATAAAGATAGATGACTAAACTAAAATGATAGAGCATGATTTTAGAAAATTTTAGGAGCAAAGACTGTCTACGGAGCCACGGACATTAGTGACGCCGCTAGGAGAACTGGCATTAGTTGGCAGCCCTCCAAAAGTTCCTAGCAGCCAAGATTCCACTGTAGCCACAACCCCCGTCGATCGCATACGGGAACCAACTAGTTGCATCTTGGTGTTTCTCAGCAGCCGGTAGAACATTGTGATGGAGGTGGTAACGGATGTGACACATCCTCCCAGTGGCTTACACCACAATAATAAGATACCGCCGGACTACACTAGGGTCGAGGTGCATACCGTGAAGCCCGAGTTCATGCAATGGAGGATAGACTACACAACTCCCGAGGGGCTGATGTTACTCGTGACGTAATGGGGTAGTTCATCCTCTAGCACAAACGGGACATTATATTGACTGCTTCTTCGTCGCCTCCCCCTCTCCAAAATTTGGAGTGAGTTGTTGAGGTCGGGGAGATATTTTCACCGTCTCGCGACCACCACATTCCTGAGATGCCACATTCTTCCCCGCCTCCTATCGAGCATGTGCCTTCTCTAGCTCGTACCGAGCAAGTGCATGATAAGATGCCACAGTCTTCTCAACAAGCACAGCCGATACATGAACAACGAGTGCCTCCTGAAGAAGGTGATGCACAAGAACTTAAGGACGTGCCTGAATGGGAACTTCGAAAGAAGCATCCAATCACCATAAGGGCAGTTTATGTTCCGATGAAAGATGTCTCGTCGATGTCCAAGTGGTATTCCCATGACCAGTTCAAGCCTGAGAACCAAGTTAAAAAAGGGCCATCACGGGGTTCTGAGGAGGCCGTCACTAGCAAACTCCACCAAATTACAAAGCAGTATCCAAATGTTGATGACATCAAATGGTCAAAGGATTGCCCGAAAACATATGAAAGAGGCAAGCCCTTCCTACCAAACCAGGATATTCAGCGCCTACCACTTGGAATAAAAAGGTTCCATGATTGGTACTTGCGTGTTCTCCCAACGAGCATAAACCTCATACAAGCATGCTTCCCCACTGGCACATTTGAAAGCCCAGCTGGAAAAATTGTCTTTGACTTCAATGATATGCAGACATGCTTTCACCTGGGAGTAATGGAGATGAATCTAATTCACACGTGGTGCCTGTAAGTCCTTGTCCTCCCGATATGATATGAATGTAATCTTTGAATTTTATTGTAACTAACCCACGCCATGATTTGTAGAATGCAAGTGTACATTGTCAAACAAATACCAAGTTTGAAAGCCGGGTATATAGACCATCAAGGTATAGCCTAAACAAATTTTAATTACCCTAAACAGTGGGAACTGGATGGCAAAGAGCTAGCTGCTACAAAGACTCTTCGGAAGAAAGAGCACATCCGTACAGCGAAACTAAGGGAAGAGTCCCTTAAGGTTGTGGCATACATTGCCCTGGCTTTCAAATTTCTCTAACATCACTCTACTATATGGCTACCATACAACTTCGAGTAAGTCCAACTCTATACTTAAAGCTTTGTTCGATATATTTTAGTCGATGCAAAAGAGCTTATCTAGTTCTGTGATTAAATCCATGCAACAATCACTAGATTTGTATAGCCGTCGATGTCGGAAGGAGTATGGCATGGGTCTTTGATTCAATAGATAGGGACCCGGTGACATACAAAGACTTCATATCGATTATGAAGACGTATACATATCGACAATCCTCATTAGCTTATATGTTGTATACATACTTGTAACGTTCACTTTTGGATACTAACAAGTTGTATTTGCTAAAATAATTCGAACAGGGCATTTAGGTTCTATGTCACTACACATCACGGAAGGCATGATCCAGCAAAGAAGAAAAAGCTGGCTATAAAAACACTATGTGCGGTAAGTGTAACTTACTTCTTCAGTACTCCATTACATGGCTATCAAAAGCATTACTTAACATTTTCATATACAAAACACACAGTGCCCCAAGCAAAAGCCTGGGAGTATACATTGTGGATACTATATATGTTCTATGATGAGTAACACTGGTGCCTACAGGAGACACCCCTTAAGGATAAGTTTGAACCTCTTCACCCGTAGTATAAAAACTTCGTACATGGTATGAAATACTAAACCGAAACTTGTTCTCTTATAGTGGAAAGAAGAGAAAGGAATAAAAAGAGACCCATACAAGGATGATCAACTCTTAGAGCTCGTCGACGACCTTTGCAACTTTATATTGGACCAGATTGTACACGTCAAAGGCGCCTACCATGATCGAGAGTCTGACTTAGGTAGAAATCCTCAGTACCAACACCTTCATGAGACTGAAAGGCTAGCTCTAGGATGTTCATAATAATGTGTATGTAATTTGACATTGGTTTTACCCTGTGAATTATATCTATTTAATGATGGATTGTATATATTCTTGTGAATTGGACTTGTAATTGTAGTTTATATAATATTTTTGTGCTTGTGGTCTAAGCGGTTCGGAACGTTGGTCGCGGAGCGTTCGGCAACGCGAACGCGGTTCGGAACGTTGGTCGCGGGGCGTTCGGCAACGCGAACGCTGGATGGAATACGCGGAAACAAATAGTGTTCTGGTCGAATTTGAATTGTAAATTTGAATTTTTTTACGGGAAAACATACTGTAGGGGCGGTTCTAGACTGAACCACCCCTACAAACAGGTATTATAGGGGCGACTGGTACTACAGCCACCCCTACAAATCGATTTGTATGGGCGGCCCGAGAACCGCCCTTACAAATGCATAATTTGTAGAGACGGTTTGGTAGAGACGGCTGGCCAAACCGCCCCTACGAAGGGTTACGAGGCGCCCCTAAAATACGTTTCTGTAGTAGTGCAGGTCACACCATCAGATAGAACCCCAGAAATTTCCAAATAAGTTTGTCAGGCCTAGGTTTAGGATTTAGTTTGTTTTTCAATTTCTAAAATGGTGTATTTAATTACTTATCAGTAGTTGCAATTATTTTATTTGAAATATCAACTAAAAAAATAGACAAATAGTATTATAAGTCCCTTAATCTATTTTACGCCTATACTTTGAACTATCGTGCTTGAACTATTGGTATTGTAATTTGTGCAACTTTTCAACTTAATCTTTATGTCCCTTTAATTTATGACTTATCATGTTAATTAGTGCTTGTATACCGAATAACATTGCAAGTTTAACAATTCTTTACCGAACTGGCAAACAATTTTACTGAATTGTGTATGTTTTTTTTTTGTGCGGCGTACTCTTAGGTAAAACCTAGATCCACCACTGGGTTGATTGGCTACTTCAATATAATATAATTCTAAGGATGCTAATAATAGCCATTAGGCATTCACAAAAACCACTTGAAAACGACGTTGAAAACCTAGTCATGCATGAATATGAACTTTTGGTTTTGGAAGGACCTTATGATGAAAACGCATGAATGTGGGATCCATATATCACACGCTGAAAACAGTGTAATAGTTGCAAAATGTCATGCGTGGTGGAGAAGGGGTTCTTCCGGTGGCACGATGTTCCTTGAGGAACTACAAGGGCCAGGTGCAACTACAGATATTTTTTTTAGAACGAACAGGTATATGCGACAGCTGCATACTGATACTGTGGTGTTTTCAATGAAAGACGGCCACAGCCCAACGGCCACAATTGTTTTTTTTTTATACTAACGGCCACAATTGTTGACCTATGTAGTCATGCAAATTCAACTAGTCAACTGTGGAACGAAGGACCCAAACATCGTGCCATATTGAAGGCTGATTGCGATTTGAGAGCTGAGACAAGGACAACAAGGATAGCATCCAAATAATGAAACAATGAACAAGCATGCAGTTGAAAAAAGAAGTAAAAAAAAGGTCATCAGTTCCTACTCTTTTTTCTTCCAGCTTATTAGGATGCATGGATCACAGTTAATTAGTAATTAGCAGTAAAGCGTGAACTTTACACGCTACTCATTGTCTTAATGAATCAATCAAACATGTCGTAGTTAACTTTCAGACTATGAGCTGACAGTGTTAGGACCCTTGGTCCAAAAAAGAAGCATACACAAATGAGCGTTCCTTACTGCAGATAAGGCCTCGTTTAGTTCAAAAAGTTTTCCTAAAAAGTGTTACAGTAGTCATCACATCGAATCTTGCGATACGTGCATAGAGCATTAAATGTAGACGGAAAAAAACTAATTGCACAGTTTAGTGGGAAATCGCGAGACGAACATTTCGAGCCTAATTAGTCCATGATTGAACACTAATTGCCAAATAAAAACGAAAACATTACAGTAGCCAAATTCTCAAATTTGGCGGAACTAAACAAGGCCTTACCACATTACATCACGCATGCAAGTTGCAACGTGCGTGCGTACCCACGGATCGGCCACGCTTGCGCGCATGCATGTCGCGATTGTGCAATTTTTTACTATAGACGAGACAAATTTTATATGCTGATTGAATTTCAAGGCAAGACAATTCAGCTTGCATGCATGGTGGTATCCTTTGTGTCACTAGTAGAGAACAGACCTTTGATCCTCGGCTAAAATGGGCTCTAGTCCCGGAATTTTTTGCGCCCGGGACTAGAGATACCTTTAGTCCCGGTTGGTGGCTCCAACCGGGACTAAAGGTCCCTGCCCCAACGGCTATCGCGCTGCTTTGCGAGGAGGTGGCAGGGACCTTTAGTCCCGGTTGGAGCCACCAACCGGGACTAAAGGTATACTTTTACTCCCGGTTGGTGGCTCCAACCGGGAGTAAAGGTCTACTCCCGGGCCGTGGCTGCGCCCGGGGTTGGAAAGTTACCTTTAGTCCCGGTTGGATCCACCAACCGGGACTAAATGTTCTCCCTTTATAAATCGGCCGTCTCCTCCTTCCTCCCCGAGCCCGAGCTCAGCACATTTTGAAGCTCACTGCAGTAGTGTTCTTGCTTCCTCCCTTCCTCCATTGTTCCTCCATCCATTATTCGATTCCTCCATCGATTTCTTCGATTCCTCCGTCGATTCTTCAGTTGTAAAGGTTACCAATCTCATACTCTCATTTTTCACCATTGTCTTATCTCATTTTGTTCACTATATATATATATGGTTCTTTATTTTGGTTTTTTTTCATTTGTAAGCAATTTGAGCTCAAAATCACTTCAAGCTTGCATATTTACATGAAATAAGGTTAAAGTAGCTAGTTGAACTTGCGGACCGTGTTCATCTCGGCGAGCACGTTCTCTGCCGAGCGGTAACGGACGTCAAGGAGGAGCTTTGATTCTACGAGGGAGAGCGGCAATGGTCGTGGAAGACCGTGTTCCCTTCCTCGTAGAATTGGAGCTCTTCCGTGGTCAAGTACGGTGCCGTCCTGTGGAGAAATGCTCGCCGAGATGATCACGTAAGCAAGGTCAACTAGTACGGATGGTTATTTATTCACATGTCCTGATATCGTCGCAGTAGTCTGTCAATCACCGTACCCAAACGTAGTATATATATAAATATAAACTTAGAAAATAGTTAGAAAATTATAGAAAATCCATACTAGTTGAACTTGCGGACCGTGTTCATCTCGGCGAGCACGTTTCTTGCCGAGCGGTAACGGACGTCAAGGAGGAGCTTTGATTCTACGAGGGAGAGCGGCAACGGTCGTGGAAGACCGTGTTCCCTTCCTCGTAGAATTGGAGCTCTTCCGTGGCCAGGACGGTGCCGTCCGGTGGAGAAATGCTCGCCGAGATGATCCTGTAAGCAAGGTCAACTAGTATGGATGGTTATTTATTCACCACGTCCCGATATCGTCGTAGTAGTCTGTTATGTGTGTACATTCCCATTCTTCTGTTAATTTGCGTAAAATATCATATGAATTACTTACCCGCCGATAAAAAGCGAGAACACAATGACCATTAAAAATATCATTGTTTAGAGATCTAGATAATTTTATAGTTTGTTAATTTTATTTGTTTATAAAAGAAGAAATTTATAGTGTATTAAAAAATGAGTATAGAGAGTAGATGGCAATCGCTTAGGGTCCTCGGCCTCTCATGGGTTTCCAAAGCGACTTAGGCCGGGCCTTCCTCTCATTCCATGCGGCAAGTGTCGTGATGAGATGAAGATTGTGATGGAGTACCGAGTGAAGAAGGAGGGTCCCAACAAGGATCGTATCTTCTACAAGTGTCCGGATCGCAATGTGAGTTATTTTATCGTATTTAATGATTATGGTTAGTTTATACCTATTTTCATGATGGTTGTGATTAAAGTTCTAATTTTTTGTTTTAATTTCAGTGGGATGGCAGTGGACGATGTTCAGGCTTCTACTGGGAGGAAGAGTATGTTGAACTCGTGCAAAAATATCTTGCACAACAAAGGCAGATCACTGGCTCATGAGGCAGTGATCCTGCCGAAGAAGCCCAAAGATGTTGCACAATCGGGGGATCTGTCTGTTTTAGTTGAGATTGGTCGCGAAATCCTTGTGCTCCTGAAATGTATTTTAGCTTTAGTTCTTTTAGTGGTAGTTGGGATTGTCTACATTGTAGCGATGCTTTCATAAATTTGTATCTTTTGTGGTGGCACGCATGTTGTATAAATAATTAATTATGATCTAGGTTTTAATATGATATTTATGTCATGTAATGCAGATGAGCCGTCATTGGATGTATAATGCTGATCGCCGCTCACAAGAGTTCATTGACGGCGTGCATTCTTTATTACGCGTACCGAGACAAACAAACGCGACGGTTTCATGTGTTCGCCCATGTGCCATATGTAAGAATACGGTGGAATATCCTTGCTCAAGGACTCTTCATTCACACTTGTTCAAGTCGGGTTTCATGCCAAACTATATTTGTTGGACAAAGCACGGAGAAACCGGTGTTGTAATGGAAGAAGATGAAGAAGAACAATGGGACGACAATGATATTATTCCCGATGGTGCGTGCTTCAATGATACTGCAATGGGAGAAGCTGAAGAAGAGGTAGTCGCAGAAGATGAGTCGGGTGATGATCTTTGTCGGGTCATTCGTGATGCACAAAGAGAATGTGAAAGTGAAAAGGAGAAGATCAAGTTCGAGCGGATGCTAGAAGATCACAAGAAATTGTTGTACCCAACTTGTGATGCGAGGCGTAAAAAGTTGGGAACCACACTAGAATTGCTGCAATGGAAGGCAAAGAATGGTGTATCCGACAAGGGATTTGGAGAGTTACTAAAATCCAAAAGAAGATGCTTCCCAAGTACAATGAATTGCCCGCCCTACCTACGAAGCAAAACAAGTTGTCTGGTCCTATGGGGCTAGAAATAGAGAAGATACATGCATGTCCTAATGATCGCATCCTATACCGTGGCAAAGAGTACGAGAAATTGGATGCATGCCCGGTATGCCATGCGTCATGATATAAGATCAAAGCGAGATGACCTCGGTGATGTTGAGGGCTAACGCCCACGTAAGAAAATCCCTGCCAAGGTTATGTGGTATGCTCCTATAATACCACGCTTGAAACGTCTGTTCAGAAACAAAGAACATGCAAAATTGTTACGATGGCACAAAGAAGACCGTAAGGTAGACAATATGTTGAGACACCCTGCTGATGGGTCCCAGTGGAGAGCAATCGACAGAGAATTCCTGGAGTTTGCAAATGACGCAAGAAACTTAAGGTTTGCTTTAAGTACAGATGGTATCAATCCTTTTGGAGAGCAGAACAGTAGTCATAGCACTTGGCCTGTTACTCTAAGTATCTACAACATTCCTCCTTGTTGGTTATGCATGAAGCGGAAGTTCATTATGATGCCTGTGCTCATCCAAGGCCCGAAGCAACCTGGCAATGACATCGATGTGTACCTGAGACCACTTATTGATGAACTTCTCATTTTGTGGAATAAAGAAGGTGTACGTGTGTGGGATGAGTACAAACAGGAACACTTTGATCTGCGAGCATTGTTGTTCGTAATAATCAATGATTGGCCTGCTCTAAGTAATCTTTCAGGACAGTCAAACAAGGGATATAATGCATGCACACACTGCTTCGGTGATATTAGAGGTGTATTCTTGAAAAAAATGTCGAAAGGTCGTGTACCTTGGCCATCGTCGATTTCTTCCGCAAATCACCCCGTAAGAAAGAAAGGTAAGCATTTTAAAGGAAATCGCACCACACGACCAAGCCTACTTAACCGAACCGGTGAGGATGTACTCGATATGGTCAATGATGTGAAAGTCGTCTTTGGAAAAGGACATGGAAGCCAACCTATTCGAAAGACGCCACCGGTCACGCACCCATGTGGAAGAAAAAGTCCATATTTTGGGACCTACCCTATTGGCAAGTCCCCGGAGGTCCGTAGTAGTTCGATCGACGTGATGCACACGACGAAGAATCTTTGTGTGAACCTGCTAGGCTTTATGGGTGTGTATGGAAAGCCTAAGGACACATTTGAAGCACGACGGGACTGCGTTGTTTGAGAGAAAGAGACAACCTACATCCGAGAGAAGGCAGATGATGGACGCCATTACTTACGTCCTGCTAGCTACACTCTAAGCAAAGAGGAGAAGGAAATCATGTTTGAATGCTTAAACAACATCAAGGTACCATCTGGATTCTCCTCGAATATAAAGGGTATTATAAATGTGCCAGAGAAGAAATTTCAGTAACTTAAAGTCCCATGAGCATCACGTTCTCATGACTTAATTACTTCCAGATTGCATTAAGAGGAATTCTACCTCCAAATGTACGTCTAGCCACCGTAAAGCTATGTGCATTCCTCAATGCAATTTCTCAGAAGGCAATTGATCCAACTGATCTAGCTAAACTACAGAATGATGTGGTTCAATGTCTCGTCAGCTTTGAGTTAGTGTTCCCTCCTTCCTTCTTTGATATTATGACACACCTCCTAGTTCACCTAGTCAAGGAGATTTTCACTCTCGGTCCTGTGTTCCTACACAACATGTTCCCCTTAGAGAGATTCATGGAGTCCTAAAGAAATATGTTCACAACCGTGTTTCGCCTGAGAAGGAAGCATCGCCAAGGGCTATGGAATGTAAGAGGTCATTGAGTTACGTGTTGACTTTATTCCCGACCTTGACTCGATTGGTGTTCTGAATCGAGACATGAGGGGAGACTAAGCGGAAAGGGGACACTAGGGAGGAAAACATATATTGGTACGGATGATGATTATTTCAATAAAGCGCACTACACGCTTCTACGTAACTCCTCTTTGGTAGATCCGTATATTGAGACACACAAGGATCTCTTACGATCCGAAGTTTCTGGGAAGGATGAAGCTTGGATTACGATAAGCACATGGAAACTTTCGGCGGTTGGTTGCGAAAAAAAATGTCAAGGTGATGAGAGCATCCATGAGCAATCAGATTTATTGGCTATGCAACCATCATGGCATATCGTCACATACAAAGGGTACGAGATAAATGGGAACATATTCTACACAAAAGAGCCCAAGATAAAAGGAGTACCAACCAAAAGCAGTGGTGTCCGTGATAGATGCCATGTAACCGAATGGGAATAAGCGAGACATATTATGGACGATAGATGAAATATGGGAACTAGAATATGCACCTACTTTGAAGATCCCATTGTTCAAGTGCCAATGGGTCAAGGTGACCGGAGGCGGAGTAACAATGAGACAACGAGTATGGAATGACAACAAGAGACCTTAGTAATATTGGGTACAAAGACTTAACCATTCGTCCTTGCCAAGGATGTGAATCGGTGTTCTATGTCAATGATATGTCTACCAAAACCAAAAGAGGGAAAAATGATAATGACTCAACCAAAGAGCCAAAGCGCCACATAGTTCTTTCAGGAAAAGAGTCATCGTGGGAATTGAGGACAAGTCGGACATGTCAGAAGAATATGAAAAGGATGACCGAATTCCGCCCTTCAAAGTGAACAAAGACCCTAGCATCTTGGTAAATGATGAGGACACTCCATGGTTACGAAGCGATCATAACCAAGGGACATACATAAAGAAGAAGTTCACTTCTGTTGTGCCCACTTGATGATATAGTGATTTAATATAGTGTGTGTTTGAGATATTATGTAATAATTGTGAATTCAGATGTTTATTATGTCATGTTTTAAATTAAATCAATGTTTGATTTGGTGGGATTTCTCTCTCAAAAGGTAAATTATTAGGATATCTTGAGTGATGAAAAATTAAAATATTAACGTTAAAATGATATGAAAACAAATTTCTGTCCAAAACCAATAATTTTAATAATTTTAATTAAACACTACATTTTGCATTAACGAAATAATAAATATTAGTTCCATTATGTTTTATAATTCTAACAAAAAATAAAAAAGTTAGGTTATCGATTTTTCCTATGTGCAATAAACAAAAATAAAATTCATATTTTTAACAAAATAATTTTATGCCTTTTATTTAATTTACTATGTATTTAATAAAACTATTGCATTTCTATTGTATGTAACAAGACTATTGCTTAAAGCAAAGGGAAACGAAGCTGCAGCCACCTTTACTCCCGGGTGGAAGCCCACCCGGAGTAAAGGTGGCTGCTGCAGCCATGCCCGCCAAAAAAATCTTTATACTCGGTGCGTGTTACCAACCGGGAGTAAAGTAGCTCTTTACTTCCCGGTTGGTAACACGCACCGGGAGTAAAAATACTTTACTCCGGTTGGTAAACACCCACCGGGAGTAAAGGGTTTTTACTCCGGTTGGTGGATGGCACCGGAGTAATTCTCTCTCGCTATATAACCTCCAAATACCTGGCGATCGATCCGCTCGTCTTCTTCCTCGTCGAACACCCGCGCGCCTCTTCTTCTCCTCGCGCCGCGTCCGTTTCGCCTTCCGTGACACCGCGCCGCTGCCGTCTTCTTCCTCGTGCGGCCTCCACTGCCGCCTGCCGTGCCCTCCTCCGCTTGCTTGTGTGGCCTCCACCGCGCCTCCTCCGCGCCTCGACACGCCTCCACTGCCGCGTTGCCCGTGGGCCTCCACCGTGCCCCTCCTCCGCGCTTGCCGTGGGCCCTCCACCGCGCCTCCTCCATACCGACACGCCCTTCTCCACTGCGTTGCTCCACCGCACTTGCCCGAGGACCCCAAAGAGGTACACTTTGCCGATATTTGGAACTCTAAATGATTTTAAATAAAAACATATCTTAAGGCAAGTTTTGAATATTTGGAACTCTAAATGACAAGTATAATTAAGGATCACCAATAAAATTACTTTAGAAATTAATTGGATCGATATAAATCCATGGCTTGTATAATAAACACGCTATATATTATTCGGAAACAACGCTACGAACCATCCGCTTGCTGTTAAGATATGTTTGTTAATAAACACGCTATATATTATTCGGAAACAACGCTACATTAATAGAAGAATTTTTTCTATCTTCATAGATCAATGTTTGTTAACGAAATTTTATCCAAATATATTCATGTAGGGTCTTTTTTTTTGAAGGATTTGTTGTAGGATATATAATGGTCAAATAGGAACTCAATTTTGATACCCAGTTTGTAAACTAAGCGTTTTTTAGTTTATCAAAAATATCACATGTTTCTTCATTTGTGAACTTTGAATATACAGATATAATATATTAATGTTGCTAAAGTAATATGAGCATTACATATTTTTTCCGGGAAGACTATCTTCAAACTTTATATCATAGCATCAGAGATCGCCTGTAAAAGAAGAAAATAAATTCTTATCATTTCGGAAATAGTAATGGTTATATGAGCAATAAGACACATATACTTACATTTCATAATGACTTATACTTATATTATTAACATAGAATTTTCTCATATGATGAATGACTACATGGTTGATCACATGGTACATAGGATCACAACATCACGCACCGACACCGCCCCGGCCCGCCTCACGTCGTCGTCGTCGTCGTCAGCACGCCGGCCCGCCTCACGTCATCGTCGTCAGCACACCGGCCACCGCGCCGACACGTATATATACGTCATTTGTATTCATATGCATTTCGTCCATGCGTTTCTATGTATACGGCGGAGCACCGCCGCCCTCGTTCACCCATGTGTACAGACATATATACGGCGGAGTGGAGCACCGCCACTCTTGTCACACCGCCCTTTCTCGTGCCCTAATTCGCCCTAGTACCGACGTAGTTCGTCCTAGTGTGGCGAATTGCGTCCGTGATCGAGGGGCAAGATTTAATAATGCATATTGTTTGTAGATTTTACGCATGTAATAAGCAAAGATTTGACGTACTATATATTGGTTTTGTTTTTTGAAGCTAGATGGCCGACCCGAGAAATATGGATGAGGAGGAGTTGATGATGAATTTGATCAACACTGGCACTCAAGTTGCCGGCGATGATGGTGCTAAAAATAACATGCAAGAGGATGTAGATGACGGGAGTCAGTACTTAGCTCTTGAACAAAATGAGCAACAACATATTGGCCAAGTATATATTTTTTATTATTAGCTATATATATATATTATCATATGTCCTATGTGTGCTCATATGTCCTATATATATATATTATCATATGTCCTATGTGTGTATATGCATATAAATTATCCTAACAAGTACTATATATATGCAGATTTACAATGACAGAGCTCAGAAAGGAAGGCTGCAATGAAATTGGTTTTGTTGATCCCCATATAGTATTCAAAGACCCAATTACTCCAATGACTAATTGGAAGTCTGAGTCAGAGAGTAACCTCATGAACTTCTTAGTGAACCAACGCCACAAGAAGGATATACTCTTTCCCTATAACTTCAAGTGAGTGTTAATCATGTCGATCATAGCCTTAATGGCTCATATGTTGATTCTAGTTAATTAATGAGTGTTATGCGTTATATCCTATAAACACATGCAGCAATCACTGGATATTGATGGACATCGATCTGGTGAAAAGTCACTTGATAATCTATGACTCGATGAGAAAACCACAACAAGACTACCAAGATATGATAGATATTATCCAGAGGTAATTTCGAGATCTCTAGCAACTATATATACACACAAACATGATGATTAACTATATCTGATGACGTGGCAAATTTTTTATTGGGCAGTGTTTGGAAAACCTTTATTGAGAAGCAACACATGGAAAAATGCAAAGCGCCACTGAATGTAATCCCTTTGAAAGTAAGTCCCCTGAATCGCATCATCTTTATTAATTCAACATATAGCTTTCACCGGATCACCAGATTGGATGACAAATCTTTTTCTCGTAAAGTGGTGTCTAAGGCAGGAACAGGGGAACAACTACTGTGGTTACTATGTTTGCAAGTTTATCAAGGTGCTCTCCCAAAGAACTCCTACAGAGAGACTCAAAGTACGTTAAAATACACTATATATTCATTTAATTATTATTATTGATTGTGTTACTATGTCTTTATATATATATATATGTACATATATTAATTTATTTTCCTTTAATTCAAACCTGTAGACTCGATGGTTGGAGGAAAAGGTCATACGGCAAGACCAAATCAAAGCAATTCAAGAGTCTATAGCCGGATTTTTTAATGAGCAGGTCATCGATTCCAAGGGCGAGTTCTACTTCGACCCAACACTGCCATTGAAGCCAAGCTAGAGGATGAGAAGAAACTTGTTATGTCACAACAACTATAATGCAATCTTTTGTAATATATGCACATGAAATAATATAATGTAAAATACACATATGCATGCATGCATGTAAATATATATATGATGCATGCATGCATATATATATATATATATATATATATATTTCTATGATTGAATTGTGTGATTTAATACGTTCATTGTGCTTGACCGAAACATACTATATGCGCGTATAAATGTATAATTAGCAGCGTACAATACGACTTCGAAAACCTATTTTGAAAAGAAAACAAAAAAATGAAAAGAAAAGAAAAAAGAAAAAAAACCTTTAGTCCCGGTTCGTATTACCAACCGGGACTAAAGGTGCCGGCCATCGTGGCATGTCAGGAGGCACCTTTAGTCCCGGTTGGTGTTACCCACCGGGACTAAAGGTCCTCCTTTAGTCCCGGTTCCTGACCCGGGACTAAAGGACCCCCCCTTTAGTCCCGGATGCTTGCTCCCGGGTGGGGAACCGGGACTAGAGGGGGTTCCCCACCGGGAGTAAAGCTCGGTTCTGTACTAGTGTGTAGAGCACTTAGCGTTAAGACCCACGTGTGTGCAGTGCAGGAGATAAGACTTCTCCTTGCTCGCGTGCATGGAGCTATCCATCCATGTACTAGTGCTTACTTGTTGACCTTAAAAGATATTGTACTGAACATTCTCCTTAATCGATCAGTAGTATACTTCTGAAAAAAATAGAGGAAGGAGTAGGGAAGGATCGAGAGGAAGAAAGAAAGAAAGAGAGAGAGAGAGAGAGAGAGAAGAAAGAGGAAGAGTCTTTGCATGCCATCAACAAAATCTTAGGGTATAGTATACATTTTTTAGATGATGGGATGGAAAAAATTATCTCATCTCGAATCGAATGCGAGCCAAATATAAATCAATGATGTCAGGATAGAACTTCAAGCATTGCTTATCCTTGTGTTAAAACCTCCCCTCCGTCCATATTTGGCGAAGATACATAAGGCTGCTATGAACAACATAAAATTTGTTAACCCAATTTTCAAAAATAAAAATATAGCTATATCTATCTAGGTTCTTGTGTCCATGTTAGATAGTTTTATTTTACGCTAAATTCGAGGCTCATATCTAGCCAGGAACCACGGAAATTCGTTATATATGAAGCCAAAATAGGGAATCTAAGAGAGATGTGATGTGCATGTTCAGCTGACAGGTCGAAGTTATCCTAAACTGACCAAGCACCCATACATTGATCGATAAACGTGTGCACTGTACATGCACTTTGCTGCGGTCCTGCCGATTTGCCATCGTTTTTTTTGGCTCCATACATGCATGTATAATAAAATAGTCCGCAGAAAAATGCAGCATAAAATTCCTAACAAAAAAGTGAAGCACGGCATGTCCCTATATATATATATATATATATATATATATATATATATATATATATATATATATATATGCATGCAATGCAGCGCAGAGCATCGCATCCCACAAGCACCTCAGGAATAGAGCTTGATCATCGATCTGTAGCACTAGCTACATCGCATTGCTAGCAGCTAGTAGTGCTAGCTATCTCTCTGCCCGCCATGGCGTCTTTTTCGGTGTCAGCCTTGCTGCTCTTCCTGTGCTTGGCCGCGGTGGCGTCGGCGCAGCTCTCGCCGACGTTCTACGACACGTCGTGCCCCAACGCGCTGTCCACCATCAAGAGCGCCGTGAACGCCGCCGTGCAGAAGGAGAACCGCATGGGGGCCTCCCTGCTCAGGCTGCACTTCCATGACTGCTTTGTCCAGGCAGGTTCATTCCCTTCTCTTGCACCTTCATGCATGGCCTCACGTCTTGGTTAATTTCATGCAGTTTATTAGACGACGTCCATCACTTAACTGCATGCACTGTGTTTAAAAGTACTACTATTTGCGTGAGTAGTAATAATTTTTTACTTTCCTTGATGTTACAGTTATAGTTCCAATACTCGCGCTATCGCTATCTGCTAGCTTGGACGTTCTACTAATTTGACTGAAGTCACAATAGCAACCGGGAACAGTCAAACAATAATCATGTGCCTAACTTTCGCTAATGTTGTAACAAAATAATAATGGCTGCATTATTTGAATGCGTGTGATGACATGACATCAGGGGTGCGACGCGTCCGTGCTGCTGGCCGACAACGCCGCCACGGGCTTCACCGGCGAGCAGGGGGCGTTTCCCAACGCCGGGTCGCTGAGGGGCTTCGACGTCATCGCCAACATCAAGACGCAGGTGGAGGCCATCTGCAAGCAGACCGTCTCCTGTGCCGACATCCTCGCCGTCGCCGCCCGGGACTCCGTCGTCGCGGTAAGCAAGCCGACCGGCGGCATCAATCGGCGCCTCATCGATCGATATCATGCATGCATGCATGCATGCAGATGAGGATTATATTCATCACCCCTTTCCTCGTGCATACAGTTGGGAGGGCCGTCATGGACGATTCCTCTGGGGCGGAGGGACTCGACGACGGCGAATCTGTCCCTGGCGAACAGCGACCTGCCGCCTCCCTCCTTCAACCTCGACCAGCTCATAAAAGCGTTCGGCAACAAGGGTTTCACTGCGACCGAGATGGCCACGCTCTCCGGTGGGCACACCATCGGGCAGGCGCAGTGTCTGAACTTCAGGGACCACATCTATAACGACACCAACATCAACTCCGCGTTCGCGACCTCGCTCAAGGCCAACTGCCCCCGTCCCACCGGCTCCGGCGACGGCAACCTGGCGCCACTTGACACCACCACGCCGTACAAGTTCGACAACGCCTACTACAGCAACCTGCTGAGCCAGAAGGGGCTCCTGCACTCGGACCAGGAGCTCTTCAACGGCGGCAGCACCGACAACACCGTCAGGAACTTCGCGTCCAACTCGGCGGCCTTCAGCAGCGCCTTCGCCGCGGCCATGGTGAAGATGGGCAACCTCAGCCCGCTCACCGGCTCCCAGGGCCAGATCAGACTCACCTGCTCCAAAGTGAACTAAGAAAAGTATAATCACCATACGCAAAAGCGTTCATTACACATGCGCATAATAAGGCTAGGCCATCAGAGTACTAGCGAGCTAGCGTGGTATGTTTTACGAATTGAAAGAGACGTGTGTGACTTTGATCGAGAGATGCTAGCTGCAAAAGCGGCATGCATCATATCATCAGCATCAGCTTGATCAAATTCTCAAAGAAAAGATGTACGTTATGCATTTCATAGGCTTATGCAAAGGCATGAACCCAGGATTCTCTTGCTTAATTATGTAATTATTTATTTATGCTTAATTATGTGACTGTTTAATGCTGCATTAATTAAATATATGAAGTTTGAAGGCTAGAAAAGTGTTATATATGCAATCTGAAGAAGAGGTTCAACAGATGATATACATGGTATATAATTATGAATCATGAGGCATAACCTATATCTAATAATTAATGAAATGACTATAGAGAGCTCAACCAAATTTTAGTTTTACGGTACACTACGTTAACTAATTGGATATTACTTACGGCCACTTCTAGCTTTTGCACCACCCAAATATAATTTGTTTCAACTAATTGGTTGATCAAACATTAGCTCATTTTTGTGGTGGCTAGTTCATCAATCTAGCATAGGGTTGTCTTCAAATCAAAGTGCTTTCATAAATCCCACAAAAATATTTGATTTTATAAATAGATAGTCTAAAATTGGTACCGTATCTAGTTCTAGCATAGGGTTGTCTTCAAATCAAAGTGCTTTCACAATCTCAATTTTTTTGAACAAATATATATTCTAGAAGAAAAAAAATGATCAAACCCATATCTTAAACACTGTGAAAATCTTAACTACGCGTCAAGTATGCCTATTTAAAAATCTACCAATAATCAAAAAACAGTTGTTAAACGTATGTATGCAAATACCATAGAAGTTATCACCCCTTCATCTAGCTCACAACACCTTGCATACCCAAAATAGAACTCCCCAAGTAGCTTGGAACTTGGTTAACGGTGCTACCTCTAGCAGCTTGACTTTTAGGTATGACACTAGATGTGCTTTTTCATTATTAGGGTGATGAAGAACAAGCTAAGGTACACACATGGAAATGTAAAATCAGGTTGTCAACATCGTTTATTCAACTCGATGTTTACTGATAACGCTTTCATAATGCTAGAGTGGCGGCACGGGTCAGGGCAAGGTTGATTTCTTTTTGACAAATGCGGACTTTGTGCCTAATCATCCAAGACACTCGTCCAAGCTGTTTCGTCCTGTGCTACTCATGTGTGAACCCCGTCAATGTCGAGCTAGCTAGATGAGAATGACGTTTTGAGGCTATATACTACTAGTCATCACTTAACGAATGATACTGCCGGCACAGTGGTAGTTTAAGTCAAGAGTTTGGACATGTATATTTATATGTTTATCATTTTATATGCTTCTAATATATGATGCATTATGTGTGTTCAAAAAAATTTACTCGCATATTTATTTGAACAGTTATCTCTGACACACAAATGTATATGGTTTCAAAATTAGTTCACAGAAATAAGAAAAAATGGAACCCGACTAATTAATGTCTTATCGGATATACTGCTAAACTGTCCTCAGCATTAATAAATATTTTCCCAGAATATGCAGGAAGGCTACACACTTTTTTAATAAAAAGAAGAGATAGTTTGTTACAACCGCCCATCCATTGGATCGGCCGGAGTGCCGACCGAAGCTGAGAGACTGCTAAGTACTACCTCCTCTCTCTCTCTCTCTCTCTCTCTCTCTCTATATATATATATATATATATATATATATATATATATATATATATATATATATATATATATATATATCGTAACTCAAAGTGGCCACAGAATAAGTTATTCTATGACCAGCTGCAGAACAGTAGTTATATATATATATATTGTGTTCCAAATTATAAGTTGTTCTAGTTTTTCTATGTGAACGTAATGCGAGCGACGGACAATAAAGACCGCTAAGAGCGGACTTTGCCAACATGTCTAATGTAAATGCATCTGTTTGTACTTGATTATCAAGACATTAAAGACGAAGATGGTTACGTGCTTCTAGTTGACACATGACATGCATGCATATGCCCCGGGTTTAATGCATAATGCTGTGTATTATTTGCAGCACACTGCTCATGTGACGTGCCGCCTGTCTTCCTTCACCAGCACTTGGTACCAACCATTCTATCATCTGTTGTATTGCGAGCTAGCTAGCTGCCTGTTGTATTGTACTATTGCACAGAAGGTAAGTACACTACAGATGCTGCGCCACGTACTGGTTCGCATACTATTCCCTGGGCCATCTCTCCATCTAGATATATAAACATGACAAGCTAGCTAGCGTCTCTCGAGAGTTGGTGCCGGCCATAGCAATTATTTCGATCGAACCGGATAACACCCATATATATATATATATATATATATATATATATATATATATATATATATATATATATATATATATGCTTAGCTAGCTTGCATACAAAATTGCGCTCATGATGTTGTTCAGCCACCTAACGCACATATATTGTATGCCAATCTATCACATGCTGCTCAATACCGTGTGCCGGGCGCCCGGGCCGAGTGGCTACCTGTATCTTCACTGCATGACGAAAATGGTTGCCGGCTTTCAGAAACTAATTAAACCAACACTGACAAGCTTGGCATCCGGTTTGGATGTTCTGATCCCTAGTGACATGCATGATGATGAAGGCATCAGTGTGGGTCCTATAAATATGCATGTATACAGCATTCGCTGCACACCACAAAGCCAACGAGCAGAAGAGCATCGCAGTTCACAGCCATCGCCACCGCCTCTGCCTCTGCCTCTTGCCTTAGCCTGTTGGTGGTGTTGCTGGCCTCGGCGGCGTCGGCGCAGCTGTCGCCGACGTTCTACGACAGGTCGTGCCCCAACGCGCTGTCGACCATCAGGAACGGCGTGAACACCGCGGTGAGGCAGGAGCCTCGCGTGGGGGCGTCGCTGCTCAGGCTCCATTTCCACGACTGCTTTGTCCGAGCAAGTCCCACATCCTTAATAACGACCCTCATGTTTTCTTCTCCTGCTTTATTTCTTTCTACGTATATATACTAACATTCAGATATCATATTTCCATATCAAAGTTTCTCTTTATATACGACGTTGACCATTGCAACTAAGTAGCGAGAAATATCTGAACCCTACTGATCATCCAGGGCTGCGACGCGTCCCTTCTGCTGAACGACACGTCAGGGGAGCAGACCCAGGGCCCGAATTTAAGTCTGAACCCGAGGGGCTTCACTGTCGTCAACAGCATCAAGGCGCAGGTGGAGGCGGTGTGCCCGGGGATCGTCTCCTGCGCCGACATCCTCGCCGTCGCCGCCCGAGACGGAGTCGTTGCGGTGAGATATCATTACCGTTGCTGTGCTTCGATCTGTGTTAGATACTTAGATTATTACCACCGTAGCTGATGATGCTCGTGTACTCTGTTGCTGTTGGTTTAATTTGCAACTTCCTGTCCAGCTCGGCGGGCCTTCGTGGACAGTTGTACTAGGGCGAAGGGACTCTAATGCTTCATTCCCTGGCCAGACAAGCGACCTCCCACCTCCTACGTCTAGCCTCCAACAACTTTTATCTGCGTATAGCAAGAAGAACCTCGACCAAACCGACATGGTTGCCCTCTCAGGTGCATATGCATACCGTAGCCTAGCTAGCTAGAATATATATATCCAGTGATACGTCGTACAACTCGATCGTATAGTAGCTTGCTTTGACATGCATGCATGTTTGGAAACTGACGATGCAGTGCATCGTACCTTTGCATGCAGGAGCTCACACTATCGGACAGGCGCAGTGCTCCAGCTTCAACGACCACATCTACAACGACACCAACATCAACTCCGCCTTCGCGACGTCGCTGAGGGCCAACTGCCCCGCGTCTGGCGGCACCAGCCTAGCACCGCTGGACACCATGACCCCGACCGCGTTTGACAACGCCTACTACACCAACCTGCTGTCCCAGAGGGGCCTCCTGCACTCGGACCAGGAGCTCTTCAACAACGGCAGCGCCGACAGCACGGTCAGCAACTTCGCGTCCAACGCTGCCGCCTTCACCAGCGCCTTCGCGGCGGCGATGGTGAAGATGGGGAACCTCAGTCCACTCACCGGATCACAGGGGCAGATCAGGCTCAACTGCTGGAGGGTTAACTCCTCCTAATTAAGACGGACGACGACGACGTTGGCAGCGCGCAGCTCCTGCAAAGTATGGCAATGTGCTACGACCAGCGCGTATTACCCCCGCATTCCGCATAGCGAATAAGATCGTGCAATCGTGCATGGACTACCATTCTACCAACAAGGATACATACATGTGTGTAGGAGTATGTATAACGAGTGATGTACGTACGCCACCTCGATTTCTTGTTCCATATCAAGTGTATGGAACGGAGAGAGACCGTACTTATTGCCGTGTATCGATCTACATATATATGTAACGAGGACCTCTCATGCAAAGGCACTGGGAGATTAATAATTAAGTATAAGTACTACTATCACACTATCACTTTCCCTAGCTATATATATGTTTCCACATTTCCTATAGTTCATCATATGCTCCAAATTGACGTCAAGTTCAGGCAACGCTCAAATCACCGAACATCTGAATCGGTGGCTGGAGTTAGGAGAGGAAGGTTACCGGGAAGGAGCTTCATGGCCAGACTTAAAAACAGGTCGAGGGTCTGTATGCAAGCCCAGCGGTTGCGGCGGCACTACGTAGAAAATGATTTTTTAGCAACGGTGCGATTTTTTTGTAGGGGCGGTTAGTGATGGAGCCGCCCCTACAGTGACGTGCTAGGGTGCCTAGACACCAGCCGCCTCTACAAACGGAACAGTAGGGACGGCTGGTGTTACGAGCCGCCCCTACAAATGGGGTCTGATTTGTAGGGGCGGCTCAATCACCAGCCGCCCCTGGAAATAGTATTTGTTGGGGCGGCTGGTGATTGAGCCGCCCCTACAAATGGCCCCGTATTTATAGCACTGATTTGTAGGGTCGGCTCAATCACCGGCCGCCCCTACAAATGCCCCCCATATAAAACAGATGCAGCTCATTTTTCCTTCTCGGGTCACTCACTCCAACCTATGAAAAAAGGTGGGGAGGCTTTGGCCATCTCCCAAAAATTGCTCTACTAAGGGGGGAAGGTTTTGGTCTCAAATCATTTGGTGGAGAGGTTGTAGAAGGTAAGAAAATGCTATTCCAAATTTTTTTTTGAAGTTTTAATGGTTGGTTAGTGAGTAATTAGAGTTTTGTTTTTCTCTCTCTTCTATGGTGCTTGAGCTATTTATGAGCAAATTAGACCCAACTTTTAAATGTACTAGGGTAAATTAGGGAGGGGAATAAGATCATACCCTTATTTGGTCCATGTTTCTTGATTTTAGTGAACCATTAGTTAGTTTTATGGATGTTTCATGTGCATGTGATCTAGATCTAGGGTTTGGTTTTTTTATTAATTTCGTTTTTGTAAATTTATGTTTGATAAAATTGGACTAGGGTTTATATGAAAGATATTGGGTAAAGTATAATTATTGCTAATTGTTGTCTTTGAAATTGTTTATTGTAATCAATAAATATGTATTTTAATTATTTATGGATAAATGGGCCATTAATTAATTTTTCTCTACCATGGTGTGTTTGTATGCTTCATGTAATTATATTAGATTTATATTCATATATATCTGAGGTATATACAATTATTCTCAAATAATTATTATTTTGATTCATTTTTTATATATCTGAATAAGTAGTCCTTTAATGTTTGTTTTGTTGTTGTTGTAAAAGATGGAGTACATGAACTCTTGGATGTATGGTTCGTTAAGGTTCAAGGCAGGTTTTCGTGAAGAGGTGGATAAATTTATTGAAGCCGCAACGAAGCATGCAACGACATTGAAAGAGAATAAGGATACAATTATTTGCCCCTATAAAAATTGTAAGAACCGTATAGCATGGACAGATGTGACTATCATCAGATCACATTTGATTATACGAGGATTTGTTGAGGACTATACAGTGTGGATTCATCATGGTGAAACGGTTATTGTTAACGACGAGGATGAGGAAGAATACGACGACGAAACCATAGAATCCCTGTCCCAATATTCAGCAGGGCTTGATGCACGAATGGATTTTGAGTTTGGCAATGAACAAGGTGGTGATGCTGGTGGTTGGGATGGTAACGACGAATGTGGTGCCAATAATGATGGTGGAGCACGTGTCGGAGTTGAAGATGATTTAGATGACATGATTCGAACCCTTGGACCAGAGATTTTATTAAATAGCCTGAAAGGTCTAGAAAATTTAGAAAGAGTGACAAAAGCATCGAAGGAGACTGTGTATGGTGTTGAAAAGGGCTGTCCGACACATTGGGCATTACTACGTTTTGTGCTTGAGCTGCTCATCCTAAAGGCTAAGTACGGCTGGTGAGACTGTAGTTTCAATGATCTATTGCATCTCCTGTCATGGCTGCTGCCACAACCAAACTCAGTTCCCGCCAACACGTACCAAGCGAAGAAGGTCATAAGTCCATTGACAATGGGGGTTGAAAAAATACATGCATGCCCCAACCACTGTATACTTTTTCGTGGCGAAACGTTCAAGTCATTGGATAAATGTCCCCGGTGTGGGGCCAGCCGGGACAAGAACAATGACCTTTACGGTCGGGACGAACCATCCACGGGGAAAAAGAGGAATAAGAAGGGTACAAAAAAGGTGGTACAAGAATCTCAACCCCAGAGGACACTCCATTAGGCAACGATGCAAAGCAGAGAAGAATTCCTGCCCTGGTAATGTGGTACCTGCCAGTGACCGACCGCTTGAGACGTATGTTACTAAACCCTAAAGAAGCCGCACTCATGACATGGTGGGATGATGAGCGCAAGGTGGATGATGATAAGATTGCACACCCGGCTGATTGTAGTCAGTGGCAAAGGTTTGATGAGAAGCACAAAGAATTCAGCGATGACCCAAGGAATGTACGGTTTGGCCTGAGCACCGATGGAATGAATCCCTTCAATGAGAGGATGAGCAACCACAGCACATGGCCAGTGATCTTGACCATGTACAACATTCCAACATGGTTGTGTCAGAAGAGAAAGTACCTTCTCCTCACTATTCTTATTTCTGGCTCTAAACAACCAGGCATTGATATAGACGTGTTCCTCGAGCCCTTGATGCAAGAAATGGAGAGGCTATGGAGGCATGGGGAGCAGATGTACGATACGTTCCGAAAGGAGGACTTCATATGTAGAGCAATAATATTTGTTACTACCAAGGATTACCCCGCACTATTTGCTTTGTCTGGACAGATCAAAGGGAAGACGGGATGCTTGGTTTGCTTGGATGGTACTATATGGGTGTACCTAGATGCATCCAAGAAGATAGTTTACCTAAGGAACCGACGATTCTTAAAGACAAGTCACAAGTACCGCAGCAAATTGTTCTTTAGATTTTATGACAACGCCTCGGAGATTGAACCCCCTCCGGAGAGACGTCATAACGGAGAACATGTGTATAGAATGGTGAAAAACATACGCGTCGTCTATGGAAAGAAGAATCTGAATGGGACGAATAGAGATAGAAGCACATCTCCTGTCGAAGGCGTACCTTTCAAGAAACAATCGATCTTCTTTCAGTATCTGCCTTATTGGCTAGACTTGGAGGTCCCCCATGCCATTGATGCTATGCACGTGTGGAAGAATGTTTTTGAGAGTCTTATTGCTACCTTGATGGACACAGGCAAGTCAAAGGATGGTTTGAAAGCACGGAAAGACATGGTGCAGCTAAACGTGATGCCACAGCTTCACCCGGTACCTGAGGCTAATGGAAAATACACTCTGCCCGTGGCGTGCTTCAACCTAACACCAGACGAGAAGAGAGCTATATGCACTTTCCTGAGGGGGATCAAAGTCCCGACTGGGTTTTCAGCAAATGTGAAGAAGCTAGTGTCGATGAAGGACTTGTCAATAACACACTGCAAGGCTCACGATTGTCATGTGATGCTGACAGTGTTTTACCTATTGCAATCAGGGCTATAAAGCCAGAGTTCTTGAAAATGGCCATCACCCGCATGTGCTACTTCTTTTCGAAGATCTCACAGAAGACGATTGGCAAGGAAGAGCTGAGTGACCTACATGAATTTGTGGTGGAGACACAAAACCAACTGGAGATGTGTTTACCTCCTGCTTTTTTTTGATATAATGCAACATCTCATGATTCACATGGTTCATCAGATATAGGCGCTTGGCCCTTGCTACTTGCATGAAATGTGGTCATATGAGCGGTTTATGTCGGTTTTAAGTCGATACGTACATAATCGAGCATACCCAGAGGGTTCCATGATAGAGGGTTACAGTACTGAAGAAGTCGTCGAGTGCTGTCAAGAGTACCTAAAAGTACAGAAAGGAATTGGTAAACCCGATTCTCGTCACAAGGGTAGGCTGGCTAGGAAGGGCACCAGTGGTAGAAAAGTGTTCATCGACCATGATTACAAAGAGGTGAGTCGGACGTATTACAGTGTCTTGCAGAGTACACAACTGATGCAACCGTATATTGATGAACACTTGGCTATCATTATGGCGGAGAGAAATGGCCGTTCGGATGATTGGCTCATGAAACAGCACAAGCAACGACTAACTACATGGTTGAAGGACCAAAACATACCGTCTGAAGAAACCATAGACTCTATTACCATCAGTAGGTTTGAAGCTGTCATTTTCTGAAATTTAAAATTTGAATTGTCACATGAAGAAGTGATCAAAATAAAAGTTGTAGACAGTGAGGAGTTCAACAACTTTTATGTTCACGACTTTTATTGTTGAAATCATTTAAGGTTTCAAAATCTTGCTTGAAGTTGCCATCTAGTGAAATTCAAAATTACAACGGTTCAAATTTGGTCAAATGAAAATATGATCAAAATAAAAGTTGTACATATTGATGAGTTGTACAACATTGGTATTCATGAGTTTTTCATCTGAAATCATTTACTCTTTCAAAATATTGTTTCAAATTGAAATTGTTTGAATTTCAAAATTTGAATCGTTCAAACAAAGTCACATGACAAGATGACCAAAATAAAAGTTATACATGTCGATGAGTTATACAACTTTTATGTTTACAACATTTTTATTTTATTTAATTTAAAGTCATAAAATTGTAGTCGAAGTTTTAAAATTCAAATTTATATTTTTTGTTTTTTTGTTTTCTATATTGTTTTGACTACAATCGTTTATATATATATTTCTTCATATATATAATAATACAAAATAATATATTTGTGCATATACACAATTGTTTTTATATTACTTTTATTTTGGTCACAATTGTTTTATATATACACAATTGTTTTTATAATGTAATTAACAATTTTAAAAAATAAAATATATTTCTAGGGCGGTTGGATCAGAACCGCCTACAAATGCATTTTTAGGGTAATTTGGATCAGAATCGCCCCTACAAATGTATTTTTAGGGTATTTGGATCAAAACCGCCTACAAATCATCCTGTCTATATATACGAGGGCGCATGGGTGTTGTCTTCGTTTGGGCGCTCTCTTCTCCTCCGACGCCGTCAGTTGCCCTCACCGACGCCGGGCCCGCACCTTTCCCTCCGCCGTGGCCGCGCCACACTTCCCTCACCCACGCCCCATCTCCGCCACCTGCTACTGCTCCTTCCCACACCCGCTGCTCCTCCTCCCGCCCCACGGTTTCGACCACACTTGACGACGCGTCGCCGCTCCCGGTGGTTGGCCCCGGCCCGCCGCCGCTTCCCCTCACCCATGCGCCCCATCTCCGCCCTCGCCTTTGCTCCTTCCCGCAGACCCAGACGCCTACTCCTCCTGCCCTAGGGTTTCGACCCCCACGACGCCTTTGCCCGCTCCGGTGGTTGGTTGGCCCCACGGCCGCTTCCCGATCGCCCAAAGCCTCGGCGCCATTTGCGGCGTGGCGCTTCGTCAAGCGTTCAGCGCCTACTTGACCGGGTAATGCATGGCGGCGCCTAACTCGCTTCGCGTCGGGGTACTCCCGGGACGGGCCGGGCTCGGCGCAGAGATCATCGGCACCTTCGTGCTCGTCTACACCGTCTTCTCCGCCACCGACCCCAAGCGCAGCGCCCGCGACTCCCACGTCCCGGTGAGCACCCGACCAACGCCACCGCCTCTTCCTTTTTTTCTTTCAGCTTTGTGTCTCGATCTGCTGCTACCTACTTAGTTGAGAGTATACTATTTTGTAGCTTAAAAGTTGGCTTGTTTTAATACTTGGCATCACTCGTAAGTTGAGTCCTAGGCGAGCTTAATTAGAGCTCAAGTCATGCTAGCTAATCACATGCTCAAATCTTGGCAACGTAACTGTGCTCCTTCTATACTAATGAATTTGTCTTCTGTTTTTGTGGAAGGCTAGTCTTGTTCTTGGATGTATTGTAGTTGTTGTGTAGTCTTTGGACCTGTAGCTTCCATATTTGTCGTTTTAACTATCCAAACTATGTTTGTGTCTCGGTCATTGTTGTACCACTCTACTTAAATAAATACATGCTAAGGCATGTTCTCTAAAAACTTTATAGCACACAATATTAGCAAATAATAGTGGAATATTCATTGATTTGTTATAAGACAAACTACTTTTGACCAGATAATAAACTACACTAAATCCTCAGAGAAATAAAAACTGTGGCGCTATAATTTACCATACAGATTTGGAAACAACACTTCATTCTATAACTATGTTTATGTGCAAGAGATATGGTTTTTTAAGCCATATAGATTATAGGCAAATTTGTTTGTAATGACATTAACATTCAAAAGGAACACAAAAAACATGGCTACATTGTTTCTTGTAGAGGGTGGCAAGTAAACATGTGCCATAGGGTGGTACAAAATCTAGAACGAGAAGTGTAGCCTTGACAGGATAAACATGCTTCATAGATTTTTTTTACCAATCACATATATTTCCATGTTTTTAGCCTACACCTAGAATGATTAATTAATAGCACTAAATTGAAGAGGAAATGTCATTAGCAGATGCCAATGTCTGTTCCACACTGCTATCACAAGTTTTTACAGATGTATTGATCAAAGCCTTGCTAACCTATTTGCATAATTATTGGTAATTTACATAATTACTTGGCTTATCGGCTTACCGATAGTACTTGCCTATCGGCTTCCTGCATGGCAGCAGCAGCCCACAGACGTGTTGGTAATAGTCTATTTATGCATTATCTAGTGTGAAGTGAAACTGCATTGGTACTAGTCTATTCATGCATTACCTAGTGTTGTTTTCTGAACTGCATTACAGGGCACTAGGAAGTCTATTCATGCATTGGTACTGAAAGTAACTATGCTAAGTGTCTGTAGTGTTGTGTCAGTACTATTAAATTTCTAAAAACTGGATAGTGGTCATTTCAGCTAAGTGTCAGTGCTCATTTTAGTTAAGTTTCAGTGCTCATTTTAGTTAATTTTCAGTGCCCATTTCAGTTCAGTTTTAGTGCTCATTTCAGTTCAGTTTTAGTGCTAAGTTCAGTTTCAATTTCAGTGTTAATTTTCGTAACGTTGGTTGTGGGACGTTCGGCAAAGCGATTTTGAATTGAAAATTTGATTTTTTTTATGGGAAAACGTACTGTAGGGGCGGTTCTAGATTGAACTGCCCCTACAAATACCCGTTGGTAGGGGCGACTGGTACTACAGCCGCCCCTACAAATTGATCTGTAGGGACGGCTGGTAATAAGAGCCGCCCCTACAAATAGATTTGTAGGGACGGCCTGAGAACCGTTTCTACAAATGCATGATTTGTAGAGACCCTTGCGTAGGGGCGGCTGGGTAAACCGCCCCTACAAATGGTCTACAACCGCCACTAGAAATGCTTTTTGACGTAGTGCGGTTTGAGGGTGGTGTGGTGAGGCGGCGAGAGCCGAGAGCATTATGTAACGTAAGATTCTACTACGTAGCGTGCTCGTACGTTGCTACGGGACAACTAAATCTTTTGTACTAAAAATACATGGATCGCACGATAAGATAACAATACTGTTAAATTAAATACCGACGTCAAAGTGACATTTAATTCAAAAAGCAAAGTTCGTGAAATTAACACAGTCACAGAGAGCGCGACGTCATAGGCTCACAAACTCTACTGTATAGATTTTTTCCGGATACAGCTAAGATAATATTTTATATCGGCAGAAAGAATTCTACTATATCCATTTCTTTCATGCGTTAATAAATCCATGAATAAGTTCCACTGCATCTCCATATAATCATATACACACAGGTTCGAGTATATATGTAAATAGGTTCGTGCTCGTGCGTTGCTACGGGACAACTAAACTTTTGTACTAAAAACACACGGATCGCACGATAAGATAACAATACTGTAAAAGTATATGACCGACGTTAAAGTGACATTTAATTCAAAAGGCTAAGTTCATGAAATTTACAGTCACAGAGAGCATGGCGTCGTAGGCTCAAACTCTACTGTGTAGATCTTTCCGTGATGCGGCTAAGATCATTTTTTATACCGGCAAGAAGAGATTTCCGATATCTATTTCTTCCGTGCGCCAACAAATCCACGAATAAGTTCCACCACATCTCCATACCATCCTGTACACAGCGCTGACAAGCGAATTAGCCACAACTTATATAATTAGTTTTATAATTAGCTCATGTTTAGTCCTCCTAATTGATATCTAAAAATTCAATGTGATAGGGACTAAAGTTTAGTCCTGGGATCCAAACACCCCATAACTCTCGACTCCTGCTGGCTGCTCACTTGCACCACCATGCCTATGTGTCTGCACATATATACTTTAATGGCAGAACGTTTAAGATGGCCTTTAAAGTTGCCATTTGTGTATGTTGTAGGATTGGGATGCTTTGCACTGATCCATGAGGGTGTCCATGAGAGTCGAAATTTTTGATGCCATTATGATGTCTAAGCTTACCAATCAGACAGAGCCGAACTTGATTGTTAAAATATTTTCAACACTGCTTTCATATACTCCCTCTGTCCCAAAATAGAATTCATTCTCGCTTCCTGAGAAGTCAACTTTTTTTTAACTTCGACCAATTATAATACAAGTATTTTTTAGTCTCAGGAGTCGACCAATTGATTGTTAAATGTTACACGTATTTTTTACAAACCTAGTCAAAGTTGAGAAAGTTTGACCTGCACACATCCCACAACGACTTATATTTTAGGGCAGATGAAGTATATGCTAATGGGAGTAGTCAACTGGAAGTCGTGATGAACACAACAATACTTTCATATTATATGCTAATTGGAGCATGAAGAAACGCAGGGGAATGAAGCTATATACGAATGGTGGGAATATTCGTTTAGGAAATTGCAAAAGGTTCAACAGTCTCACCATGTATAACCTGCACATCTTTTATTTGGCACCACTGATATTCTCAAGGAGCAGCCACTTTTTAATTTCAGGTCTGCATGCTGGAAACACTAAAATTAAGGGCCAACCTCATTGAGTCGTCTTGCTTGATCTTTGCCAATTGTTTTCTTTCATGCATGATTATTGTTTCCTTCCATGCATGTGGCCTCAGGTGATCGATTTGTTTCCTTCAAAGCAGGCGGAGATCGCAGGGATGGCAGTTTCTTTTTCTATCGCGCGGGGTATCGCATGGCTGGAAGGGTGGAGTCTTGCTTGATCTTTGCCAATTGTTTCCTTCCATGCATGCTTATTATTTTCTTCCATGCATGTAGCCTTGGGTGATCGATTTGTTTCCTTCAAAACAGGCGGGGATCGCAGGGATGACAGTTTCTTTTTCTATCGCGCAGGGTATCGCATGGCCGGAAGGGAGAAGCAACCAAAAAAAAGTCGAACAAAAAATAGTCTTACTTTTAGTCTTTTTAGTTGTAGGAGAAGTTACGTGCTCTCTGTTTCCATTCGCTTCTCGTCCACAGCATGGTTCGACGCCACACTGCATATGCCCTAAATTAGTGCCAAAGTACATGTAAACCGTGTGCTAACATTGGGGCAAATAACAGCTCATGCTGTCAGTTTCCATACCCTACATAGGAAAAATCTGAAGATACCTTATTCATCAAAAAGAAAAAAGAAGAAAAAAAAGACTAGTATCTCGTCAACATCTGGATCGATGGGCTAATCTTGTCGGGGCCAAAGCATGCAGCTAGAAGGCGTTTTCAGCAAGTGTGAAATGACTGCACAACGGTCAGAGCAAGATGGAAGTGTCTTGGACGAATGCTGACCGGCCTCTTGGCGAAATCAGTGCCATCGACGTCGATAGATCCTTTCTCCCTGTCTCGTCCACTAGTGCAAAATTTCCACACAAGAAGACATGGAGCATGAAAGACTTTGGAGGCTTTTGGCCAGCTTACGACGAAAACGGCGTCCTGCAAGGCTACAAATGCATTTGTTATATATACTGCTAAGATCCTGAACTGAATTGACATATGAACTAGCTGAATTGGTGTGCTTGCAGTTTCAATTTAGTAACCGAACAGAATAATGTTGCCTTATTGTAATTTATCTAGCTGAACTCCACGTCAGTGGCCAGTTATTGAGTACAGATACTCTCACTAAAAATAAGAGAGGCTGATGAGCACACTGCACGCATGTGTTCATTTCCCACAACTATATGCGCAGCAATGTGCGGATGCATATGGAGCGCAGTGTACTAGGCTACTACTAGCTTGTTGTCCTACTCGTACAGTCCTACTATGCCACTTGCCCGCATGTCTTTGGTGACCATGGAGGACACTTTCAGAGACTGTTCTACTACAATGCTCTAGCTGAGTTGGCGTAGGTGGGGAGTGGCAGCAATAGTTTAACCGGACCTGTGTGACTCTATTGGCCCGTCCTAGGGTTCGTTCGTCCGTTCGTGCGTTGCGAACTACTAATCGAATCGAATCGTATCTCGCGTGGCCCATTTTGCACGAATTTTGGTCAGAACTCACGATTTTTTCTAGACAAGTTAGGCGCCAATTTTGGATGGGTGCTGTTCGTTGCCACAGTGGAGTGGAGTGATAGATTGCACTTAACTATTACACTGATGATGAATTGGCGCCAAATCTGTAACCATATATATATAGCTGCGCTTTGGTCTGTAGGTAATTAGTCATACAGAGAGACAAGCTAGACATATTGTTGCTTTGATCTGTGTAGGTGTAGGTGTAAACAAAACAAACACAGTCTGATCGATGATGGAGTCGGCTTCTCGCCTCAGCTTGCTGGTGGTCGCGATCTTGGTGCTGGCCACGGCGGCCACCGCGCAGCTGTCGTCGACGTTCTACGACACGTCGTGCCCCAAGGCTCTGGCCACAATCAAGAGCACGGTGACGGCCGCGGTAAACAACGAGGAGCGCATGGGGGCGTCCCTGCTCAGGCTGCACTTCCACGACTGCTTCGTCGATGCAAGTCTCGAGACTCTCGCTCTCGCATGGATCTTTGAAAAGTTGCAGTCACACGTAGTACGTGGATTATGCATGTGACCAGATTTCACTACGTGTGGTGTGACTGCAGGGCTGCGACGCATCTGTTCTGCTGGCGGACACAGGGAGCTTCACCGGCGAGCAGGGGGCGATCCCGAATAAGAACTCGCTGAGAGGCTTCAGTGTCATCGACAACATCAAGACGCAGGTGTAGGCCGTGTGCAACCAGACCGTCTCCTGCGCTGACATCCTCGCCGTCGCTGCCTGTGACTCCGTCGTGGCGGTAAGTTTTTATATGCATGATAGATAGCTAGTACTTGTGTGCATAGCTAGGATGGTCGATAGAGGTTTACTGGAACTCGATCTGCAATTCTGCATGCAGCTGGGAGGGCCGTCATGGACTGTTCTTCTAGGAAGAAGGGACTCCACCACTGCAAGCAAGGACAATGCAGAACGGGACCTGCCGGCTCCATCCTTCATCGCCAACCTCACCCAGTCATTTGCAAACAAGAACCTCAGCGTCACCGACATGGTTGCTCTCTCGGGTCTGTAGGATGCCTACCATTCATTCATACGTCTGCCTGCACGAGGACGTACTCTGACGAGAGGAGAACACAAGCAATGCAATGATGCATGTCTGCTTTGCATTGCAGGGGGGCACACGATGTTAGATAATTTACTGCTTTCTTGTGTGAACACATGGTAAGAGAAGGCGGTGCCAAAAATGCTCTCTGCTGTGGTACTGTAGCCGCGGCAGGGACAGGCGCCGAACGGCTCACCTGCCGTACTGTAGCCACAGCAGGGGCATACGCCAGAGTTAGCCCTGCTGTCTCATCTAGTCACTGTAACAGCATGGCAGCTGTACTATGACTAAATGGATAGAGTTGTATATGTAGTTTGTCACTGCAACTCAGTAAAGAGTGAGTTCAGATTTGTCATCTCCTATACAGAGCTCCAGCCAACGCCGGTGTTTCTGTTGTGTGTGTATGCTCTGTTCTCCCTCACTTCTTCTACCTCTAGCCATAGTGTGTGGTCGGACAACGTTTGTCGTGATCGGCAAGACTGGTGAGTGGTCGATTCACCTGAACCGGTGATCCTATGGGCCAACAAGTGGTATCGGAGCCGTACAAGCGTCGTCGCCGGACTAACCGCTGGCGATGACGGATGGTTTGGAGATGGGCGACAACAGTGGCACTGCTATGGCTGCCCAGCCACGACAGGAGGTCGTTGTTCGCACGGTGCGGAAGGTCAGCGGCACCAGTTGGCCGACGCTGACTCGCACCAACTATGGAAAGTGGTCAGTGACCATGAAGGTCAAGTTCAGAGCCCGACGGCTCTGGAATGCTGTTGACAAGGGCACCGACAATGAAGAAGATGACATGTCAGCGTTGGAGGCTATCATCGCTGCTGTACCGGTGGAGTACAGGGAGCCATTGGGGGCGAAAAGCTCTGCTAAGGAGGCGTGGGAGGTTATTGCGGTGATGCGCGTCGATTCCGACCGCGCAAAGAAGGCGACGGCCCAGCTTCTAACGCAGGAGTATGCCAACCTCAAGTTCAAGGATGGTGAATCGGTGGAGGATTTTTTCCTCCGTCTGCAGACGCTCATCAGCAAACTGAAGAGCCACGACGTCACCATCGACGAAGAGGAGGCGGTCTCCAAGTACCTCCACTCCGTGTCGGCAAAGTACATCCAGATCGCTCTCTCCATAGAGACGATGCTGGACTTGTCCACCCTCACTATTGAAGATGTGACAGGCCGTCTGCGGGCGGTGGACGAGTGCCTAGAGTAGGCGACAGCAACGAAGGACAGCGGCAAACTGCTGCTGACAGAGGAGGAGTGGGCTGCTCGGAGGAACCCCGGGGTAGCCTCCTCCAGCCACGGCAAGGCTTCTTCAGAGAAAAAGAAGCAGGTCGACCCCAACGCCTGCCGGCGCTGCAGAAAGACGGGCCATTGGGCTAAGAAGTGCCCAAATCGCAAGCAGGATAAGAAGGCTGAGGCTCATCTAGCACAAGTTGACGATGATGGTGAGGCCACTATCCTGATAGCGACGTTATGTGCACTGCACGGCGTCGAGGCCGAGGAGAAGGGAGAGGTGATGACGGTGAAAGGGTCTGGGAAGACCCTGAAGGCTGTCAACCTCGACGAACCACGCACCCAAGTTCACCTCGGATGTGTGGGCGGCAAGCAGGAGCATCGGTGGTACCTAGACTCTGGCGCCAGCAACCACATGACGGGCTCCAAGGCAGCCTTCTCCGAGCTCGACGACGATGTTACCGGTATGGTAAAGTTTGGTGACGGCTCAAGGGTGGCAATCCAAGGGCGCGGCACCATCATCTTCAGGTGTCAGAACGGTGAGCACCGCACGCTAACGGATGTATATTACATCCCGCAGCTGCGTTCAAGCATCATCAGCATTGACCAGCTGGATGAGCACGGTAGCGAGGTACTGGTCAAGGACGGAGTCCTTAGGATCAGGGACCGGGAGCAACGACTTCTCGCCAAGGTGAATTGGTCCCAGAACCGGTTGTACCTGCTCGACTTGAAGGTGGGGTAGCCGGTGTGCCTGGTGGCAAGACACACCGAGGAGCCATGCCTGTGGCATGCCTGGTTTGGCCATCTCAGCTTCGACGTGCTTGGTCAGCTGGAGAAGATGGTCCGAGGGCTGCCTCACATAGAGCACAGAGGCGAGCTATGTGATAGCTGCCTAGCCGGGAAGTAGAGAAGGCTGCCGTTCCCAAAGGCGACCAAGTATCGTGCGATGGAGGCTCTCGAGCTCGTCCACGGCGACCTCTGTGGCCCAATCACGCCAGCCACAAACGGTGGTCAGTGGTACTTCCTCCTGCTTGTGAATGATTGCAGTCGCTATATGTGGCTGCAACTCCTGACGAGCAAGGATGAAGCGGCGGCGGCGATCAAGAAGATCAACATGCGCGCGGAGGTCGAGAGCAGCAAGAAGCTCCACGTGCTGAGAACTGACCGTGGCGGTGAATTCACTTCGGTGGTGTTCGCTGTGTACTGCGCGGATCAGGGTGTGGTGCGACACCACACCACGCCGTACTCGCCACAGCAGAATGGCATGGTGGAGCGACGGAGCCAGACGGTGGTCGGCATGGCTCGATCCATGATGAAGGCCAAGGGCATGCCGGCAAGGTTCTGAGGTGAGGCGGTGCCCACGGCGGTGTTCATCCTCAACCGCGCTCCCACCAAGGCCATGAGGGCAAGACACCATTCGAGGCTTGGCATGGACATAAGCCGAGTGTGTCCTTCCTCTGGACATTTGGCTGCATCGGCCACGTCAAAAAGACGAAGCTGGTCCTGACCAAGCTGGAGGACAGGAGCACACTGATGGTGTTCCTTGACTACCCAGAGGGTACCAAGGCATACCGCCTCTACGACCCACGCGGAGACAAGGTGCTTGTCTCGCACGATGTCGTGTTCGACGAGAAGGCGGCTTGGGACTAGAATAGTCCGAGCACGGGGGAAGCTGGCAGCCTCACCAGCACTTTCATCGTCGAGCACTTGATCATCCATGGTGGTGGAGACACTGGGGAAGAGGTGCCGAGCACTCCGGGAGGGGTGCCGAGCACTCCAGGAGTGGAGCCGAGAAGTCCTGCAGTGGTGGCGACCACTCCAGGACGGGTGCCGAACACTCCCGTAGCGGAACTGAGGGGTCTTGCATTGGTGCCGACCACTACAAGATGGGTGCCGAACACTCTGGGAGGGGTCCGGACCACTCTAGTAGTGGTGACGAGCGGTCCATGAGTAGTGCCAAGCACTCCAGGTGTTGTGCTGATCACTCCAGCGGAACAGGGAACTCCATCGACGCCAATCGAGTTCGCCTCACCTCCAAGTGACATCACTGAATTTTTGGATGCTTTTCCACGAAGGATGAGGAAGTGCGGTTTCATAGACTGGACGACATCGGCGGCGGCATAGGGCCCTTAGGCCTGGCAGGTAGGCTGCTCAACGATCCAGAGCTGCTTCTCGTCAGTGTAGAGGAACCACCCACGTTCGCGCTGGCCGAGCGCGATGGAAATTGGCGACGGGCGATGCTGGAGGAGATGAAGGCGATCGAGGAAAATGAGACTTGGCAGCTCATCGATCCACCTCCAGGATGTCGTCCGATCAGTCTGAAGTGGATGTAAAAGGTCAAGTGGGACGAGCACGGCGCCATTGTCAAACACAAGGCGCGACTCATCGCCCGAGGCTTTGTCCAGCGTGACGGCATCGACTTCGAGGAAGTCTTTGCGCCAGTAACACGCATGGAGTCTATCCGTTTGGTACTAGCCTTGGCCGCAGCGAAGGACTGGCGCGTCCATCATCTGGACGTAAAATCGGCCTTCCTCAACGGCGAGCTGGCGGAGACGGTCTTCGTTAAATAACCTCCGGGTTTCGCCGTCAAGGGAGCGGAGCACAGGGTGCTCCGACTGTGCAAGGCGCTCTACGGGCTGCAGCAGGCCCCACGAGCGTGGAATGCCAAGCTTGACGCCACGCTGGGCGAGCTTGGGTTCACGAGGTGCGCAACTGAGCACACGCTCTACACGCAGCGACGGAGGAAGGAGGAGCTCGTCGTCGACGTGTATGTGGACGACTTGATCATCACCGATGCGTGTGCGGAGGACATTAACAGCTTCAAGTGCGAGATGGTGGCTCGTTTTCGAATGAGCGATATCGGTGCGCTCTCCTACTACCTCGACATCGAGATGAGATAGGAAAAGGAGGCACTCATGCTTGGGAAGAGCGCGTACGCCTCAAAGCTGTTGGAGCGGAGCGGCATGGCTGAGTGCAAGCCGTGTGTGACTCCGATGGAGGAGTGGCTGAAGCTGACGAAGGCCAGTACCGCGGCGAAGATAGATGCAACACTCTACCGAAGCATCAGCAGGACAAGCACGGATTCAGCCAAAAACTGAGGGGACATATACATTGTATTGTTATTTGGCGCCATTCTGCGTACAGCTGCACTGCCGCAAGTCTCACAGCGGAGAGGGCGCGCGGCACGATTATTCCACATAAACTTCAAACAAAGCTGTGCGCCGGCCGAACAGAACTGTCGCCGGTCGCCAAGATGCTAACGAGCGAGCCCAACGACCCAACCGACCGACCGATCGTCACTGTCACTAGTGGAATGATGGCACATGTGCATATTATGCTAGCAGCAGCTCCGTCTCTGTGAAACTGATGGAAACCGACGTGTGCCCAACCCACTCGTGGGCGACGGCCGGCGCGGCGGAAGGTCAGACAAAAATGACGAGACGTCGTTCGCCTTGTCATGGATCCCATCCCATAGTGGGTGGGATCGTACGCGCGTCCTGTCGGTCCGTATTCGTACGGCGGGTTTCGTACCCGTTGCCACCGCTATGCGGTGTTGTCTTGTTGGAGCGGCGTGGCATAGGGATGGTGTCTGACCGGACCGAGGTGATCGCTATCACATCGGTCCTTGCGGGGTCAACGCGGCACGCCTGCTCCTGTCAGAGCAAGGATACTAAGCGATGCTCGACCTCTCCCTGTCCTGCCCGGGGGTCATGACGGGGGAGAGGTCGCGCATATTCCGTGTGGCTGAGGCTGGAAAAGGGGTCGTGGCTAGGCGCAGGTTTGGCGTGCTCGTCCTAGCTGGGCCTCGGTGGTTCGGGCCATTGTTAATCCGATGAGTCGCGGGGCGTATGGCCTGCCAACTAATCGGTGTCTTGAGACACCCCGGGGTCATAACCCGACACCATTCGTTCCAAATTATAAAATATTTTATATTTTTCTAATAAATACACACACTATATTTAGTATAGTATACAAAAGCAATGTATTTTAAAAATTCAAAACGCCTATTTGGAACGGAGAGTCCTAACATTTTTCCAAGTGCACACGTGCGCACGCCTCACATGCGGACTGCAAATTAAGCTGCCTATGTATGTACGAATTCACAAAGTAGTTCATGAACTCGTGCTTTAATTTGTACCGGCTAGAATATCAGAGGGCAAAAACATTAGAAGTTTTCATCACACATGCAACTTATCTTTATGCTCTCTTTTTGTTTGTTATCTGACACAGTAAGCACATAGATACTCTGTATCCTCTATTTGATTGTGATAATCTTAAGAAAAAAGTTCAAATTACTTTTTCGCAAAAAAAAATTCAAATTACTCTTAAGTTTGGAAAATGTCCAAATAAGGTTACAAGACCCAAATGGTTCGTTTTACTCCCTCCAACTATCTTCGTCGGTGCAATTTACCCTTTAACAAGATTTTTTTTGTTTCTCCACGTACAAGTTAAGTTTTAGTTTCATAATTTGTCAGGTGATCCGTGATAGTAGACATCATTATATTGAAAAATACATTTTAATTTTTTCATTGCTTTGACATGTTTTGACATTAAAAATAAACACTATAAATACAAAAATGTTCAAAACATAATGATGAAAGTTCATATGTTTTTTGAGATCAAAATTCAAATTGTCATGGATCCGAGAAACAACAAAGACAGATCTTATTGTTATGCGGTAAATTAGACCAATTGAAATAGTTGAGGGGAGTAAATCAAACCAAAAGATGATATTAGTATTTAAGGCTAATAATAATTGTTACTCCAAAGAGATCTCAAAGTCCAGGAATATATATCATAGTCACCTCTGGTCTACACAAGCGTCTTCCAATACTCAAGATTTTGAATTTTCTTACCGAAATATTATATGTATAGTAGTACTTTATATATATAAAAACATATAGTACTGCTTAACATTGTGCTATCAATCTAGATATTTCATATTATTTCAGAATGCACGCATGTGCAGCATATGTGTCAAAGTTCAATTTTTTTATATATTAATAGTATTAGAGTTGGGTAATTATCGCAGAGAAACATACACACACGTAATTTGTGGATCACAAACAAGACTTTGGGAAGATACGTGGGTAGGCAACCACCCATTCAAAGATCTTTATCCCACACTGTAGAATATTACAAATCTTCCGCATGAACATTGGCCAATATTATGAGATCAACACCACTGAATATTTCATTTTGGAGAGCTCTGGTGGGGGATAAACTAGATGAATGGGAAGATTTAATAGCCAAGATCACTCACATCTATCTATTTAACTAATGAGAGAGATTTGTTTATTTGAAGCTTACATAACAATGGTCAATTTACGGTCCATTCTATGTATCTTCACAATGAATCAGAATACTCCTTTCTCTCATAAATTGCTTTGGAAGTTGAAAATTCCTCTAAAAATCAAGATTTTCCTGGTATCTCCAGTGGGGGGTAATTTTAACAAATGACAATCTAATGAAAAGGAATTGGAAAGGCAATCAAAACTGTCGTTTATGTAATTGTAACAAAACCATTAAACATCTTTTCCTTGATTGTCATCACGCCAAGACAATCTGGAGGACTGTCTATATAGCCACTGGGTTAACCCCTCCTAACTCTTTATCCCACATGTTAGGGAGTTGGCTATCAAATTTTGATTTAAAAGAGAAATATATTTTGGTTGAGGTAGCCGCTTTATATTGGGTAATTTCGAGATGTTGTAATGATCTAATCTTTGAAAATTGCAAATATACATCTTTTATGCAGGCTACTTTCAGGGAAACATATTGGTTGCAGGTTTGGGCACTGCTGCAGCGTGATGATGAAACAAAGGAGTATGTTCGGTCAGCAAGCAAAAAAACTAGAGACCACTACGTTGGAGTTGTTTGCTTTCCATGGATGGAAATTTAATAATAGACTCTGTCATGCATATTTTTTTTGCATTTCTCGTTTCCCTGACTTATCTTCAGCAATGTCGCTAACACTATGTAAAAATGTAAACATTGTGTGTGGAGACGCAGAAGCAGGAAGTCTCTTTCATTTTCTAAAAAAAATATACACACGTCATTTATGGTTATGTCAACGGTACGTTTTCCATATTAACATATGCTAGTTATTTTGATGTGAATTTGAAAGAATATTTTACTTTAATTTATTTTTTAATAATTTATGGTTATGTAGATTTGAAAGGATATTTTACAAAACACGGCTAATGCCTCATTATCGACAGTTTGTCCGGATCAACGCGCTGGAGATTCCGACTTGAATTAGTTCTCTCTCTAATCCATCGATGCAAGTTGCACGCCAGCATCCACTGGTTGTGCCAAGCACACGACCGAACTCTTTGTACCTACGCGCAACGTCGTCACCGGCCGGCGCACTACTAGTCAGCTGCAAGCCGATCCAGAGTATACTTGGGATCGTCGTCCTTGACAGTTTTTGACCTTGTGCGTCACGCACGTCTTGCCTTTGTTGTCTGCTCGCGTAGAAGTTCTTGCACACCCCTTGTCTGCAAAAGGAGACCGAAAACGATGTGTTTTGTGCTAGTAGACATTGCATGTTTGGTGCCAAATAGACATCACCTTTGAAAGTTTTGAACGGATTCACCAGTCTACACTTTGCAACGCAAACGGCCGATTGAAAATGTGAGCCCTGCCAGCTGTTCTGGTGGGAAATAAAAGGGCATCTCGTTCGAATTCCTATCGAAATTATAGAGTCCGGTAGAGGAATAATGTAGAGTAGTTTGTTACTACTAAGCTGGCAATCTGGCATCTTGTGCAAGTTTTTCTTGAGATGCTTGTACTGTTTCTGACTGCCGTTGACAAGTGAAAGCGAAACGCGCGCGCTGCGTGCCGCAGCTGCAACTCTACAGTCACTTGTGCCGGAATGTGGCGCAATTTCCTGCGTGATAACAAAAATCCAGTACAGCCGCAAGATTTCATCTTTGTCGCCATGCATTGCAGACTTCTAAATAAAAGCGACGTCTATTTCGGAATGTTTCGATGAGAATATATAATATATAATGATCGATTTTCTGGAACATACTTGGTGCTCCAGTTAGCACTTTAGTAGTGATTGTTCTGGGCCTGTTTAGATGGCGATTTTTTTTGCAAAATGCACTGTAGCACTTTTCATTGTTATTTGGTAATTAGTGTCAAATCATAGTCTAATTAGGCTTAAAAGATTCGTCTCGTGAATTTCGTCTAAACTGTGTAATTAGTTTTATTTTTTATTTATATTTAATGCTTCGTGCATGCGTCAAAGATTCGATGTGACGGAGAATCTGGAAAGTTTGGTAAAATTTTCTGAAACTAAACTGGACCTAACCGTGAAAGTTCAGCATGTCGCGTCGCTGGCTGCTTTATCAGCAAGTCTTGACTGTTTGGTAACTGACAGACAGTAACCTGCGGCAGACTTTGAGAGCAGTCACAACTCACGAGAACATAGCTAGGATAAGCATACAACTCTGCAGGTAGAGCAAGTTTAATAAAAACGCCGGCAGCAGGCTGCAAACCCATGCCACATCACTCACCAGTCTGCTACAGCCTTCAGCAATGAAGACTGATATAGTGGGGCAGACTGTAGGATTGGCTGTAGTATTTAATGCTCAGATCAATATACGTGCAATGAAGACTGATATAGTGGGGCAGACTGTAGGGTTGGCTGTAGTATTTAATGCTCAGATCAATATACGTTCAGATGTTCAGAGCATTGCGGGCTGAGAGACAAGTTTTTTTCTCGTGGCTTGTGCTGCAGCCGGCTGCAGCCGGCGAGAAGGGAATCGCCTGCTCCACAATCTCTCTCCTACCGTGGCGTCTTTTTTGTCGACGTGGACTGCTCTTCGCCGGCTCAAAAGCGTTATTATACTTGCTCTAATACATCGTGATCAGGCAGATTAATATAATAATATTAGTCTCCTCAGCCACTTGCGGCGTATCGCAATCACTCGTGTTAGTTATTGACGATGTTTCTCAATTCTCATCACAGGGTTTCAACGCCAGACAAATTCTGCATGGCTGGCAACTGGCAACTGGCATGGTTGCATTGTAGGCTAACCACAAGTGTTCAGTCTTCAGTGGAGGCTGGAGGAACTGATATTTTCTACCCTTTTCTTTTGGATGCATATATACTGTAATATGCTTCCTTCCTTATTTGAATCAAGATACCTTCAAACTTCAGGCCTCCTCCTCTGAATGCGCGCACGCACACACACATATATAACTACTACCCTGTAGCTACTTTGAGTTACGATAATTACTATGTTAATTTACGAGATTATAGTAACTCCTTACTAAGTGGTTTACTATAACGTTATGATAAATATCCCCATGTGTTATAATAACCTAACTATCGTAAATATGTATTTGCATTATCGTAAATTAGTATATAAAATTATCGTAAATGGAGGTGGCTACAGAATAACTTATTTTGTAGCTGGCTATTTATATATATATATATATATATATTCAGTAGCCAAGCTACATATACACACACATATTACAAGATTTCTATTGCATAGCTGCTGAAAAAGCACCGATCCAGGCATCCGCGACAGCCCTATCCTTCCTTGGCAGTCTCGTTCTCCAAAGATTTGCGTCGGAGACGCATGCCACCAAAATTTGCCTTGTAGAGGCAGGTTCAGACTTGAAGATCGCTCCATTCCTGCGCTTCCAGAGCTGCCAGCAGCATAGCGCTATGAATATGCTGAAATGTTTAGAAGGTACTGCAGCCGGCCTTCTAATGCAATGAAGATCATCTAGGAAGGTGGAGATATGGTTGCATATATTGCAGTCTAACAACCACATATACACGTGTGTTCAGTTCAGTGCAGAAACTGGTATTTTTCTTTTACCTTCAGGCTTCAGGTCTTCTTATCCTTCTTTAATGATATATGTGAATTGTGAAAAGTTGTAAACCTTGTTTTCCCCTGAATTTCAAAGTTCTATTTTTTTCCAGTAGCGGCTGGACAGGTTCTTGTTCATCATCAATTACTAATGGCCCTATGAGCGAAAATATTATATACGTTCTTGTAAATCTTTCAGTGCTGGGAAATGTTAAAATGCTTCTGTGAAAAGTGCATGGTAATGCTCTTGTATCTCTTCGCGCGATGAAAAATAAAACGATCAGCAGGAAAGCCAAATTCTGGTTCGCGCTAGAAAGAAAAAGAGCGCCATAATCTGGTAGGTATGTTCGTTTCTATATATATGTATATATATTATATTATATAAAGCTTATCTGACAGGACCAGCTAATAATGTTCTTTTCTTTCCTTTTTCTGAAAAGGACCAGCTAATAGTGTTCAAAAATATGCATCGTACGTACAGTACAGTGACAACGATCGTGATGTCTCTAAAACATATATATATCCCTAGCCTGCAAAGCACTTGATTCATTCGCCTTCATTATTCATTGATTTGGACTCGAACCATATCTTCATAATGCATGACAAACCATTCTATATATACCAATTAATGCCCAACAAACATATGCAGAGTCACACTAGCAAACACACAGCATGTCATGCATGTTACCAACAGACTGTCACGGGAGCAAAAATAACCAAACATGCATGAACACTAATACTAGCTATATATAAACGCAGATATGCATTGCCAGTTATGCAGAGGCTAGCCATCAAGTCAAGAAACACTTAACCCTGAAAAGGACTGCAGCAGTGTAGTCAACAGAGTGTAGCTGCATTGCATTGGGGTGGTAGTGCTGAGAGTACTGCTAGCTGGTCATGGCTGCTGCTTCTTCCTTGTCAGTGATGGTGCTCTTGTGCCTAGCAGCGGTGGCCTCGGCGCAACTGTCGGCGACATTCTACTCCAGGTCGTGTCCCAGAGCTCTGGCCACCATCAAGTCCGCCGTGACGGCTGTGGTTGCACAGGAGCCTCGCATGGGGGCCTCCTGCTCAGGCTCCACTTCCATGACTGCTTTGTCCAAGCAAGTCCCGTCCCGTCCCTCTCAACTCTCAAGTCTCATTCTCTCCTCGCTCCTACTTAAATTTGACTACACATCTATCGTCCATCCATCAGCAATATGGTATAGTAGTAGTGTTTATTGATCCTAAAGGCCTAGCAACAATCTTTGATGTCCACTGGTTAGAAATTAACTACAGTATGTATGACATATTGCATCATCTTTAGCTACCTCAAAATTTTAAGTCTGTTCTCACAGTTTACCACTGTTCTCAGATTGTAGCCGTACTAGTTTAGTCGCCAGAGCAAAATGAACACTTTTGTCTTTTGACACTTGGAAAACATATGTCCAAGACTTATTTTACCCTTTATTTGATCTTCTTACGAACTTAAACAAATATTTACTCCTTTCATCAGGAAAAAATATATTTTACGTACTTTGGTTAGCACACAATTTCCATGAGCTAGCTGTTCTTTAATTAATTAGAAAAAAACATGTAACAACTACTGGTACTACTTATTTTGTTTTCTTTACTTTATGTAACATAACATTTGTGTACTGTCCAAATAATAAAAATACTTTTGTACTTGCTCCACATGCATGGACGACCTGCAGGGTTGCGATGCGTCGGTGCTGCTGAATGACACGGCCACCTTCACCGGTGAGCAGACCGCTAATCCGAACGTCGGGTCCATCAGAGGTTTCGGCGTCGTCGACAACATCAAGGCGCAGGTGGAGGCCGTGTGCCCGGGGGTCGTCTCCTGCGCCGACATCCTCGCCGTCGCCGCCCGAGACTCCGTCGTCGCGGTAAGAAATCAAACACCCCGGCCGGCCGGACGGCTCGAATTACACGGATCCCGGCCAGCTAGACTTTAATTCGGTATACGTACGTTCATGTGTGCTGTGCAGCTGGGAGGGCCTTCGTGGAGGGTTCTTCTTGGGCGGAGGGACTCGACGACGGCGAGCCTATCTCTGGCCAACAGCGACCTGCCAGCGCCGTCCCTGGACCTGGCCAACCTCACGGCCGCGTTCGCCAAGAAGCGGCTCAGCAGGACCGACCTGGTCGCTCTGTCAGGCGCGCACACCATCGGCCTGTCGCAGTGCAAGAACTTCCGGGCGCACATATACAACGACACCAACGTGAACGCGGCGTTCGCGACGCTGCGCAAGGTCAGCTGCCCCGCGGTGGCCGGCCACGGCGACGGCAACCTGGCGCCGCTAGACACCGCCACGTCCGTCGCGGTCGACAACGCCTACTACACAAACCTGCTGGCGCAGAACGGGCTGCTGCACTCCGACCAGCAGCTCTTCAACGGTGGCGCCATGGACGGCCTGGTCCGCACGTACGCGTCCACGCCGACGAGGTTCAGCAGGGACTTCGCGGCTACCGGCCTGTACCGCTGTACGTACGTCCCAAGTGATCCGACGATCCAACACTAGTGATCAGTGATCACTATAATAGGCCGGTTGCTCCATTGTCAGTTCCGTGTTTGTGCTTGTACCGATCGATCGTTCAAGAACTGCCCTTTCTCGAGTCAGCAAGCTAAGGGTGTGATATGACTCGGAAAGTGGCGTCTAGCCTACCCATCACCACAACATATTTAATAATCTTCTCTGAGTGTCTTTTTTTGTAAGGAAAATTGACACATGGTTTTTTGTTATTCTTCCCAATTTTCTTTGTCAAGTGGCCTAGGGGTTTTAGTCTGATATATGCACAATCCCGGAAAAAAAAAGAATTCCCAAACCAACATTTCCTAACTGCAGAAAAACCTTTGGCCACTTAGTAGATAACTATTTGAAAAATTTTTCGTCAGCCTAGAGGCTCCTTCTAGAACCTACTTGTAACGCCCCGACCCGGGAAGACGGCTAAGGCCCACTCTACACGTTGAATGAGCCACACCTGCTAATTAACTCTTGCGCTTTCGTCCTCGCTTCACGCAAAAGGATCGATCCGGAGTTAATAACCTCCCAAGCTCCAGGCTTTTAAACTGGTCTAGCGTTCGTTCCATTTCCGGTATGGGACTAAACTGGGAATACTAGTACCTCGTTGCTGCAGTGTCGCGAATTTGGTCGGGTCCAACTGGCCCAATGGGCTGGGTCTCACACTACTCCATCTAGTGAACAAATTAATCCTTGATGTTTGTATAAGGTTCGAGTCAAACTTTTATAACTTTGAATATATAATAATTTTTAAGGCATTTGATTACAAAAAAACTCTAAAAACATCTAGACATAAATTGACTAGGTTTCTATATAGCATATCCTAAGTTGGAGGACTCCAACACGGAGCCTCCATGTTAATCCTAATATATAGATGAGAAAAAATAAAAATATATAATTTTTTTTAAAAAAATAGAAAGATCTGGCCATTAATTTTGGTCTATGATAACAGGGGTGGAGGGCAGAGGATATGTCGAGTATGCCTCAGCATATGCTATGGCCCGGTCTAACATAGTACACACATGTACATCTGTGTAAAAAAATAATTGTTCGACCATCAATCAATCCCAAGCGCCACGCCGACTTGCCTGCCTCACACCCTCAAGCCCAAATCCTAAATTCCATGTGCTGCTAAACGAAAGAGAGAGATGATCTTGAAAATTTTGGACTCGGGCAGATGCCAGACTCGCCAACTCGGACACCATAATCTCGACAACGGGTGACACTAATGGTCCCCTCATCTTGATGGGCGATATGGCAGACGCCAGATGGCTTGACGCCAAGTGTTGTGGCCAAGCACGGTTGGCGCCTCGGCAGTGGCCAGGTCACACCATCAGATAGAACCGCAGAAATTTCCAAATAAGTTTGTCAGGCCTAGGTTTAGGATTTAGTTTGCTTTTCAATTTCTAAAATGGTGTATTTAATTACTTATCAGTAGTTGCAATTATTTTATTTGAAACATCAACTAAAAAAATTAGACAAATAGTATTATAAGTCCCTTAATCTATTTTATGCCTATACTTTGAACTATCGTGTCTGAACTATTGGTATTGTAATTTGTGCAACTTTTCAACTTAATCTTTATCTCCCTTTAATTTATGACTTATCATGTTAATTGGTGCTTGTATACCGAATAATATTGCAAGTTTAACAATTCTTTACCACAATTTTACTGAATTGTGTATGTTTTTTTTGTGCGGCGTACTCTTAGGTAAAACCTAGATCCACCACTGGGTTGATTGGCTACTTCAAGATAATATAATTCTAAGGATGCTAATAACAGCCATTAGGCATTCACAAAAACCACTTGAAAACGACGTTGAAAACCTAGTCATGCATGAATATGAACTTTTGGTTTTGGAAGGACCTTATGATGAAAACGCATGAATGTGGGATCCATATCACACGCTGAAAACAGTGTAATAGTTGCAAAATGTCATGCGTGGTGGAAAAGGCGTTCTTCCAGTGGCACGATGTTCCTTGAGGAACTACAAGGGCCAGGTGCAACTACAGATATTTTTTTTAGAGCGAACAGTATATGCGACAGCTGCATACTGATACTGTGGTGTTTTCAATGAAAGACGGCCACAGCCCAACGGCCACAATTTTTTTTTTTGATACTAACGGCCACAGTTGTTGACCTATGTAGTCATGTAAATTCAACTAATCAACTGTGGCCTTATACGGAAACTGGAACGAAGGACCCAAACATCGTGCCATATTGAAGGCTGATTGCGATTTGAGAGCTGAGACAAGGACAACAAGGATAGCATCCAAATAATGAAATAATGAACAAGCATGCAGTTGAAAAAAGAAGTAAAAAAGAAAAGGTCATCAGTTCCTACTCTTTTTTCTTCCAGCTTAATTATTAGGATGCATGGATCACAGTGAATTAGTAATTAGCAGTAAAGCGTGAACTTTACACGCTACTCATTGTCTTAATGAATCAATCAAACATGTCGTAGTTAACTTTCAGACTATATTCATCAAACAGTCTTTGACTATGAGCTGACAGTTAGGACCCTTGGTCCAAAAAAGAAGCATAAACAAATGAGCGTTCCTTACTGCAGATAACCACATTACATCACGCATGCAAGTTGCAACGTGCGTGCGTACCCACGGATCGGCCACTTGCGCGCATGCATGTCGCGATCGTGCAATTTTTTACTATAGACGAGACAAATTTTATATGCTGATTGAATTTCAAGGCAAGACAATTCAGCTTGCATGCATGGTGGTATCCTTTGTGTAGAGCACTTAGCGTTAAGACCCACGTGTGTGCAGTGCAGGAGAAAAGACTTTTCCTTGCTCGCGTGCATGGAGCTATCCATCCATGTACTAGTGCTTACTTGTTGACCTTAAAAGATATTGTACTGAACATTCTCCTTAATCGATCAGTAGTATACTTCTGAACAAAATAGAGGAAGGAGTAGGCAGGAAGGATCGAGAGGAAGAAAGAAAGAAAGAAAGAAAGAAAGAAAGAAAGAAAGAAAGAGAGAAGGAGGAAGAGTCTTGCATGCCATCAACAAAATCTTAGAGTATAGTATACATTTTTTAGATGATGGGATGGAAAAAATTATCTCATCTCGAATCGAATGCGAGCCAAATATAAATCAATGATGTCAGGATAGAACTTCAAGCATCGCTTATCCTTGTGTTAAAACCTCCCCTCCGTCCATATTTGGCGAAGATACATAAGGCTGCTATGAACACAACATAAAATTTGTTAACCCAATTTTCAAAAATAAAAATATAGCTATATCTATCTAGGTTCTTGTGTCCATGTTAGATAGTTTTATTTTACGCTAAATTCGAGGCTCATATCTAGCCAGGAACCACGGAAATTCGTTATATATGAAGCCAAAATAGGGAATCTAAGAGAGATGTCATGTGCATGTTCAGCTGACAGGTCGAAGTTATCCTAAACTGACCAAGCACCCATACATTATTGATCGATAAACGTGTGCACTGTACATGCACTTTGCTGCGGTCCAGCCGACTTGCCATCGTTTTTTTTTTTTGGCTCCATACATGCATGTATAATAAAATAATCCGCAGAAAAATGCAGCATGAAATTCCTAAGAAAAAAGTGAAGCACGGCATGTCCCTATATATATATCTGCATGCAATGCAGCGCAGAGCATCGCATCCCACAAGCACCTCAGCAATAGAGCTTGATCATCGATCTGTAGCACTAGCTACATCGCATTGCTAGCAGCTAGTAGTGCTAGCTATCTCTCTGCCCGCCATGGCGTCTTCTTCGGTGTCAGCCTTGCTGCTCTTCCTGTGCTTGGCCGCGGTGGCGTCGGCGCAGCTCTCGCCGACGTTCTACGACACGTCGTGCCCCAACGCTCTGTCCACCATCAAGAGCGCCGTGAACGCCGCCGTGCAGAAGGAGAACCGCATGGGGGCCTCCCTGCTCAGGCTGCACTTCCATGACTGCTTTGTCCAGGCAAGTTCATTCCCTTCTCTTGCACCTTCATGCATGGCCTCACGTCTTGGTTAATTTCATGCAGTTTATTAGACGACGTCCATCACTTAACTGCATGCACTGTGTTTAAAAGTACTACTATTTGCGTGAGTAGTAATATTTTTTTACTTTCCTTGATGTTACAGTTATAGTTCCAATACTCGCGCTATCGCTATCTGCTAGCTTGGACGTTCTACTAATTTGACTGAAGTCACAATAGCAACCGGGAACAGTCAAACAATAATCATGTGCCTAACTTTCGCTAATGTTGTAACAAAATAATAATGGCTGCATTATTTGAATGCGTGTGATGACATGACATCAGGGGTGCGACGCGTCCGTGCTGCTGGCCGACAACGCCGCCACGGGCTTCACCGGCGAGCAGGGGGCGTTTCCCAACGCCAGGTCGCTGAGGGGCTTCGACGTCATCGCCAACATCAAGACGCAGGTGGAGGCCATCTGCAAGCAGACCGTCTCCTGTGCCGACATCCTCGCCGTCGCCGCCCGGGACTCCGTCGTCGCGGTAAGCAAGCCGACCGGCGGCATCAATCGGCGCCTCATCGATCGATATCATGCATGCATGCATGCTTGCAGATGAGGATTATATTCATCATCCCCTTCCTCGTGCATACAGTTGGGAGGGCCGTCATGGACGATTCCTCTGGGGCGGAGGGACTCGACGACGGCGAACCTGTCCCTGGCGAACAGCGACCTGCCGCCTCCCTCCTTCAACCTCGACCAGCTCATAAAAGCGTTCGGCAACAAGGGTTTCACTGCGACCGAGATGGCCACGCTCTCCGGCGGGCACACCATCGGGCAGGCGCAGTGTCTGAACTTCAGGGACCACATCTATAACGACACCAACATCAACTCCGCGTTCGCGACCTCGCTCAAGGCCAACTGCCCCCGTCCCACCGGCTCCGGCGACGGCAACCTGGCGCCACTTGACACCACCACGCCGTACAAGTTCGACAACGCCTACTACAGCAACCTGCTGAGCCAGAAGGGGCTCCTGCACTCGGACCAGGAGCTCTTCAACGGCGGCAGCACCGACAACACCGTCAGGAACTTCGCGTCCAACTCGGCGGCCTTCAGCAGCGCCTTCGCCGCGGCCATGGTGAAGATGGGCAACCTCAGCCCGCTCACCGGCTCCCAGGGCCAGATCAGACTCACCTGCTCCAAAGTGAACTAAGAAAAGTATAATCACCATACGCAAAAGCGTTCATTACACATGCGAATAATAAGGCTAGGCCATCAGAGTACTAGCGAACTAGCGTGGTATGTTTTACGAATTGAAAGAGACGTGTGTGACTTTGATCGAAAGATGCTAGCTGCAAAAGCCGCATGCATCATATCATCAGCATCAGCTTGATCAAGTTCTCAAAGAAAAGATGTACGTTATGCATTTCATAGGCTTATGCAAAGGCATGAACCCAGGATTCGCTTGCTTAATTATGTAATTCTTTATTTATGCTTAATTATGTGACTGTTTAATGCTGCATTAATTAAATATATGAAGTTTGAAGGCTAGAAAAGTGTTATATATGCAATCTGAAGAAGAGGTTCAACAGATGATATACATGGTATATAATTATGAATCATGAGGCATAACCTATATCTAATAATTAATGAAATGACTATAGATCGAGAGCTCAACCAAATTTTAGTTTTACGGTACACTACGTTAACTAATTGGATATTACTTACGGCCACTTCTAGCTTTTGCACCACCCAAATAAAATTTGTTTCAACTAATTGGTTGATCAAACATTAGCTCATTTTTGTGGTGGCTAGTTCATCAATCTAGCATAGGGTTGTCTTCAAATCAAAGTGCTTTCATAAATCCCACAAAAATATTTGATTTTATAAATAGATAGTCTAAAATTGGTACCGTATCTAGTTCTAGCATAGGGTTGTCTTCAAATCAAAGTGCTTTCACAATCTCAATTTTTTGAACAAATATATATTCTAGAAGAAAAAAATGATCAAACCCATATCTTAAACACTGTGAAAATCTTAACTACGCGTCAAGTATGCCTATTTAAAAATCTACCAATAATCAAAAAACAGTTGTTAAACGTATGTATGCAAATACCATAGAAGTTACCACCCCTTCATCTAGCTCACAACACCTTGCATACCCAAAATAGAACTCCCCTAGTAGCTCGGAACTTGGTTAACGGTGCTACCTCTAGCAGCTTGACTTTTAGGTATGACACTAGATGTGCTTTTTCATTATTAGGGTGATGAAGAACAAGCTAAGGTACACACATGGAAATGTAAAATCAGGTTGTCAACATCGTTTATTCAACTCGATGTTTACTGATAACGCTTTCATAATGCTAGAGTGGCGGCACGGGTCAGGGCAAGGTTGATTTCTTTTTGACAAATGCGGACTTTGTGCCTAATCATCCAAGACACTCGTCCAAGCTGTTTCGTCCTGTGCTACTCATGTGAACCCCGTCAATGTCGAGCTAGCTAGATGAGAATGACGTTTTGAGGCTATATACTACTAGTCATCACTTAACGAATGATACTGCTGGCACAGTGGTAGTTTAAGTCAAGAGTTTGGACATGTATATTTATATGTTTATCATTTTATATGCTTCTAATATATGATATATGCATTATGTGTGTTCAAAAAAATTTACTCGCTTGTTTATTTAAACAGTTATCTCTGACACACAAATATATATGGTTTCAAAATTAGTTCACAGAAATAAGAAAAAATGGAACCCGACTAATTAATGTCTTATCGGATATACTGCTAAACTGTCCTCAGCATTAATAAATATTTTCCCAGAATATGCAGGAAGGCTACACACTTTTTTAATAAAAAGAAGAGAGAGTTTGTTACAACCGCCCATCCATTGGATCGGCCGGAGTGCCGACCGAAGCTGAGAGACTGCTAAGTACTATCTCTCTCTCTCTCTCTCTCTCTCTCTCTCTCTCTCTCTCTCTCTCTCTCTCTCTCTCTCTCTATATATATATATATATATATATATATATATATATATTGTGTGTTCCAAATTATAAGTTCTGGTTTTTCTACGTGAACGTAATGCGAGCGACCGACAATAAAGACCGCTAAGAGCGGACTTTGCCAACATGTCTAATGTAAATGCATCTGTTTGTACTTGATTATCAAGACATTGAAGACGAAGATGGTTACGTGCTTCTAGCTGACACATAACATGCATGCATATGCCCCGGGTTTAATGCATAATGCTGTGTATTATTTGCAGCACACTGCTCATGTGACGTGCCGCCTGTCTTCCTTCACCAGCACTTGGTACCAACCATTCTATCATCTGTTGTATTGCGAGCTAGCTAGCCAGACAGTGTGGAGGAGGTAGAGGCCTCCGCCTGCTACGCCGCACCTCCCGGCGGAGGCGCGGGAAACATGCGTGATAGATGGACGTGTAAAGAAATGATACGTAAAACTAGGGTTTCATTAATTCTTGTACCAATAACCCCCTTTACTGTTACAAGTGTTCCCTATTTATAGGGCTCAACTACCACTTTCACCGAGTTTACAGTAGTATCCCTCAACTGCTACAGTACATTCTTGGGATATTCCTCTACTCGCCTTCCGTCTCGGGGGTAATCTTGCCATGCCGCCATCTGGTACTGGGCCTGCATGATCAACCGGCCCATCGGGCCTCAGGACTCGGCGAGGGGCTTTAGGGCCTCCGCCGTAGGTCTCCGCTCTGTCCGGCCTCAGGATCCGACGACGAGCCTTCGGGCCTCCGCCTCTGGGAGTGCCGAAGCCGTAGGCCTTCGGCATACCAGGATCACCGATCTCCTGCTTGGGTCTTCGCCCCGACGGGCGGAGACCATGCTGGAGCACCCGCACAGTCCACGAGAGCCCTCATCTGGTTACCTGCACATACCCAAACAATGTTGGCATTTAATTAGTCTCCTGGCAGAGCGGCCTCCGCCCCATCGGCCGGAGTCGCCTACGAGCCGGCCGGGCGGAGACCGCGCCAGGGCCGTCGTCCGCAACCTGCAAGCTCAATCTAACAAACCGTTCTCTTTCCCAGGTTTGGAGGCGTGGGAGCAGAACCTCTGTTTTGGTAACAGGTCGGAGATGCCCTCGTAACCTGCTGACTGCGTAGGTCTCCTTCACACGCGGTGGCCATGTTACAACAGTTCCCCCCTTTTGAGACCGCGGTCCGCCTGAGCGTGCCGTGAGCTCAAAACGCCCTAAGCAAGGACGTCCGCGGGGAGAGAGACTGCGCATAGTCACGTCTCCGACCGATCCCCGCCGGTTCCCCCCTGGCTCGCTCTGGCGCGGCCGTTGGTCTTGTCAAAGTAGCTGTTTGGCTACAAATCTAGCCGTTGTGCACCTTGCGACTTATCCAGAGATGACCGTTGTTCGGGGGGAGCCGAACCGCCCGCCCGTGGCCTATATAAGGGCGGGTTTGGTGGCGGGGTCGCCCCCACGACGACTCATTCGCTTTTCTTGCGTATGTAAATCGCTATCTTCTTTCTTTGCTTTACTTTGAGCTGCCAGCTGCGTTCCTTCTTCTTCGCTGCGCCTTCCTCCCAGGTCGTCGCCGCGGTGGCTTTCTTTTCCACCTTCGCCCATACTCGCCGGCCTGCCTTCTTCGGACCCTATCGCCACCTTCTTGGTGTTAGGGCAGGTGGCTGGGGTGCTCGCTTTGAGGAGTGCATGCTTGCCTCCGCCTCCGCTTTGGAATTTGAGAAGCTGCTGGAGGAGGATTTGGGGAGTGTCTCCGCGTCCGTCGGAGACCTGATAGTTGTGGATTCCAGAGTCATGGCGATAAAGTCATGGGATTTCGGCCCCTCCTCCATTAGTGAGGAGGCGGTCACGGAGATGTTGAAGGAATCGTATTTTCCTTCTACGAGGGTAAAAATCCTCCGCTCGGCCTGCACTGCCCGGGAGCCGGAGGAGGGATGTCGGTGGTGGTGTTCAGGACTTCTTCACCTGCGGCCTCCGCCTTCCTTACGTCCCCTTCCTCCGCCGGGTGTTGGAGACTTTCAACGTCCAGCTCCATCATCTGACTCCTATGGCCTTCCTCACGCTCAGCAAATTCTGCTGGGCGTGTGTCTCTTATGGCGCCGAGCCGGATGTGGACACCTTCTGCGCTTCATACGAGCTGCAGAAGCAGCCAAAGAAGAAGAAGGAGATGCGGGAAGGCAAAGAGGTGGAAGTGATCTACCAGTATGGTAGTTGCACCTTCATGTCGAAGAGGAACTGTTGATGCAAAAGTAGATCTGCAAACACAAAGGGCTAATATCCGAATCGATATCCAAAGCGTGCCAGTCGATTTGACCTATTAATTGACAAGGATGAAGATACGAGCACTTTGGTCCTGACAACAGCGATACGCCCGGAAGTCACGGCCAAGAGGTACTCACGCGGAACTCGAGAATCGCCGAAGGTTGCACTGAAACGATGCAACTCGCCGAATCAATGAGAACTCGTAAAAAGGAAAAATATGCAAATTGATGAAGTCGCCGAAAAGTAAGTAGATGCAAATAGGAGTAAAAATTGGTTTTGATATTGATTGATATATATTACATTGCCCCTCAATCTATATTTATACCCTGATCTAAAGAGACATAACCAAATACGACTAGGACACCAAGTCCATATCTAAGAAAACACGTGACTCTTACATGAATCATACTCTAACAAATATAAAAAAGGAAATCAACTCCTATCTATTTCCCTGTCCGCCTCAATTACGATGGAATTCTCACCGACCTCCTTTCCATCGGCATACTTCCTGTTTCATCGGCAGTAGTTTTCAAGCCTTCCTTCATCGACATCGACACTAACATCTCCAACCTTATCGGCAACGCCCGAGTCTAAATCAACCTTTCCATCGATCACCACCATTCATCGGCAACCATCTTTACAAGCTGATTTTCATCGGCTGTCAGCGTATACAGTAACTTTCCTCCTGCCGATTAGCCCACTCTGATCATTTTGACACGTGCAAAAAACGGTGTCAACACATGCCCCCCAATTTCGGAGTATAAAACCATTAATGCTCCGAAATTTACTCCAGATAACGTTTGCCTTCGCCCAATTACCGTAACTCATCCTCCAAGCCAAAACTTGATCTGTTATCAAATCTAATCAAATCTAGTCCTGATTCACGCACCTCAGTAAATATCGCACAATTTCCAACCACTCTTGCCCTGATTATGGTTAAGATACCGAAACAATAATCCATCGGCAAGATCCTAACATAATAATGCCGCCATTTTCAGAATTAAAATATCCTGTACCGAGATCTCTTCCAAGTCATGATTACTTGCCATCAAATCATCTGTACAATCCCTTGATTATCGTGCGAACAGTTACCATATCCATCTGAACCACCTCGACCCACATGCGCGCGGCATAGAGATAAGTCCAGAATACCCCTACTCCAAGCGGCTTATAAATAGATTTCTCCGGAACGCTCGTCTTCTACCCTCAGACTCCAATCTTTGGCATTCTCTCTTTCCGGCGGCGACTCCGACGAACAACTGCGCGACCTCAACCAACAAGAACTTTTCTCCAGCGTCAACCTCGAGTCTCCAGCTCGTGCCCCCATCTACCTCAAGATAATGGCAATCAACTTCGACGTCCCTGCGGTTCGTTCCACTTCCGTTACTTTTTACCTCGATTCCTCTGGTCTTTGCGAGTTCATACAGTTGGTAATTTTTCTCTTTTTCTTTGTTCTTCGGATCCTCTAAACTTAGGAACTTCGCAACAAATTAGTTATTCCAACCGATCAGCCGCATTTCCAATGCCTAGGACCAATGGGCAACCCAGATCCAACTGATCTGATTAATGCAGAGGTTAACAGAATCCCTTTTAGAGCCCAAAATTTCTCTCTGAATTTATGGAAAGATACATTCCGATCTTGGCCCAAAACCACCAAAGGGTGGAAAGATTGGTACTTGAGGGTCAACAGGTCGATGCAAGTACACTGGGTAGAACGGAAGCTAGACCAATGCATTAGGCTATCCATTGCCGATATGCAAAAGAACGAGTCAATGATGATTGCAGCTGCTTACTTCTGGTCAGACACAACAAACACTTTTATGTTTGGACATGGCCCAGCTACTCCCACACTTGTCGATGTCTACATGCTCACTGGCTTGAACATTTCAACTGCCGATGAAGGCTCCATCTATGGCAGAAAATTTGAATATAGGGTGAATACCCGCAACATCGGCGGTTGGACGGGATATATTCAAGAATGCCAGAGGACCGGGACAGTTAACCAGACGGAACATACCACATTCTTGAATATGTGGTTAGAAAAATTTATCTTCTGTGGTCGATTAGTAGGACCAACCAACGCCTTCCTCCCCGTGGCTGAACTCTTGGCCAATGGTGTAAGGTTCCCTCTTGGCCGATACCTTCTGAGCTCCACTTATCATCTTCTTCATCAAGTGTCTCGGAAACTTTTGCTTGGCGAACCCATCGGCAACTTAGGAGGCCCGTGGTGGTTTATCAACATGTGGCTGAATGCCCATATGCACAAACGTCTGCAATGGGACTTCTTTGCCCAACAATTCCAACGAGAAATTGCTGAAGACCATGTGCTTGGGGATGAGGAATCGGCAATACGCTCACCCCTCAATTTTGGTGAAGCCATAATTGTCCTCCCTGGAACAGAGGCCAATGAAGACCAGATCGGCAGATTCTTTTAAAGCTTCTACAATGGTCTTTCTCGTGATCATAGGGCCTGGGTACCTTATATTGATGAAGAAAACATATTCCCCCTTCTTTTCAACTTTGTCGATGACACTCTGAATCAAGATAATGAACTCATGATGGCCATCATTACTCCCAGGACAATCCCAGTAAACACATTCGGTAGCAGGAAAAACACCAATATCACGTATGAATTTTACAATTCATCGGCAGTATCCCGTCAATTGGCTTTTGGGCAACTGCCAATCAAACTTTGTTTTGCCGATGTGATCAAACCCAGAGAAACAATCACTGCGGAGCAGATTGGAGCGAGGTGTAGCGCGATTCTCCCCGATGCCGATACTATAGATGTCGATATATCCATCCGGACGCCAGTATCTTTCATCACCGAATCATATAAGCAATGGTGGAGAGTGGAGGAACAACTGTTTTGCAACATCTACTCACACATATCGGCACATGATCGACCACGAATCGCCATTCCGATGGACGTAGTAAGTTTCTTTTAACTCCTTCGCTTTTTCCTTTCATATATCGGTAACTAACTTTCTCGTGACGGGTTAACAACCCAAGCACCATCTATGAGCAAAAGTGGAAACCCTTCGATCTTGACTGTTTCCCGATATCACCGATCGCTACAACGCTTCCCCACCTTAGCTGCTTTGACTCACCGGAAGACCCGTGCCAAGACCATCACTTCCAAGTCCAAATTGGCTACTGACTAGGGCCACTCCATTGGGCTTCTTTGCTACAACCCTGATCAAGGCATTCAAGGTAACAACCCTGTTTATTTCTACTCATGCCGATCACAAACTGTATTAACATTAATCATCAGGGTGTAAGAGCCGCTGCTGGATCGTCATCGGCAATTCCTCCGACATCAAGCACCACTACCTCTGACAAACCTTCAGAGGTATTCCTTTGATTTTACATTTTATCTATTAAATATCATACCTTACACTTGTTTTGCAGCAACAAATGGGTACATCGGCAAGCGTGCCGGATGTTCAAGCTCCACAACCAACAAGTGCCGATGCCCCTGACCAACCATTCTTTGAGGCCCAAGCAAAGCGCAAAGCCTTAACAGAATCAGATGCCGAGGCACGGCCAAAACGACGAAGTCCATGCCGATCCCACATACGCCCTAATACGCAAAGCCGGCGAGAATCGGTCGATGCAACTGGCGAGCAAGCGGTTAATCCTCCTATACAGGACATACCATCGGTCATCATACCCCAAGAGCCAACCACCGATGAGGCCACAGAGGATATCCCATCGGCAAGCTCAGCCGATCCTCCACACGGCATACTCCAGGCTGCTTCCTCCAGCCAAGTACAGGAAATTGCCTTGAAACAGGTAAGCCGATTGACCTAGTCGATTTATAATATTCATACTTATCCTTAACTGACCTCTTTTTCTTTTTTCTCAGGAACAAGACTCCCCAAACAGCCTATTTTTTCTTTGCCATTGACGTTTACGGCGATGATGAGAGAGAAACAAGTTCTTCCCTTGCCTTTGGGAACAATATCGGTGAAATTAAGTCCAAGTTGGAAGCTCTCCTGGACTTGTTACAGCAGGATACCGCCCAACTGGTAGATGACTCGGACCTCGCAAAGGCAATTTTCAAAACAATCCATGGCCAGGTCCCTGCCGATGTTGAAGAAGCACTCTTCCCAATGACCCATTTAGAAAGCCACCAAGCGCAATATCAACGGGCTGCTCAACGCATTGCCGATAGAGCAGCTCGAGCTCAACTCAAAGAAGAGATGCTACAACTGAAATAGATTGCCGATGAGAAGCACAAGGGCATCGGCAACTTGCGGATTTCAGGCGCTAAACTTAGCGAGAAAATCTTAGATTTATCGGCAAAGAGGATGGCTCTATTGGCTGAATTGAAAGAAGTCGAGGCAGCCTTAACTCATGCCCAACAAGAAGAAAGCCCGACTACTCGATGCCATCAAGGCCCTTGAGAAGAAAGAGACATCCGAGCTCGCAAAGCCTTGGCCATGAAGAAAAAACTCAAGCACTGTGGAGGTCTTTGCCGATGAAGACATCAAAGAAATGAAGGAAGCCGACCAGATGATTCACACTGCGTGCGATATTGGCTATCAATCCTTGTTAAACTTGTAAATCTTGTCTATTGCATCGGCACTTTATGAGACATTGACATCCTTGTATAATTTTAGCCGATAGGATTTGTTATCGGCACTTATACTTTTATGCATCCATCCGGATACTAGGGTAATATTTCTTTAAATATTTTCCATTTAATGCTCTGGGAAACACAACCCTTCGAGGGTTTCTAGAATATATGCGTTACGAAGCAGTGATTTATCCGATATGGACCTTCCCAATTAGGAGACCACTTTCCAAACTTTGAACTTTTAGTCCCAATCGGTAAAATCAATTTCAGACCAGATCTCCATCGGCAAACTCCTTTACCTTCACCTTCTTGTCATACCATCGGCTACTCTTTTCTTATTTTCTTGATGCTAACTAAAGCCCTTAACCGATGACCCGCCACATCTTCCAACTCATCCTTTATAAGAGTATCATAATCATCGGCTGTCAGCTGATTTTGAGAACGTATTCGCCTAGAGCCAGTTTTAATTTCCCAAGGCAATACTGCATCGTGTCCATATACTAACTGATAAGGCGTTACTTTGGTTGTACCATGACATGACATCCAATATGACCACAAGGCTTCATTTAATACTGTATGCCACCTCTTAGGATTTTCTTTAATTTTTGCGCTTAATGAGTTTGATGATCCCTTTGTTAGAAGCCTCGGCGACCATTAGATTGAGCATAATATGGAGAAGAATTTAAAACTTTAATTCCCATACCTACAGCAAACTCATCAAATTCTCCCGATGTAAACATAGTACCCTGATCGGTAGTGATAGTTTGAGGAATACCAAATCGGTAAACAATATGCTCTTTCACAAAATCGATCATATTAGCCGATGTCACCTTTTTTAAAGGAATTGCCTCAACCCATTTTGTGAAATAATCGGTAGCAATCAGAATAAATTTATGTCCTTTGCTCGATGGCGGATAAATCGACCGATGAGATCGATAGCCCATCCCGGAATGGCCAAGGTTTAATTATAGGGTTCATAGCCGATCTGAGCGCTCTTTGAATATTACCAATCTTTTGACACCCCGACATCCTTTAAAATATTTAAAACAATCTTCAAGAATAGTCGGCCAATAGTATCCATTCCTTCGATCATCCACTTCATCTTGAAAGCCGATTGATGCGCTCCACACACTCCTTCATGAATTTCACCCATCAAACTTTTCGATTCATCATCGCTAACACATCCGAGTAAAACTCCATCTATTGTTCGATAATATAATTCATCATCGAGGAGCACATACTTGGTAGCTTGGAACCTTACGTCTTTCAACCTTTTATATGGATCCTTTAAATAATCGACAATCTCCTTTCTCCGATCATCGGTATCATTTTGCGATGATGTTAGCACTTCTGAATAGGGTGATACCACGAAGCATCTTTGAGCTAGTCGATTAGCCTCCTCATTATGCGATCGAGAAATATGTTCAAGACGAAAATCTCTAAACCCTTTCAACAATTGCAAACATCTTTCATAATACTGAAATTAAAACTTCACTTGGCATTCATAAATCCCAGCCAATTGATTTATAACTAGCATAGAATCACCAAAGATTTCAACAAACATTGGCACGTATCTCCTTCAAAGCAATTCTAACCCTTTTATCAAGGCTTGGTATTCATTTTGATTGTTTGTCGATGTAGCAACAATCAGCAATGAAAACTCATACTTCCTTCCTTGAGGTGAAATCAACACAATGCCGATACTGCTCCTTCACCACATGTGGACCCATCGAAGAAAAGTGTCCAAGGGGCAACCTCCAGAGAGTCCACTGTATTACAATGCTGAGTGACAAAATCAGCCATAACTTGCCCCTTAAGCGCCTTAGTCGATTAAGTAACGTAGTTCAAATTACGATAATGCTAAAATCCACTTGCCGATTCTACCACTTAATATCGGCATCGACAAAGATATACTTGACTACGTCATCTTTGCATATGACCGTACATTCGGATGAGATAACAAATAATGTCTTAATTTGACACAAGAAAAGTATAAACACAGACATAATTTTTTGATGGCGAATACCTTGTCTCAAACATCCACTAATCTTACGCTCAAATAATAAATAACACGTTCTTTCCCTTCAAATTCTTGAATAAGAGCTGAACCGATAACGGTATCATCGGTTGACAAATACAACTGAAAGGTTTCCGTGTTGAGGTGGAACTAGCCTTTGAGGATTTGTTAAATATTTCTTAATTTCATCTAGGGCTAAGCTCTTTGCTTTCGACTCCCCATACAAATTCTCGATCGGCTTTCAATTTAAGTAATGGGTGAAAGCCTTGATCTTACCCGACAGATTAGATATGAATCTTCTAATGAAATTAATCTTACCGATCAAAGATTGCAATTCAGGTTTTATTGGCGGGAGCAACCACCTTGTTAATTGCATCAATAGACTTCCCTACGATTTGATGCCCATTGATGCACCATAAAACCCAAGAATTGACCTGCCGATACACCAAATGCACATTTATTAGGATTCATCTTCAATCCATGCTTCCTTGTGCACTCCAGTATCTTTCGTAGATCGGCTAGATGTTTTGTGATATCTCCAGACTTAATCACTACATCATCAATGAAGATCTCCACTAATGTGCCGATGTATTCATGAAAAATAAAGTTCATAGCTCTTTGATAAGTGGCGCCGGCATTTTTCAAACCAAACGTCATGACTATCCACTCAAACAACCCTACATGACTGGACATCCGAAAGCGGTCTTGGGAATATCTTCTTGACCATGACAATATTTGATTGTAACCTGCATTACCATCCATGAAGGCGATAATTTGATGTCCGTTGCGACATCAATCAACAAATCAAGCAATCGGCATTGGATAGCCATCCATCGGTGTGGCTTTGTTGAGATTCTGAAATCAATACAAACACGAAGTTTTCCATTTTCTTATAAACAGGAACCACATTAGAGATCCACTCGCGCATATCGACTTTGCCGAATAAACTTTGCCTCAATTAATTTAGTTATTTCGGCCTTAATGTCAGGAAGTATATTAGGGTTGCATCGGCGCGCTAGCTGCTGATGTGGCCGAAATCTAGATTTGATAGGTAACCGATGTTCAACTATCGATTGGTCTAATCCAGGCATCTCAGTATAATCCCAAGCAAAACAATCTTTATACTCTTTTAACAAATCAGTTATTTGCTGCTTACACTTGGAATCTAACTTAGCACTAATAAAAGTAGGTCTTGGCCTATCGCCATCACCAATATCTACTTCTACTAAATCATCTGCCGATGTGAACCCTTGACCTAATTTTCCATCATCGGCAAACCTATCCATTAAAACTCTTCTTCAGAACCGACTGCTTGGATCGGTGGAATTTCATAATCAGCAACTCTAAGGAACTCTTTTTCCCAAACTTCTCCTGATATGCATTTAGTTCGCTCATAAGTATCTGATTCTGCCGATGCGATGATATAAGAAGAATCACCAGGGACAAACTCAATCTTATCCCCAATCCACTGTACGAGGCATTGATGCATTGTAGAAGGAACACAATAATTAGCATGAATCCAATCCCTCCCTAGAAGCAGATTATATGCACCCTTGCCATTAATAACAAAGAACATCGTCGCAAGGTTTTGTTGCCGATGGTCAATTCAACGCATACTGCCCCTTTAGCCGGTGACACATTGCCTTCAAAATCCTTCAGCATCATATCGGTTTTGGTCAAGTCTTGATCTCCCTTACCAAGTTTCTGATACATCACATAAGGCATAATATTAATCGTAGCCCCTCCGTCGATAAGTATCTTAGATACAGGCTGCCCATCAACTCTGCCTTTCACAAACAAAGCCTTAAGATGCTGTCTCTCGTCATCGGTAGGTTTCTCAAAAACAGCCATCATTGGATCTAGTGTCAACTGAGCTACTTGATTAGAGAGAACAACTTCTTCCTCATTATCAGATAGTGCCAAAAACTCCATCGGCAACATGAATACCATATTAACATCTGCCGATGGACCCTTATTTTTGTGTTTTACCTGCCACTGCTGATGACCAGACCTCTCATTGGAGGAATTTTCCTCTCGGTATAAATCCTCCTGATGCTCACGTTGCATCCTCCTTTTACGTGTCTTTGTCGAGACCCTCCGGGCACCATCGAAACTTGGTTTTCCAACCCGGTGATAACAGGTCCCGATTGATTCTACGGCGTATATTTGGGTCCCAGCAGAATATTTCTTCATCGGGAACTCTTGCGTTTGCCATCTCCTCAAGCTCCTCTTGATTCCTTGGAAAATATCCGGTAGCGTTTACCAAGCCTCTCATGTACACTAAATCGCCCTTCACCGATCATGCCTGCGATGCTACGCCTCACGATTGGCTCATTGATAAATAAACCACGATTGCCGAGTTGAAACCTCCTTTCGACCGATTGACCCCATAATAACCATTGCACTCGGGGCAATTTTCAGCGATTGGCAATTTAATACCTTCTTCCCGGCAATGGATGAAAAGCAGGCACCTCCAATGATCTTTATGCCGATACCATTCTTCCCGGCGTCTCTCTTCTTCTTTGTTGTCGATATCGGTCCTACTGTTTGGCGCCAACCCTCCTGCTGCCTTCGATGGGTAATCACAATGCCAGGTCGAGGAGGGTTTTTGGAACTACTGCTTTCTCCCAGCAAACCCTTACTTTTTGCATCATTGGTAGTTATCCGATGTTGGGGATCCATTGATGCGTTTTTCTCAGCAGCCTCTAACGTCAATACCTTGGTCTTCCCTTTGGCCTCCAACATATTTCTTTGGAAAAGGGTGTTGATCAATTTTTCATCGCCACGGGCCTTGGAAGTACCAAACTTAATTCTCCCAGATTCAATAGCCGATTGTGGCTTGTTGCTGAACACCTTGCACTCATTTGTCTTTGTGTGAAGTTGCATTGTGCCATTTGCAGTACAAGATCTTCTTCAACTCTTCTGCCGATGGGATCACATGATTAGGTGACAGCTTAATTTGGCCCTCTTGAAGTAGAAGATCAATATCTTGTCGGCCTTGGTGATATCAAAGGTAAACTTTTCTGGCTCTTTCTGACCAAAGGGACAAGATATCGGCTTTTTATTCTTAACCCACTCAGCTAAGCCGATAACTGGTTCTTCATCAGAATCAGAATCTCCTACTTCTTCAACAAATGATACTTTTTTACTCCAATTCTTTTTAGGTTCAAAAACCCTAGTATCTTGATCAGAGATCCTTTGCACAAGATGACTGAGGCTTTCAAACTCCTGAGAAGCATATCTGTCTTTAAGATGTGGCAATAACCCTTGGAAAGCCAGATCGGCAAGCTACCGATCATCTAGCACCAGGCTGTAGCACTTATTTTTTACATCTCGTAGCCTTTGCACAAAGCTTTCTACCGATTCATCATTACGCTGTCTCAATTTTACTAAATCGGTAAGCTTCTTTTCATGGATTCCAGCAAAGAAATACTTATGAAATTGTTTTTCTAGATCAGCCCAAGTAATAATAGAATTTGGTGGTAATGAAATGAACCATCTAAATGCTGGACAAAGATGATGAAAATAATCGAACTCTTAATTCATCTCTGCTAGCTGCCTCTCCACATTGAATAATGAAGCGATTGACGTGTTCCATTGTTGATGTATCATCTTGCCCAGAGAATTTAGTGAAATCTGGTACCTTGTACCGATTTGGGAGAGGAATTAAATCATATGCGGGAGGGTATGGAGTCCGATAAGAATAAGTATTGACCTTGGGCTTTATCCCAAACCGATCCTTCATAATTTACGCTATCTTATCGGCCCAAAAAGCATCGACCTCCTGGCGATTTAACTGGCTGAATTTCTACAGGAGGTACATTGATATCCCTCCACATATCTTTGTGGCCCACGATCTCCAAACAATCGACATATTTGCCGTTACTTGTGGTCCATTAACTTTCTTTGGAAAGGATTCATCAACCGAGTTGCCGATGCTTGATTCTGAAACCACTTCCATATGACCTTGTTGAATCCACGCAACTGCTTGATTTTTCTTTGAGAGCGTATGTTGAGCAGTGCTGTCACGACCAACCATTATTAGAACTCATCGATACAAAACTTACCGATGGTTGGTAATTTCTTGACATTGTTGGATAATTATAACCACTTGAGGCATGGGCGAACCCCAGTTTGACTCATAGCGAGGGCTTTTCATTTGGATCGGCGATAAGCTTGCCGATGGACTTGAATTGGGTGTTTGAACCAAAGGCATCTGGAAACCTCCCGGAGTTTGGTTGCACGGTAGTTGTTGTGGCATATTGAGGCACTTGAGCCATCGGGTGAAAACAACCCGATGGTATAGGAGCTTTTCTCTTGCATCAAACACTTGAGGTAACCCGAGATTGAAAGCAGATGACTCGGGAGGCATACCATATCCCCACCAATTAGCGAGGAATCTGGCTATTACGAGACACGGGGCTGACATATAGCTGATGCCGATAGATCTCGTATTAAAGCTGAACTCGTCCTCTGGTAGTACCGGATCTAATCGTATCGGTGTAGATTGAATATTAGGTAAGCTTTGCCGATCTTGGAGGAGAAGTAACCTGTACCCTAGCGGCCGAGGGAGCCGAAGGAGTATTGACGAGATGTCGGCTCACGGTTGGTGATAAGCGGGCCCAACGTGATGTGGTGACGCTTGTCCTTCTTTGAGAGTTCGAACCACAGCATTATGAACAGTATTGGACAGCACATTGGAATGATTAATCAAAGCATGATTTACTGCAGAATTAACCATCTCTTGAAGTTTACCAGGATTGGAGTCAAAGGTAACCTGTCGAGGCAACGGCAAATCTTACTTCTGGATGACTTGTCCACTCTTGTTCAGGCTAAACGATCTCAGACAAAGCTGCCTGTATTCTTCTATAGCCTTTTCCATGGCCTACCTCTGCTCTTCCTTAAGATCTTCTTCTGATACCACGATAATGTTCCCTAAATCAATCTCGGGATTGATCATATTGATCGGATTGATTGGTCCCACCGGGCGTGCCAAAAGATGTGTTGATGCAAAAGTGGATCTGCAAACACAAAGGGCTAATACCCGAATCGATATCCAAAGCGTGCCAGTCGATTTGACCTATTAATCGACAAGGATGAAGATACGAGCACTTTGGTCCTGACAACAGCGATACGCTCGGAAGTCACGGCCAAGAGGTACTCACGCGGAACTCGAGAATCGCCGAAGGTTGCACTGAAACGATGCAACTCGCCGAATCAATGAGAACTCGTAAAAAGGAAAAATATGCAAATTGACGAAGTCGCCGAAAAGTAAGTAGATGCAAATAGGAGTAAAAATTGGTTTTGATATTGATTGATATATATTACATTGCCCCTCAATCTATATTTATACCCTGATCTAAAGAGACATAACCAAATACGACTAGGACACCAAGTCCATATCTAAGGAAACACGTGACTCTTACATGAATCATACTCTAACAAATATAGAAAAGGAAATCAACTCCTATCTATTTCCCTGTCCGCCTCAATTACGATGGAATTCTCACCGACCTCCTTTCCATCGGCATACTTCCATTTCATCGGCAGTAGTTTTCAAGCCTTCCTTCATCGGCATCGACACTAACATCTCCAACCTTATCGGCAACACCCGAGTCTAAATCAACCTTTCCATCGATCACCACCATTCATCGGCAACCATCTTTACAAGCTGATTTTCATCGCCGGTGTCAACAGATATCTGATAACTTTCCTCCTACCGATTAGCCCACTCGATCATTTTGACACGTGCAAAAAGCGGTGTCGCAGGAACCAAGCGTAGATCGCTGGAGATTTCATTCGCGCGTAAAGGCAAATGGGACCATGGCTGGCTTGAGCGGTGGTTCTACGTGAAGACCTCACGGGTGCTGTGGCACCACCGAGGATGGTTCGGAGGTCGGGAATATCCATCGACCTCAAGGATGGAGGTGATGGCGTCGCATATGCGCGTGGAGCCGCCGGAGGCGGTGTCTCCGGCGAGAGAAGCCTGTGAACAGGCCTTTGTGTTGGCGTGCCGTTACTCCAGGGGCCGCGATCTGGTGGAGGAGATAATGGCCTCCAACTATTGGCCCCTGAGCAAAGACAATCCACCTTTTTAGCTGGAAACGGTGCCGGTTCCCGTTTTTGGGCCGGAGGCCGGGATTCCGTTCCCCCGCTTTGGCCAGTCTTTGGGGGAGGGGGTGACGGAGGACAGCTTTGTCTCCGAGGTTGAAGAAGCCACCATCGGGTTGGTTGGCAAAATTTTTGAGCGTGAGTACATGTCTCGGAGAGCCGTGGCAGGCACCATGCCGTGGCTCAATCGAGTTTTTGAGGAGCTCGGGATCATCTACCGGGAGCGCGAGGTTCCTGCGGGGGTCCTAGCTTCGATTGACAACAACAAGAAGAAGACCTCCGCGAAGAACATTACGGCAGAGGCCGAGTCCAAGAAGAGGAAGGGCGCCGCTGTTGCACAGGCGCCTCCAAAAAAGAAGAAGAAGGTCGGCACTCTGTGATTGCGTCGGCCGCGTCTTCGTCCGGTAGTGCGGGCGTTGCCTCCGTCGGCAGTGAAGACGGCCAGAGCTCTTCCGTCCCGTCAAGGGACGTGCGGGTCGAGGGCGGCGGAGATAGCGGCTCTCCTAGTGCTTCGGTACGCCCTTTGCGCGGCGCTGTGAGCGGTATGGGGCGGCCAGAGGCCAGCGCTGCTCCGGCGCGATCCTTGCATGGTGTCACGAGTGGCGCCGAACAGCCGGAGGCCAGCGCCGTGAATCCTATGCCCGACATTTTTGGCGGGATGTCCTCAAGTTCAGAAGAGGGCGCGGAGGTCCACCTGCGGCATGCTCCTCCTGCTCCCGACGTTGCTTTGCCTCCCCCCACGCCAAAGGCCGTCGATGGGCAGCCGGAGGCCATGCTTGCAGAGCAGGCCCCGGCGGCTCGATCTTCTTCGAGCCCTCTGCCCTCCGGGCCGCAGGGGGAGGAGAGCCGGCCTTCTGGTCCTTCGCCTCATGATAGGGCGGAGACTTCTGCCCAGGGGGCTCAGCAGATGGCCTACCCTGGGCTTTTTATGAGTAAGTTGGTTTAGCGCACACTTTTGTGTTTACTGTCTTCGCCCGGTTTATTTGTTTATGTATTCTATGTTGCTTTTGCAGGTGATGTCATGGCCGGACTCCTCACTCCGGAGGAACAAGCGGCTGCTGCCAACGCCAGGTTTGGTCTGGGGCAGCCGGGGCCAATGGCGCCAGGTCCAAGTGAGTGTGGAGTATTTTTATCTTACTCGTCTCTTGGTCTACTGTTATTGCCTATGTCTGATCAGCCCTCTGACCTGAGTTGTTTTTTTTCTACGCAGGCTCCTCTGGCACTTCTATCTCAGGTTGGAAAGAGTGCTATCTTGGGGTTCTTGGAGACGTCGGAGTTGGTCTCTGGCAGTTGGTGTATTCATTGTGAGATTTGTTTTCCTCACCTTATGGTTTCGTATTTGTTTGTTCTTCTTTGAACAGATCGCTTCAAACAGCGTCTGAGGGACATGGATTTCTTCCAACTTCTCCGTGTTCATCTAGAACACCAGAGCTTGGTTCGTCGTCGACAGTTTACATTTTTTTGGTGTATGTTCGCCTTTATATTTGTTTTGTTTTATTTGTATTACTGATCGCCTTGGTCTTCTTCTTTTTGATCGTAGGGGTATCACACGGGCGTTGTTATGGAAGAGCGCTGCACTCGCGAGGTCTTCGACCGAGATTCTGCGATTGAAGCGCTCAAAGTGGAGAACGAGCGCCTGGATGGTGAAAAAGGGCGTTTGACCAACTCCCTTGCAGCTCTTCGTCTTTCACTGGCGGAGAAGGAAAAAGAAATGGAGGTGGTGAGGGCCGATCTCGCCAAGGCTGCCGAGCAGTCCCGCAAGGCGAACGAGTTGGCCGAGGGTCTCCGGCTAGAACTGGCCTCTGAGAAGGAATCCGTAGCTACGATGGAGGGGCAGCTGACTTTGACGACGAGGCATTTGGACTCGGTCAAGGTGGTCCTTGCTGCAACCGTTAGCCAGTACCGGGCCGCCGTCGCTGAGTTCGGTAGCGAAACCTCCGCTCCTCTGGAGGAAGACAACGTCTACGCCCTCGCGTCCTGGCTAAAGCGTCACCTTGCGAAGCTCCCCGATCTGCTGAACGGCTGCACGGACTATGGGGCGCTGGCGGGGGTGACGAACTATGCCAAGCTTCTAGTGCGCGGTGGGTGTACGCATACTGAGAGTATTCCGGGGGGGCTGCCGGGTCCGAAGGTGCTTGGTGAGACTTCTCATGGTTTGCGAAAAAGCTTGAGGAATTTCATTGGGTACTTTTGGGCTCAGTTTGGGAGGCTTGCCGCCCAAAAGCTGGCGGAGGAGAGGAGGGTGAAGGTATTTGTAGTCTTTGTTGTCGCTGTTTTCCCCTTTCCTTGTTTCTTGCGAAGCTGTGGAGGCTTTTATTGCTCTGTGAAGCTGATATTGTGGTCTGTGCTTTAACAGGAGGCGCAGAAGGGTCTGGCAAGCAGGCCTCCGCCAATTCCTAGCTCGGCGAGGGGTGATGCCTCCGCCTCTGCTAACGCCCCGAAGAGCGCTACGATCGGCGGTGGTGACGCCCGGAAGCCGCAGGCACCGTCTCCGTCCGTGTTTGGTGCGGGCTCCGCTCCTAGGACTTCTACAGCGTCCAGGACTCCGGAGGTCTCGGCTCTTTGTAGGATTTAGTTCTTTTAACTTGTATATCAAAGTCTGGTTGGACTCTTGTGAATAAAGTTTCTTTTGTTCTGAATGATTTTGTGGAAAATTTTAAACTTGCGCAGGTTCCAAATCTGGAGCCTGCACAAGATGTTGCGCCTTTGAATCTCTACAACGACGGTATTTACGTGAGCGGAGAGCTTTGGGAGTACTAGCGTTCGGCTTTTCCGCGCAGCGTTGCGCGCGACGTGTTTGAGTCAGTTAAGTTAGACATAGACGACGAGCGCGCTGGGTTTACTCGCGCGCTTGCTTGGCGCGGACCTCCACCACAATAGTTAGGATTTTATTGTAAGTTTGTGTCCTGTAAGAATGCTACTTCATGTTACATGGAATACAAAACAGGTTCACTTTCTTGATTGTTTGTGCGGGGGCTTAGGTCTGTTGTGCTAGTTTACATATCTTGTCTAGTCCCGAGCTTGCACACCGTGGGCCTTTGCTTGGGCGAACGTGCGCGATATAGAGGTGGTGGCCAGGACCTCCGCCCCATGTTCTTTCCTTCTCTGTGCTTGCTTGATGGCCGGGGTAGAAGTGTTGGCAGTTTTTTGACCGGCGGAGGCGTACTTGAAGTTCGCCTGGCGGGGCTTGCTGAATCGGTGTTTGATCCGATAGGAGGTTTGGCGCAGCTTGTGTAGACGGCGGAGACTTTTGGTATTTCTTTAGCTGGGTGTTTTAGCTGTCTGGTGGTATGGGCCTCCGACGCTGCACACCCGTGGGACATATTTCATTTGTGGAGATGGCAGGTTAGGTCTCCGGCGTCAGGGGGATGTTACGAGATTTCGTGCGATATCTCCCTTCTTCCGTAAGCCTGCGCTGTTCATCACCGTGCCGTAGTTTCTGTCTCTTTTCCCACTGCCTCCGACCGTCTACTGGTGCCTCCGACTTTATGAGTTTTCGTACAATATCTACGGCCGACTTAGATGTCTAAGGAGACCCCTGCCTCCATGGCAGTTGCTGTGGCTTGTGTTTGTGCTCTGCCTTCTTCCCCCTTTGCGCCTTATGTTGACTGAGATTTTAAGGGCGTTGGGGGAACCCGTTTTATAGTGGGTTGGCGGCTTTAGGTTGTTAAATTTTTGGTACGTTGTTTGTTGGAGCGTATCTTGGCTTTAATGGTCTATATCTTGGTTTTATTATTCGTGTCTTTTGAGATCTTTTGAAGTAAATAGGCCTAGTGCCTAAGTGACAGGGTTTTATCAGACCTTGTCCTCGTTTTGATGTTTTCGATGGCGGAGACATTCTTCCTGGTTCTGGCACCATAATGGTGTTGCCTCTGATGCTTGGGTTGGTTTTTTGTTAATTTCGGAGGCCTATTTTGGCCGAGGTTGTTTTTTCCTTGCTGCCTGAATTTGTTCAGGTCTTCGTCAAGGTCGGAGGCCTGTTTGGCCAAGGTGGTTTTTGCCTTGATGCCTGAATTTGGTCAGGTCTTCGTCAAGGGTCGGAGGCCTGTTTGGCCAAGTTGATTTCTGCCTTGATGCCTGAATTTGGACAGGTCTTTGTCAAGGGTCGGAGGCCTGTTTGGCCAAGTTGATTTCTGCCTTGATGCCTGAATTTGGACAGGTCTTTGTCAAGGGTCGGAGGCCTGTTTGGCCATAGTTGTTTTTGCCTTGATGCCTGAATTTGGTCAGGTCTTCGTCAAGGGTCGGAGGCCTGTTTGGCCAAGTTGATTTCTGCCTTGATGCCTGAATTTGGACAGGTCTTTATCAAGGGTCGGAGGCATGTTTGGCCATAGAGGTCGTTTCAAATTGCCAATGCCTGTGGCCGGTGCTTTGAACGGACCTGTGCTTATTATTGTTCACCAAATATTGCGGCGCCAGAGCTGGCCGCTTTCGGTTTCGGACTTTTCAAGCGTTCTTTTGGGGGATTACCTCTTTATACTTGTAGAGGATTTTTACATTGAGCCTGCCTCGTTAAAAACCTCACCTCCGCTTGGAGTTCCCCTGTGAGGAAAAGAGTACAGGCTCTTTTACATTTTTTTGGTTGAAGAAAAAAACTTAAAGGTAAATGAACGGAGGGGCCTCCGCTTATTATTTGCGGAGGTTGCCCTTTGGTACACTACCTAGATGTAATATCTATGGAGGCTGTCGATATTCTAGGTGTGGGTTGTTGTGACACCTTCGCTGTCGGTCAAGTAGAAAGAGCCAGGGCGGCCTGCTGCCGTTGCTGTGTATGGGCCTTCCCATTTCGGTTGCAGTTTACCAACAAGTTGTGCGTTGGGTTTTCTTCTGAGCACGAGGTCTTCGTGTTTTATGTCTTTTCTTACCACCTGAGAGTCTCTCCACTTCTTGGTTTGGGACTGATATTTTGCAATGCTTTCGACTCCTTCCAGTCTTATGGCTTCTATTGTTTCTTTTGCATATTCTTCATCTTGCAGCATTAGTTGTCTCGTTGTGCGGAGGCTTTCGTGCTTTATTTCTTCCGGCATCATGGCCTCTTCTCCATAAAGCAGTTTGAATGGTGTGAATCATGTTGTTCTTGAGATAGATGTATTGTGTGACCAAATCACTCTGGGTAATTCATCTACCCATTTTCCTTTGCGTAGGCCCAGCAATGTTTTTGATATTGCTGAAAACACTATTCTGTTTGCTCTTTCCACAGCACCATTGGACTCTGGGTGGTATACTGAGGCAAAGGCTAGTTTTGTCCCAATGCTTTTGCAAAATTCTTTGAAGTTCTCTGAATCGAATTGTTTTCCATTGTCTACTCTCAAAATCCTCGGTACACCGAATGTGCAAATGATGTTTTGCCAGAAGAATTTTCTGACAGTTTCTGAGGTTATCTTCGCCAGGGGCTTTGCCTCTATCCATCTTGTAAAATATTCTACTACCACTACTGTGAATCTGTTTCCTCCTTGGGATGATGGTAATGGGCCGACCAGGTCCATACCCCATCTTTGTAGCGGCCATGTCGGAGGTATAAGCTGGGTCTCCGACGATGGTTTTGACTGCCCTGGAGAGAATGTTTGGCATGCTTTGCATGTTCTGACTGTCTGCTCTGTGTCTTGTATGTGTGTTGGCCAATAAAAGCCTTGCCATATTGCCTTTGCTGATAAAGCTCTAGAGCCAATGTGCGACCCACAAATTCCTGAGTGTATTTCTTGAAGCAACTCTATGCCTTTGCTCTGCGATATGCATTTGAGGAGAGGCTGGACTACTCCTTTCTTGTACAGTACAGCAACTATGATTGTGTAATTTCTTGCCCTGGCCTGTATTCTTGCTGCTTTTGCTTCATCTTCTTCGGTGGTTTTGCCTTCTAGGAATTCTGTTATCGCCTTTCTCCAATCTTCATTTTGCAGGTGTAGTATGGGCCTTAGTGCCTTGGATGTCTCCGCAGTTGCCGGAGACTTCAAGATCTGGTAAAAAGTGTTCGGTGGCAGTGGCAGGTTGTTTGCCGCAGCATTTGCCAATTCATCTGCCTCTGCATTTTCTGATCTTGGGATGTGCTTCAGGGTGAAGCCCTCGAATCTCCGCTCCAAATTTCTGACAACGGATAGGTATTTGATGAGTTCTGGCTCTCTTGCTGTGCATTCTTTCTCTACTTGGCCAGTGACCACTTGAGAATCTGTTTTGACTGTCAATGTTTTTGCCCCTAGGGCCTTTGCTTTGCTCAGCGCTAAGATCAGGCCTTCATATTCTGCTATGTTATTTATTGATTTGAACTCTAGCCTTGCTGCGTATTTTAGTCTAACGCCGGAGGGTGCCGTTAGGACGGCGGAGGCTCCTGCTCCGGCTTGGCCCCAGGCTCCATCCGTGAATGCTATCCAGCCTTGAGTTGTTGGTTGTACCTTGGGCTCTGTCGGAGGTGTCCAATCTGCTACAAAATCGGCTAATGCTTGTAATTTGATTGCTATTCTGGGGACATACGAGATACCAAACTGTGATAGCTCTGTAGCCCATTTGCCTATTCTGCCGGAGGCTTCTTTGTTTCTGAGCAAGTCTTACAGTGGCAGCGATGTTGGAACTGAGATTTCGTGGGCTTGGAAATAATGCTTTAGTTTTCTTGATGCCATCAGCACTGCGTAGGCAACTTTCTCTACCTCTGTGTAGTTTAGCTTTGCTCCGGACAGTGCTTCTGAGATGAAATAAACTGGTTTTTGACTTTTGCCTGATTCTTTTTCCAGCTCATGAACTAAGACTGCGCTGACTGCATGGTCAGAGGCCGCCACATACAGTAATAAGTGGCTGTCTGATTCTAGGACGGAGACCATCAGTGAGTTTGCTAGATACTCTTTCAAGTTATGAAATGCCTCCGATTGCTTGGACCCCCATTCGAAGTTGCCTCCGCCCCTCAGGGCTTGGAAGAAGAGTAGGCTACGTTCTGCTGATTTTGAGATGAATCTGTTGAGCGCTGCTATTCTTCCCGTCAGCTTTTGCACTTCTTTCTTGTTTTTGGGCTCTGCCATTGTCATTATTGCTCTGGTTTTGTCCGGGTTCGCTTTGATGCCTTCGCTGCTTATGATATAACCGATCATCTTCCCTTTTGTGACTCCAAATATACATTTTTCTAGGTTAAGACGGAGGCCAGCTGTCCTGAGGTTGGCGAAGGTCTCCTGTAAGTCGGAGACATGATCATTCTTGTTCTTGCTCATGACCACTATGTCGTCGACGTAGGCTATGATGTTTCTATCTAGTTGTGAGCCCAAAACTTCCTTTGTCATTCTGGCAAAGGTTGCTCTGGCATTTTTGAGGCCCTCTGGCATTCTGGTGTAGCAATATGTCCCGAATGGAGTGGTGAAACTTTTCTTGTCTTTGTCTTCTTTTTTCATCCAGATTTGGTGATACCCAGAGAAACAATCGAGGAGAGAGAACCTCTGGCATCTGGCTGCCTTGTCGATGGAGGCATCTATTCTTGGCAATGGGAAAGGGTCTTTTTTGCAAGCTTTATTCATATTTGTGAAATCTATGCACATTCTCATTTTGCCATTCTTCTTTGGTACCAGTACTACGTTTGCAAGCCATTCTGAATACTTGACTTCCCTGATCACTTTTGCATCTAGCAATCTTTGCACCTCCGCCTTCTTTGCCGCTGGGATTACGTCCTCAGACATTTTTCTCTCTTTTACGCTTTCTTGGTCTCATGTTTTCATTGATATCCGGTTTCAGGTTTGTATGATGTCCCTGTTGACTCCCTAGAGGTCAGAGGCTGACCAGGCGAAGATGTCCTTGTTTTTTTACTAGAGTTTCCATGAGCTCTTCCTCCTTTGCCTTGCTCAATTGTGAGCTGATTGTTACTTTTCTGTCTGGTAACTCCTTTTCTAGAGGGATCAGCTTTGTCTCTTCTTGACCTGCCATATCTGTTTTTCCTCTGGGCATATCCGGAGGCTCTAGTTCTTTGTCTGCCGAGTCGACTGCATTGATGTTTCTTTGGGCTCTGTAGATAGCTTTTTCTATGTTTCTTGCTTCTTTTTGGCTGCCTCGGACTGTGATAATACCATGGAGTGCTGGTATTTTCATGCACAGGTAGGCCATATGTAGTGCTACGTTGAATTTGGTTGTGAATCCTCTGCCCAAGATGGCATTGTACGGGTAATACAACTCGACGATGTCGAAGGTTATGTACTCGGTTCTAGCATTTGCTTAGGTTCGAAACGACACTTCGGGAGTGATATTTTTCCTAGTGCTTTGTTCGCTTGCCTCCGAATCCTATTAAGGGGATTAGGAGGGTCTAGAATTGATTTCTGTTGAGCTTCATTTGGTCGAAGGTATTTGCGAAGATGATATCTCATTTGAAGCGCTAGTGTCAATCAACACTCTGCTTATCTCCCATCTTTGCTATGTTTGTTTTAATCACCATTGCATCGTGTGAGGGTAGCTTTCTAGTGGAGATCTTCTTCGTGAAGGTGATTGGGACTCGGACCAATCAGTATATTTTCTTTGTGCCTCGGACTGCTACATTGTTTACCAGTAAGGTGATTTTTTTGCTTTTTCGTTTGAAACTCCATTGATGATCCTCCGGCTATTGGCGATTATCATGCCTATTGTTGGCGATGCTCCATGAGGGTTGACTTGGTTTTCAGGTTTGGCTCGTTTTTTGGTGTTGGGGGTTGGTTGTGAGATGGTGGCGGAGGCAGTTGTTGCATTTGTTGCTGTTGCGGCGGATACTCGAACCTGCTTTGGTTTTGTGGCGGTAGGTTTGTTTCGAGGTAGGTTGTGTGGAGAGTTTTTGGGTTATGTAGGTCAGGCTTGCCTCCGACCTATAGTTGCCCGCCGAGGATCTTCTTGGAGGCCGCCCGCCATCATCTTTGGTAGGAATTACAGGTAACAAAGCGGAGGCTAGTGTGGAGGGATGTATTTGGTTTTGCGTTTAGCTGGGTACATCAAGCGAAGATCACTTTGGTGGCGATTGTGTAGGTGGTGTTGACCTCTCTTGCGTTCTGCTGTGCCAAGGTTGGGTGGTCTGCTTGTTCTTCATTCTTTCCTGTGTCTCCTTTGTCTCTGGACAATCTTTGGTGTTGTGCCCTGCGCTTTCGCCGTGAAAAACGCAATATGGCCTGCGTTGTTTGTGGTTGTGGTTTTTGTTCCAGGTTTTGCCTTGGTAGCCTTGCCTACCTTGGTTCCTGGTCTGGGTCTCCGACCTGCTTGTACAGTAGTTGCCCTTGTTAGGGGTGAGGTTGACCCTCGATCTTGAGCACACCCTCGGGCACGGTTTCGATTTGATGCGCTCGGTTCGCATAGCTCTTCCGTGAGTTTTGCTGTTGTTTCTTTGTCTGTTTTGACCCTGCTCCTCCGGCCTTTTTCGGATGTCATTGTCGATCTGCGCAGACTTCTTGAACTCGTCATTACAAGCCGCTGTATGGAAGTTGGTTTCTTTCTTGTTAGGTGTCTTTGCGAACGGCCCGATTCGGAGCCCTTTGATCGCCGCTTCAATGGCGATCTCTCTTCCGGGACGTCTGGTGCCTTTGCCTTTAGTTGCACGAATTTCGAAAGTAGTCATGTAGTGTCTCTCCCTGCATTTGTATCGCATTGGAACAGATCTGTGGATGTCGTGATCGTCTTTGCTAGCCCTTGAAGTTTGCCAATATCTTGTCCCGGAGATTTTCCTGTGAATAGACTGTCTTTGGGTTTGAGCATGGAATACCAAGCCAACGCGTCACCTTCGGTAGGAATAACAAATGACTTTGCCAGGATGGCGTCGTCTCCGCCGGCAAGGCTCTCTGTCGCCTCGTAACTCATAATGAACCGATGGGGGGTCTGTCTTTCCGTTGAACTTTGGTAGTGTGATTGGCTTGTGCTGTTTGTTGGCCATGGCGATGTTGTATGCCTTCGAGAGAGGGGACTTGGGATCGATAGGCCTCGCATCACCTGAGATGGCATCGTGGGCTGGCTGATCACTGGCATAGGGCCTTGTAGCATGGTTGCAGTTGGTGTTGTTGCGGAGGCTGGGATTGCGGAGGTTAACGCTGGTACTGCATGCTGCATACTTAGCATCTCCGCATGTAGGACTGCCAATCGTTGTTGCTTTTTTTTTTTGCTTGTCTTGACGCTTGAATAGCTTGCGATTAGCTACGAATGCTTGCCGCCATTCTGTCCCTCTCTTGTTGCGCTCTTTGCAAGCGTGTGCTTGCATTATATTGCGCTTCTTGCTCGGGTGTTGTGGCTGAGTTTGGTTGGGCCTCCGGATCTTGAATCTCGGATCTTGGGGTTCCGGTGGTTGACCACAGGCATCTGCTCTGGTGTCATCATCCTCCATGGCGTAGGTTGCGAGGTGCTACAAGTGTTGCGCCTAGGCCTTCCTCGCTGACCCGTGGTCGCTGCTGCTCTGGTGGTGGTTTTTCTTTTCCCTGCCATCGTTGGTTTGCCTTGGCCAAACCACGGTGGGCGCCAATGTTGAAACTGACGGTCTCAGACAGTGTAGAGGAGGTAGAGGCCTCCGCCTCTCAGACAGTGTGGAGGAGGTAGAGGCCTCCGCCTACTACGCCGCACCTCCCGGCGGAGGCGCGGGAAACAGGCGCGATAGATGGACGTGTAAAGAAATGGTACGCAAAACTAGGGTTTCATTAATTCTTGTACCAACAACCCCCTTTATTGTTACAAGTGTTCCCTATTTATAGGGCTCAACTACCACTTTCACAGAGTTTACAGTAGTATCCCTCAACTGCTACAGTACATTCTTGGGATATTCCTCTACTCGCCTTCCGTCTCGGGGGTAATCTTGCCATGCCGCCATCTGGTACTGGGCCTGCATGATCAACCGGCCCATCGGGCCTCAGGACTCGGCGAGGGGCTTTAGGGCCTCCGCCGTAGGTCTCCGCTCTGTCCGGCCTCAGGATCCGACGACGAGCCTTCGGGCCTCCGCCTCTGGGAGTGCCGAAGCCGTAGGCCTCCGGCATCCCAGGATCACCGATCTCCTACTTGGGTCTTCGCCCCGACGGGCGGAGACCATGCTGGAGCACCCGTGCAGTCCATGAGCGCCCTCATCTGGTTACCTGCACATACCCAAACATTGTTGGCATTTAATTAGTCTCCTGGCGGAGCGGCCTCCGCCCCATCGGCCGGAGACGCCTACGAGCCGGCCGGGCGGAGACCGCGCCAGGGCCGTCGTCCGCAACCTGCAAGCTCAATCTAACAAACCGTTCTTTTTCCCGGGTTTGGAGGCGTGGGAGCAGAACCTCCGTTTTGGTAACAGGTCGGAGATGCCCTCGTAACCTGCTGACTGCGTAGGTCTCCGCCACTCGCGGTGGCCATGTTACAACATATTGTACTATTGCACAGAAGGTAAGTACACTACAGATGCTGCGCCACGCACTGGTTCGCATACTATTTCCTGGGCCATCTCTCCATCTATATATATAAACATGACAAGCTAGCTAGCGTCTCTCGAGAGTTGGTGCCGGCCATAGCAATTATTTCGATCGAACCGGATAACACCCATATATATATATATATATATATATATATATATATATATATATATATATATATATATATACATATGCTTAGCTAGCTTGCATACAAAATTGCGCTCATGATGTTGTTCAGCCACCTAACGCACATATATTGTATGCCAATCTATCACATGCTGCTCAATACCGTGTGCCGGGCCGAGTGGCTACCTGTATCTTCACTGCATGACGAAAATGGTTGCCGGCTTTCAGAAACTAATTAAACCAACACTGACAAGCTTGGCATCCGGTTTGGATGTTCTGATCCCTAGTGACATGCATGATGATGAAGGCATCAGTGTGGGCCCTATAAATATGCATGTATACAGCATTCGCTGCACACCACAAAGCCAACGAGCAGAAGAGCATCGCAGTTCACAGCCATGGCCACCGCCTCTGCCTCTTGCCTTAGCCTGTTGGTGGTGCTGCTGGCCTCGGCGGCGTCGGCGCAGCTGTCGCCGACGTTCTACGACAGGTCGTGCCCCAACGCGCTGTCGACCATCAGGAACGGCGTGAACACCGCGGTGAGGCAGGAGCCTCGCGTGGGGGCGTCGCTGCTCAGGCTCCATTTCCACGACTGCTTTGTCCGAGCAAGTCCCACATCCTTAATAACGACCCTCATGTTTTCTTCTCCTGCTTTATTTCTTTCTACGTATATATACTAACATTCAGATATCATATTTCCATATCAAAGTTTCTCTTTATATACGACGTTGACCATTGCAACTAAGTAGCGAGAAATATCTGAACCCTACTGATCATCCAGGGCTGCGACGCGTCCCTTCTACTGAACGACACGTCAGGGGAGCAGACCCAGGGCCCGAATTTAAGTCTGAACCCGAGGGGCTTCACTGTCGTCAACAGCATCAAGGCGCAGGTGGAGGCGGTGTGCCCGGGGATCGTCTCCTACGCCGACATCCTCGCCGTCGCCGCCCGAGACGGAGTCGTTGCGGTGAGATATCATTACCATTGCTGTGCTTCGATCTGTGTTAGATACTTAGATTATTACCACCGTAGCTGATGATGCTCGTGCACTCTGTTGCTGTTGGTTTAATTTGCAACTTCCTGTCCAGCTCGGCGGGCCTTCGTGGACAGTTGTACTGGGGCGAAGGGACTCTAATGCTTCATTCCCTGGCCAGACAAGCGACCTCCCACCTCCTACGTCTAGCCTCCAACAACTTTTGTCTGCGTATAGCAAGAAGAACCTCGACCAAACCGACATGGTTGCCCTCTCAGGTGCATATGCATACCGTAGCCTAGCTAGCTAGAATATATATATCCAGTGATACGTCGTACAACTCGATCGTATAGTAGCTTGCTTTGACATGCATGCATGTTTGGAAACTGACGATGCAGTGCACCGTACCTTTGCATGCAGGAGCTCACACTATCGGACAGGCGCAGTGCTCCAGCTTCAACGACCACATCTACAACGACACCAACATCAACTCCGCCTTCGCGACGTCGCTGAGGGCCAACTGCCCCGCGTCTGGCGGCACCAGCCTAGCACCGCTGGACACCATGACCCCGACCGCGTTTGACAACGCCTACTACACCAACCTGCTGTCCCAGAGGGGCCTCCTGCACTCGGACCAGGAGCTCTTCAACAACGGCAGCGCCGACAGTACGGTCAGCAACTTCGCGTCCAACGCTGCCGCCTTCACCAGCGCCTTCGCGGCGGCGATGGTGAAGATGGGGAACCTCAGTCCACTCACCGGATCACAGGGGCAGATCAGGCTCAACTGCTGGAGGGTTTAACTCGTTGTGTAAGACGGACGATGACGGACGTTAGCTGTGCAAGTACTGCGACAATGCGCTAAGACATACGTCCATGTACGTTCTTCTAAGACATAAGCGAATAAGGTCGTGCATGCACTGGCAACAATGATATCTATATCTATGTGTAACCTTATATTAAAGCACACAGTATTTTCATGGTACATCACTCTCTCGCGTACCTTATATGAGTCAGAACTGTCCAGGTACGATGCGAAGTTTAATCCTAAGAGATGAATTAGAGTGCATAATGCGCTCATTGCATAAATCTCCAGGCATCACCTGGCCATACGAGTTAGAGCAACGTGTATACAGGCACATGACAAAGTCCAGTTCTAAAACGAGCTTTCTTCTTAGATGTATCAACTGGTGTATTTATACGCGTATACAGGCACATGCAATGCAGGATCATGTTTGCTAGTGTATTTATACGTATGTTGATCAACTGGTGTGTATGCGCTTTCTTCTTAGATATATCGGTAATGCTAGGAAACAGGCGTCCGTCCTGGCGCCCCGTTGGTGGGCCTCCGACATCTAGAAGCCTCTCCTATTTGTTTCTATCCGTTCCTATCCACTCCCCTTCTGTCACCGCAATTTCTAAAAAAAACTCACGCAGCGCCACGACCGCGCTCCGCCATGCCTCCCGCTCGCCTTCCCCTCCACCGCGCCTCTCACTGGTCTTCCTCTCCACCACCGCCGCGCGCATGCTCCCCCGCGACCGCACAACCGTTGCCGCCTCATCGCGTGAGGTTGCACCCGCCCAACCGCTGCTGCCGCCTCCACCGCCGGCATCGCTCACCGGGGGCACCGCACATGCCCTATCGTCAGGGGCAGCGCAGCTGCCGCCCACTGCCATCCTCCTTCTCCACCGTGACCGCATGGCCGGATCTCACTGTGCAATGCTCCGCCTGCCTGCCTACCAAGTTTTGCTGAAAAACGCATGTTGCAAGTGTATGTTTCAAGTGTTTCATATGGATGTTGCAAAAGTAGATTAGAATGTTGCATATGTTGCAATGGCTATACACGTATGTTTCAAGCGTCTATTCCAAATATTTCATCTATTTTTTCAGATGTATGTTGCAAGTGTGTTTATCTAGATGTTGCATATGTTTCACACATATGTTGCAAGTGTTTTATCGGGATGTTGCACATGTTTTGCAATGGCTTTCAAGTATTTTTGCAAATGTTATAGACGTATGTTGCAAATATTTCAATTGTTTCGTACATATGTTGCACGTGTTTCATCTGAATGTTGCAAAAATAGATCTCGTCTTACATATGTTGCAATGGGATCCACCTGCTACATATAGCTATTGGGGTGCCGCTGGCTTGGCGGCACAAACGTTCCCGCGTGCGACTACAAGCGCGGGCGAGCAACGTCCGGGTGGCGTGGGCCACACGTGGGCGCGCGAAATGGCACAAAAATTGAACTGTAGGTGCGGGTGTCCGTGTGTCGTCTAGGCGTCCGGCGCTAACACCGGACGTTCGGGCACTAGCAGTGCTGTTATTTATATCCACATCTACGTATGTTACGAGTTCTCATGCAAATGCATCGGAAGATTATTCAATATCACTTATGTTTTAGGGAAAAAGTTCAATAAATCCTCAAATTTGGTCTATGTTCAAATAACCCCTTAAACTAACAATTGATTTGATTTAGTGCCCCGACTATTTCAGTCAGTCCATTTAGTCTTAGTAAGATTCCTTTTCCCTACGTACAAGATGAGTTTTAATTTAAAATTTTGTGATATAATAGGAGACGTCATAATTTATGTGAAAAAATACATTATGATTATTATGTTTATAATTTCTGTACTTATAGTGTGAACTTATTATTAGATGTCCTAGCCTATCAAAATATGATAAAATAATGATGAGGATAAGGTCGAGTGGGTGTGTGTGCTCTGTAGTATTGGGCCTGGGCTTTTTGTTTTTGTTGTTCAACCTTTTCTTATATCTCGGCTTTCTCATCTACATGGTTAACCAAGGTTAGGAACCAAAATAACTATACTAAGTCCAATTAGTTGGATCTGGGACTACTAAATTTTTAGTTTCAATCTTAGTCATTTTGCTTCGGTTCATTGGTTTTGGTTAATTAAGCCCACCCCTAGGGTCAAGGAGGGCGCAATATTAGTTAGCATGGACCACACCACTGAGCACTTCATCTAGGCGCAAGGATGCATCCTACTGACCGATCTCCCTATGTGGTTGATTGTCTAGGGCTCCAATGTATCTTCAAGGTATAACCATGATGCCTTTTCAAAAAAATGTATAACCATGATGCCATCTATATGCATCTAGTTACTTGTGTTTGAGCTACATATCTTGCAACATTATTACCTATGATGGTGCTATGCATGATTCATGTTCCTTTATTTTATCATCTAGTTTCTAGGGTAAGATGCATAGTTGTGATCCTAGTCTGGTGACTAAACCGTTAGCAAAAAAGTATATCATAGTGCATTGCTCTAGAGTGATCGCATTGTAGCATAAGTTGTGATTTGTGAAGGGTAGCTAGTATATCTATTAGACTAGAGAAAATGCATCAGTAGTGTATGATGGAGTGTGCTTTGGTTGGATCGTTAGGCCTAGCAGATCTTGTGAAAGTAATAGAGTGGCAGAGTAGGTGTAGCCATCATCCGGCGAGTAGGACATGATCTGGGGGGTGATAGGCTAGCCTATGGGTCGACTTGAAATTTGGGGACCGCCAAATAGGAGGGAAGAGGTTTGAAGAAGCAAGTATGGTTCAAGTACAACAACGCTTTGCTGCCTTTGGCCACAAATTAGTATTGGTTATGATCTCAAGTTACCAACAATATACGGAGTACCTTGTTTGCAATCCCTAGGCATTACCTCTCCTCGCACAAATACCGCTTGTTTGTAGGTCCTAGTGACTAGCCTTTTGCGTGTGATTGGGTCTAAGCAACCAACAACCCTTTAAGAATATGTACTATGTAGTAGGCTGAGGTTTCCTTCTATATATACTTAGCTCGTTCTTCTCCTTTGTTCCATGAGTAAGATATAAACCTTGGAATACTCCTAGTGAAAAGTACTACAACATCATTATGTGTTGCAATGTAAGTAGGTTGCATAACTGATGTCACTAGTTAGGATGTGATATACATGTTCTAGGTCATGATGCAAGACAAGTGGTGTGAAGGCCGGCGAAGAAATGGAGCCAAAACAAGCAAGTGCAAAAGTTGCACACGTTGGATGGTCCAACAACCATGAAGTTAAACGCACCGAACAATTGGCAGATTGTTCTGTGATGTCCAATGAAGGCGTCGTTGTGGAAATTGCCTCACTAGAAGGTCTAGTAGTGGAGAAACAGAAAGCGCTAGCCTTGCCACAAGAAGCGGTTGTAGTTTGGCAAATGATACCACGAGATGATTAATCTTAATCTCTTCGGTAGTTTTCCCTCTCTTGACTTGCTCTTTACCTTACGCATTTAAGCTTCGACATTGCGCTTATCTTCTGTGACCCTCACCTTTCCTAGACTAACATGTAATATATGTTAGTTGTTATGATTTTATCAAGGATGCATAACTTTTTGTGGGTTGGCCGTTAAGACCGAGCACACTATATATAAATCCATAAGTGAATAATATGGTAGCTAGTTTATGGATTTTCTAGTGTAGATCAAGTTGAGCCCTAGGTTTAAGTTTTAAGTGACCCAGTTCACCCCTCTTTCGCTCACATGCTACTATAATTGTTTTATAAAGGAACATAGAAAGCTTAAAAATAAATTACCAGTATTGATATATCATAATGTTTCAGTTAAAATATATAAATTTATCTAAAGTAATAGCTGACATGCTGTATTGTAAGAGGGTGTCAATATAATACAAAGTGAATTATTTATGTCATCGTCAAAGAAAACTTCTCTTACGACTTGTACATTGTTAAATTGAATATTATCCTACATATGCATATTTACTTGGTATACATGGTGGTACCTAGCATGTGTGCTTACTTTTAATTTAACAATGGTTGAAGTGCGTAACTAGAAACATATATAAAGCATGCTTTGTGGTTATTGAATTATTTTCTATAATACCTTATATCGGTATTTGCACATAGATTTGAGGTATATTTAAGTTTATTTTTTATAACAGCAAAGTTAGGAAATTTAGATACAATTCAAATAGATTATTTTATTATGTTATTAGATGGTAGATGTGAATAATTAAGATTTAAAATTAGAAAGTTGTTTTAGATTGTCTTTCATTACACCGGTGGTTTTAGGGTCTGCTATTAAACCATCTTAATAATGGTGTAGGCGGAATTGAGACGCAATTTTAGGAGTTATTTTGAATTATCTTTCATGATGGCATATTGAAAGTTCCTAATATGGTTAGAGGGGGGTCAATAGCCTATTTAAAAATCTACAAATCAACTGGAGCAATTTGATTAGTATGACAAATAGTGAAATGCAAACTTGCTCTAGCTCTACAAGGGTTACAAGCCATCTATCCAACAATTCTAGTTGCAGTGATTACTAGGCACACAACTTGCAATGTTATTACTCACTAAGAGCTCTCAAATATGCTACTCTAAAGAGCTCCACTAGATGAACTTAAACTAACAAAGCAAGCTCTCAATTCTAATTACACTAAAGAGCTTGTCACAACTAGTTTGCAAGAATATAAATGAGTGAGTAAGGTGATTATACCGTCGTGTAGAGGAGTGAACCAATCACAATATGAATACTAAATCAATCACCGGGAGAATTCCAAAGGGCAAGAGACAACCTATTTTTCTCCCGAGGTTCACGTGCTTGCCGGCACGCTAGTCCCCGTTGTGTCGACCAACACTTGGTGGTTCCGCGGCTAAGAGGTGTTGCACGAACCTCGTCCATACGATAGGACATCGCAAGAACCTACCCACAAGTGAGGTAACTCAATGACACGAGAAATCCACTAGAGTTACCTTTCGGCGCTCCGCCGGGGAAGGCACAAGACCCCTCACAATCACTACGATCGGAGCCGAAGACAATCACTAACCTCCGCTCAACGATCCTCGCTGCTCCAAGCCGTCTAGGTGGCAGCAACCACCAAGAGTAACAAGTGAATCCCACAGCGAAACATGAATGCCAAGTGCCTCTAGATGCAATCACTCAAGCAATGCACTTGCATTCTCTTCGAATCTCACAATGATGATGGATCAATGATGGAGATGAGTGGGAGGGCTTTGGCTAAGCTCACAATGTTGCTATGTCAATGAAAATAGCCAAGAGAGTGAGCTTGAGCCGGCCATGGGACTTAAATAGAAGCCCCCATGAAATAGAGTCGTTGGGCTCCTCACTACACTGAACACGGGTCGACCGGAGGCTCCGGTCAAATTGACCAGACGCTGGACCTCAGCGTCCGGTCGTGCGATGTGCGCCACGTGTTATCGGCTTCAAACGCAGATCGCCTGATCTCAACGGTCAAGAGATGACCGGACGCGTCAGTTAGAAAGTGACCGGACGCTGGATCTCAGTGTCCGGTCGTTTCCAGTAAGGTTCCAAACGCGACATTTCACGACCGGACGCGTCCGGTCATGCTCGACCGGACTCACCCAGCGTCCGGTCACTCAACGTTTCCTCTGAGTGCCTCACGTCAACGTACGTCTGCACTGACCGGACGCACCCTGCCAGCGTCCGGTCACTTTTAGCACCAGCGTCCGGTCGAAGACCGAAACACGCACCCTCTGCTGCCACTGACCGGACGCGCCGGTCCAACCGAGATCAGCGTTCGGTCACTTACAGTGACCTTCGTCTTCTCTGTCTAGGGCGCCGGTGGCACCGTCGGACTGTCCACACTCTACGGGCGGACACTCCGCCGGTGAAGTTTCTAACCCTTGCTCAAATGTGTCAACCACCAAGTGTATCACCTTGTGCACATGTGTGTTAGCATATTTTCACAAACATTTTCAAGGGTGTTAGCACTCCACTAGATCCTAAATGCATATGCAATGAGTTAGAATATCTAGTGGCACTTTGATAACCGCATTTCGATACGAGTTTCACCCCTCTTAATAGTATGGCTATCGATCCTAAATATGATCACACTCACTAAGTGTCTCGATCACTAAAACAAAATGACTTCTATAATTTTTACCTTTGCCTTGAGCCTTTTGTTTTTCTCTTTCTTCTTTTCCAAGTTTAAGCATTTGATCATCACCATGCCATCACCATCGTCATGATCTTCGCCATTGCTTCATCACTTGGAGTAGTGCTACCTATCTCATAATCACTTTGATAAACTAGGTTAGCACTTAGGGTTTCATCAATTAACCAAAACCAAACTAGAGCTTTCACATATGCTAGTAATTTAGATACAAATTTAGGAGTTGGGTTATGTGCTTTCATAATAATGACATATGTGAGTAATTTTTTAGAAAACATAATAAATCCAATTGTTATTATTGGTAAAGATGATTAGAGATTTAGAGTTAATCAAATTAAAGGTCATATATTTCTGGTTATTGTGAAAAATCTTAAAATTTATCTTTTTCCCTAACGCGCCCAGTGAGGAACAACGTGGAATCGTGGATGATCTCTTGGAGGTCTTCAATTAGTAGATTAAGATTAGGAAAAGGAAAATTTCGTGTTAGTCTTCCTAAAGTAGCGCCAACATATATAACAAAGCATATAAATTAAAGCTATCATTTCAAAAGAAAATATATAAAAAGGTTATCAGTTTTATATATTAGTTAGAGCATCTCCAAGAGTTCCCAACAATTTTTTCGCAAAACCATGGAGTTTTCTAACTCACCAAAAATTATTGGGAGGAACAAATAAGACAATCTCCAACAGTTTCCAATAATTCACTCCTAAAATATAGAAGATAATTTTACATTAGAAATCTTGTACTATTTCTAAATTATCCTAATCACTTTTATATATTATTTCTCTCTTATACATTTGCATCAACAACTATTTCTACCATTTATTTTTTCCCCACGCCCTTCCACCTTTAGATTGGCACATGGATACGCGCGTCTCCCACGCGTAGATATAGCATGCGATCGGTCTATTTTTCCAAGCGCGGAAAGATTGAGAGCAGTTGGAGATGAGTTTTTTCCATTCTTACCAAAAATCCTGAAAGCTTTATTGGGAACTCTTGAAGATGCTAGGTTAAAGATTGAGGTCATGCATCAGAGGCCAGCTGGAGCTGTCAGGGAAGTTCAAAAGAAACACACCAGTATCTACTCATCGTCCGCTAATCTTGTCAGTATGTATGGCTCGCGCATACTTTTCGTCGCGCGCCCTTTGTGTTGGATGCTTGCACAAAAAACTGCGCTAGCTCATGATGAATCTTAGCCGAACATAAATTATCTTCTATTTATGCCAATGTAACACAATTCAGATACTGGTCAACACTGTGTGCTGGGTCGAGTGGCTAGCTGCACTGCGTGACGAAAATGGTCGCTGGCTTTCGGAGACTAAACATGGACGAAGTTTGGCGTCCGATTTGGATGTTTTCTGGTCCCCTAGTGGCATGCAGTCATCGGTGGGCCCTATAAATATGCATGGAGTAGAGCATCGCCTTTGCACACCACAATCACACAGCCAACGAGCTAGCAGAAGCAAAAGCAGCTGGGGGCTAGCTAGTGTGTGTAGCTACCGAGAAAGCAAAGCATAGCCATGGCTGCCTCTGCTTCTTGCCTGTTGGTGGTGCTAGCGGCGCTGGCCTCGGCGGCGTCGGCGCAGCTGTCATCGACGTTCTACGACACGTCGTGCCCCAACGCGCTGTCGACCATCAGGAACGGCGTGAACACCGCGGTGAGGCAGGAGCCTCGCGTGGGGGCGTCGCTGCTCAGGCTCCATTTCCACGACTGCTTTGTCCGAGCAAGTCCCACATCCTTAATAACGACCCTCATGTTTTCTTCTCCTGCTTTATTTCTTTCTACGTATATATACTAACATTCAGATATCATATTTCCATATCAAAGTTTCTCTTTATATACGACGTTGACCATTGCAACTAAGTAGCGAGAAATATCTGAACCCTACTGATCATCCAGGGCTGCGACGCGTCCCTTCTGCTGAACGACACGTCAGGGGAGCAGACCCAGGGCCCGAATTTAAGTCTGAACCCGAGGGGCTTCACTGTCGTCAACAGCATCAAGGCGCAGGTGGAGGCGGTGTGCCCGGGGATCGTCTCCTGCGCCGACATCCTCGCCGTCGCCGCCCGAGACGGAGTCGTTGCGGTGAGATATCATTACCGTTGCTGTGCTTTGATCTGTGTTAGATACTTTGATTATTACCACCGTAGCTGATGATGCTCGTGTACTCTGTCGCTGTTGGTTTAATTTGCAACTTCCTGTCCAGCTCGGCGGGCCTTCGTGGACAGTTGTACTGGGGCGAAGGGACTCTAATGCTTCATTCCCTAACCAGACAAGCGACCTCCCACCTCCTACGTCTAGCCTCCAACAACTTTTATCTGCGTATAGCAAGAAGAACCTCGACCAAACCGACATGGTTGCCCTCTCAGGTGCATATGCATACCGTAGCCTAGCTAGCTAGAATATATATATCCAGTGATACGTCGTACAACTCGATCGTATAGTAGCTTGCTTTGACATGCGTGCATGTTTGGAAACTGACGATGCAGTGCACCGTACCTTTGCATGCAGGAGCTCACACTATCGGACAGGCGCAGTGCTCCAGCTTCAACGACCACATCTACAACGACACCAACATCAACTCCGCCTTCGCGACGTCGCTGAGGGCCAACTGCCCCGCGTCTGGCGGCACCAGCCTAGCACCGCTGGACACCATGACCCCGACCGCGTTTGACAACGCCTACTACACCAACCTGCTGTCCCAGAGGGGCCTCCTGCACTCGGACCAGGAGCTCTTCAACAACGGCAGCGCCGACAGTACGGTCAGCAACTTCGCGTCCAACGCTGCCGCCTTCACCAGCGCCTTCGCGGCGGCGATGGTGAAGATGGGGAACCTCAGTCCACTCACCGGATCACAGGGGCAGATCAGGCTCAACTGCTGGAGGGTTTAACTCGTTGTGTAAGACGGACGATGACGGACGTTAGCTGTGCAAGTACTGCGACAAGGCGCTAAGACATACGTCCATGTACGTTCTTCTAAGACATAAGCGAATAAGGTCGTGCATGCACTGGCAACAATGATATCTATATCTATGTGTAACCTTATATTAAAGCACACAGTATTTTCATGGTACATCACTCTCTCGCGTACCTTATATGAGTCAGAACTGTCCAGGTACGATGCGAAGTTTAATCCTAAGAGATGAATTAGAGTGCATAATGCGCTCATTGCATAAATCTCCAGGCATCACCTGGCCATACGAGTTAGAGCAACGTGTATACAGGCACATGACAAAGTCCAGTTCTAAAACGAGCTTTCTTCTTAGATGTATCAACTGGTGTATTTATACGCGTATACAGGCACATGCAATGCAGGATCATGTTTGCTAGTGTATTTATACGTATGTTGATCAACTGGTGTGTATGCGCTTTCTTCTTAGATATATCGGTAATGCTAGGAAACAGGCGTCCGTCCTGGCGCCCCGTTGGTGGGCCTCCGACATCTAGAAGCCTCTCCTATTTGTTTCTATCCATTCCTATCCACTCCCCTTCTGTCACCGCAATTTCTAAAAAAAACTCACGCAGCCTAGTAATTTAGATACAAATTTAGGAGTTGGGTTATGTGCTTTCATAATAATGACATATGTGAGTAATTTTTTAGAAAACATAATAAATCCAATTGTTATTATTGGTAAAGATGATTAGAGATTTAGAGTTAATCAAATTAAAGGTCATATATTTCTGGTTATTGTGAAAAAATCTTAAAATTTATCTTTTTCTCTAATGCGCCCAGTGAGGAACAACGTGGAATCGTGGATGATCTCTTGGAGAGTTGGAGGTCTTCAATTAGTAGATTAAGATTAGGAAAAGGAAAATTTCGTGTTAGTCTTCCTAAAGTAGCGCCAACATATATAACAAAGCATATAAATTAAAGCTATCTTTTCAAAAGAAAATATATAAAAAGGTTATCAGTTATATATTTTGGAGCATCTCCAAGAGTTCCCAGCATTTTTTCGCAAAACCATGGAGTTTTCTAACTCACCAAAAATTATTGGGAGGAATAAATAAGACCATCTTCAACAGTTTTCGATAATTCACTCCTAAAATATAGAAGACAATTTTACATCAGAAATCATGTACTATTTTTAAATTATCATAATCACTTTTATATATTATTTCTCTCTTATACATTTGCATCCAGAACCATTTCTATCATTTTTTTCCCACGTCCTTCCACCCTTAGATTGGCACATGGATACGCGCGTCTCCCACGCGCGGATATACCATGCGATCGGTGTATTTTTCCAAGTGCGGAAAGATTGAGAGCAGTTGGAGATGAGCTTTTTTTATTCTTACCAAAAATCCTGAAAGCTTTATTGGGAACTCTTGACGATGCTAGGTTAAAGATTGAGGTCATGCATCAGCGGCCAGCTGGAGCTGACAGGGAAGTTCAAAAGAAACACACCAGTATCTGCTCAACGTCCGCTAATCTTGTCAGTATGTATGGCTCGCGCATACTTTTCGTCGCGCGCCCTTTGTGTTGGATGCTTGCACAAAAAACTGCGCTAGCTCATGATGAATCTCAGCCGAACATAAATTCTCTTCTATTTATGCCAATGTAACACAATTCAGATACTGGTCAACACTGTGTGCTGGGTCGAGTGGCTAGCGGCACTGCGTGACGAAAATGGTTGCTGGCTTTCGGAATTTTTTTTAATATTTTTTGTAAACTAATTTTAAATCTAATACTGTTTAATTTTTTCTTCAAAACTAATACTTTTGGCAGCGTCTATTTCCCTGGCGCGGCGAAACGCCAGTGCCGCGCCATGCATGGTGGCACGGCGAGAGAGATGACGTGGCGACGGCCGGGGCGCTGATCGGTGGCGTGGCAGAGCTGGATAAAGGCCCGCGGCCCAGTCCCGCCTGCCTGCCGCGCCTGGCCGCCTGTTCACCGTGCCTTCGCGCCCACCGCGCCTGCCTGTCGCCCCGCCTGTCCACCACTCCCAAGTGCTGTCGCCGCCCAGCCCTCTGTTGTCGCCTCCCTCCCTCCCTTCCCTTCCATTTCCTGGCCGGCTTCCTCCCTCCTCGTCCTCGTTTAAGGTAATGACACACTTTTTATTTTCGTTTGAATGGTAGATTGAAATATTATGAATGAAAGTTAAGGTTAGGAGGAAAATTATGTTTGGGAACTATGGGCTATGGTTTGGAGGAAGATATTAGTTTGATTTTGTCAATGTTAAGGTTAATTATTTAGTTAGAAATATATTTACCACGTATATTTTTGTTGCTATAAGTGTTGGTTATATTATTTGAGTTGCAATGCAAATGATTATATTTTATATTAATTTGTGTTGTTTTGATTGATGTTTAATTTGAACCGTTTTATTAGATGGAAGACATGTTTTGAGAGCAGTTGTGGTGAAAACGGGGTTGTTCTAGAGAATTATACCCTGACGAGCCTAGCAAAGATGTCCCTGTCCCTCCTGACCTCCCTGTCCCTAACTGTGACTGTGGTTGTCGGGGCGACGTGTTTGAATTGAGATATCTGAACACAGCGGCTCGTTGCTTCTACACATGTAGTCGTTTTAATGTAAGTAATTGTTTCCGTATATTTTTTCCTTCATTTGTATTACTCGGTTACTAATATTTTGTTGTAATTTTATTGTGTAGGCCCATGAGAGGTGCTTTTTCTTTCAGTGGATCGACGGTGCAGATAAGTTTGACCATAGTTACCTCCTTTTCGACGATTGGTGGAGAGGGCGACATCCACGATAGCACTTCGAGCGGTGGGTTCCACCTCCCCCTAACCCCGCTCCAATGACGGCTAAGGAGAAGCACTTAGCCGTAGTTATACGACTCGAGGAACCTTCTTTGTGCGATTGCGGAGATTGAGCTGTGATAAACCCTGAGAATACGTTGGAGTTTGTGTGTCCAAACAAGCATGAAGTAAGTGCAAAGTGTATGTGTTGAAATGTTGAGCTATATGTGTTCATGTACTAATATCACCTTATTTAGGTGTTTTCAATGGAGAAGGGTCGTTTCAAGGAGTGGTTGTATGGTCCTAAGAACCAATGGCCGGAAGAACCGCCAAAGGTTAAGAAAAAGAAGAAAGAAAGGGTCATTTACAAAGCACCTCCTGTCATGTGCGAATGTGGTGTTAAATCCAACTATGGCCTAGTCCCTTCGGAGCTTGAAATATGCTATTATTGCGGCCATATGGTTGACTATGATAAGGTTGGTTATTTTTGTGGTAAAAATAAAATCGTATTTTGTTTCTTTTGCTAAGACATATATGATATAATTTTTCGTTTAAACAGAGCACTAGGAAATGCTGGTGAGAATGTTATGATGGTCAAACTAAGTTCTTGGATAAACTGAAGGGGAGACAAGTAATTGCACGGAAGAGGGGATATAGACCTGACTACGTCAGCCTATTCGTTAAACATCACAAAGACAAGATACGTGAGTTTGCTAGACAGCGCGGTATTCGTAACCCGATCGATGTTAGGCTGACAAATGGAGATTGGAGAGACGGAGGGTGTTAGAGGAGGAGAGAGCAAGCAAGGAGGCAAGAGAGGAGACAAGAGTACAGATGCAAGTCTTGAACGAGCATGTTGTTGCATTATGTGCCAGTGAGTGCTTGAAAGCCATTATTTTCGTTGTCTGATTTTAAATGTAATATAATCGCGTTGCTAACTGATTACATTTTATACATGAAGGAATTGGATGCAGCGGGGACCATGACGGAGAGGTGGCTCGTGCAAGGTATAAGGAAAAGAAGTTAGATGAGCACAGAACGCGAGTTGGTCGCACCGTTTAATCACCGATTGTGTTGTCTGATGAGGGGGGCGAGGATGAGGACGACACTGCCAGACTGAGCGAGCTCATCGCTCTAGCAAAGACGGGCTTGCAGGCGGAGGAGGCTGAGGACGACACTAGCATACTCAGCGAGCTCATCGCTCTAGCAAAGACGGGCTTGCAGGTGGAGGAGGCTGAGGACGACACTGGCAGACTGAGCGAGCTCATCGCTCTAGCAGAGGCGGGCTTGCAGGCGGAGGAGGATGATGGCGCGTTCTTCACTCAGGCCGCAGAGGCCGCAGATGAAGCGGAGGCCGCTTACTACAGGCGAAAGGCAGATCAGGGCAATGCAGGTGACCCTAGCCACAGGGTTGTGATAGAGGATTGGTACTTGGACGATGAGTTGCTTACTCAGTATACTTCTGACTAAGGGTTTTTGATTGCGCCGTTTGTTAGTTCCATGCTTTATTAATGATCAATGTAGCTTTGTACTAGAACTTTCATTGTGTTGTCTTGTTTTCCTTTTGAACTATTGATGTATTGTACCTATGTATCATGTACTCGGATTACCCATGGTCGATCTTAAGTGATCCCATCTGTTTGTCACCCTCCGCCCCATATGTTTGTTGCTCTCCGATGCATCCAATTTTTTTTAATAATAGCTAATGCGTTGAGAATTTCTAAAACGAACAAAATTGAGTGAAATTATTTCGAATACGGTTGGCTGACATATATATCTTGCATGTTTTCCATGTATTTTAAAATAGTATCGTGTAATTTATGTTATTAGCATCAAATCAATAGTATGTGGCGAGGCCGACGCGGCGGGCGGCGTGCGGCCGCGGCCGGTGGCAAGCGCGGCGGTGGGCACGCGGGTGGGTAGGCGCGGCGCGGCAGGCAAGCGGCCAGGCGCGGAAGCCGGCAGGCGCAGGCGGGCGCGGCGGTATTTACATGGCTCTGCCGCGCCCTGATCGGTGGCGCGGCAGACCCTGGCACGTCACCGATCAGCGTCCCGGTCGTCGCCACGTCAACCCTCTCGCCGCGCCACCATGCATGGTGTGGCATAGGTGTTTCGCCGCGCCAGGGAAATAGGCGCGGCCAAAAGTGTTAGTTTTGAAAAAAAAAATTAACAGTGTTAAATTTAAAATTAGTTTAAAAAAAGTGTTAAAAATAAAAAAAATACCTTTGGGAGACTAAACATGGACGAAGTTTGGCGTCCGATTTGGATGTTTTCTGGTCCCCTAGTGGCATGCAGTCACCGGTGGGCCCTATAAATATGCATGGAGTAGAGCATCGCCTTTGCACACCACAATCACACAGCCAACGAGCTAGCAGAAGCAAAAGCAGCTGGGGGCTAGCTAGTGTGTGTAGCTACCGAGAAAGCAAAGCATAGCCATGGCTGCCTCTGCTTCTTGCCTGTTGGTGGTGCTAGCGGCGCTGGCCTCGGCGGCGTCGGCGCAGCTGTCATCGACGTTCTACGACACGTCGTGCCCGAACGCGCTGTCCACCATCAAGAGCGCCGTGGACGCGGCGGTGATGCAGGAGGCGCGCACGGGGGCGTCGCTGCTCAGGATGCACTTCCACGACTGCTTTGTGCATGCAAGTCTCAGATGCAGAGCGACACTCGCTCATCTCTTCCTATTCTTCTGTTTTCTAACATAAGTGATAAGTCGATCGAGATATTATTATCCAAATTAACTAAAGTTTATCTTTATATATATAGGAGTAGTACGTTGGCAGCAGTAAATATATATACACACAGGTACAAGCAGCTAACTAGAAATTTGTATGTAAACCTCACTGCAGGGCTGCGATGCATCCGTTCTGCTCAACGACACGTCCGGGGAGCAGAGCTCGCCTCCGAACAAGGGATCGCTGAGGCGCTTCGATGTCGTCGACAACATCAAGGCGCAGGTGGAGGCGGTGTGCCCGGGGGTCGTCTCCTGCGCCGACATCCTCGCCGTCGCCGCCCGCGACTCCGTCGTCGCGGTGAGATAGATCCCTATGCGTAAGCATATTCCATTCCAGTTCCAGCAGCCACCCTGTTTCCGTGGTTGCTGACTTGCTAGTTGTTGGTTTGGAACTCCTGCCCAGCTCGGCGGGCCTTCGTGGACCGTTCTACTGGGGAGAAGGGATTCGACCGCTTCATTCCCGAACGAGACAACCGACCTCCCAGCTCCTACAAATAGCCTCCAACAACTGTTATCTGCGTTCAGCAACAAGAACCTCGACGCAACCGACATGGTTGCTCTCTCAGGTGCATATGCATGCTCTAGCTATAATGCATACATACCTTTGAATTGAATCTTTGGTTGCAGTCTGACGACGACGCGCGCATTGCACTTTGCAGGAGCTCACACCATCGGACAGGCGCAGTGCACGAACTTCAAAGACCACATCTACAACGACACCAACATCAACGCCGCCTTCGCCACGTCGCTCCAGGCCAACTGCCCCATGTCCGGCGGCACCAGCCTAGCGCCGCTGGACACCATGACCCCCACCACATTCGACAACGACTACTACACCAACCTTCTGTCGCAGAAGGGGCTCCTGCACTCGGACCAGGAGCTCTTCAACAACGGCAGCACCGACAGCACGGTCAGCAACTTCGCGTCCAGCACATCGGCCTTCACCAGCGCCTTCACGTCGGCGATGGTGAAGATGGGGAACCTCAGCCCACTCACCGGAACCAATGGGGAGATCAGGCTCGCCTGCGGGATCGTGAACTCCTCCTAATTAAGACGGACGACGATGACGTTGGCAGCAGCTCCTGCAAAGTATGGCAATGTGCTACGACCAGCGCGTATTACCCCCGCATTCCGCATAGCGAATAAGATCGTGCAATCGTGCATGGACTACCATTCTCCCAACAAGGATACATACATGTATGTAGGAGTATGTATAACGAGTGATGTACGTACGCCACCTCGATTTCTTGTTCCATATCAAGTGTATGGAACGGAGAGAGACCGTACTCATTGCCGTGTATCGATCTACATATATATGTAACGAGGACCTCTCATGCAAAGGCATTGGGAGATTAATAATTAAGTATAAGTACTACTATCACACTATCACTTTCCCTAGCTATATATATGTTTCCACATTTCCTATAGTTCATCATATGCTCCAAATTGACGTCAATTTCAGGAAACGCTCAAATCACCGAACATCTGAATCGGTGGCTGGAGTTAGGAGAGGAAGGTTACCGGGGAAGGAGCTTCATGGCCGGACTTAAAAACAGGTCGAGGGTCTGTATGCAAACCCGGCGGTTGCGGCGGTTTGAGGGTGGTGTGGTGAGGCGGCGAGAGCCGAGAGCATTATGTGACGTAAGATTCTAAGTTATGTGCTGGACTCTGTTTCCATTCGCTTCTCGTCCACAGCATGGTTCGACGCCACACTGCATATGCCCTAAATTAGCGCCAAAGTACATGTAAACCGTGTGCTAACATTGGGGCAAATAACAGTTCATGCTGTCAGTTTCCATACCCTACATAGGAAAAATCTGAAGATACCTTATTCATCAAAAAGAAAAAAAGAAGGGAAAAAAAAAGAGGCTGGCTCCTACAGTATCAGTTAGGCTGAGGCCACCGTCGCTGCTAGCTGGAGCCTGAGGACAGGGAAGTGTTCGAAAGAAAGACTAGTATCTCGTCAACATCTGGATCGATGGGCTAATCTTGTCGGGGCCAAGGCATGCAGCTAGAAGGCGTTTTCAGCAAGTGTGAAATGACTGCACAACGGTCAGAGCAAGATGGAAGTGTCTTGGACGAATGCTGACCGGCCTCTTGGCGAAATCAGTACGTGCCATCGACGTCGATAGATCCTTTCTCCCTGTCTCGTCCACTAGTGCAAAATTTCCACACAAGAAGACATGGAGCATGAAAGACTTTGGAGGCTTTTGGCCAGCTTACGACGAAAACGGCGTCCTGCAGGCTACAAATGCATTTGTTATATATACTGCTAAGATCCTGAACTGAATTGACATATGAACTAGCTGAATTGGTGTGCTTGCAGTTTCAATTTAGTAACCGAACAGAATAATGTTGCCTTATTGTAATTTATCTAGCTGAACTCCACGTCAGTGGCCAGTTATTGAGTACAGATACTCTCACTAAAAATAAGAGAGGCTGATGAGCACACTGCACGCATGTGTTCATTTCCCACAACTATATGCGCAGCAATGTGCGGATGCGTATGGAGCGCAGTGTACTAGGCTACTACTAGCTTGTTGTCGTACTCGTACAGTCCCACTATGCCACTTGCCCGCATGTCTTTGGTGACCATGGAGGACACTTTCAGATACTGTTCCACTCCAAGACTGCGATTATTTTTTATATGACAGTGACATTTGTTTGAATATTCTTCCTCGAGCAACGCATGCAGGATGAACTTTCAGAGACTGTTCTACTACAATGCTCTAGCTGAGTTGGCGTAGGTGGGGAGTGGCAGCAATAGTTTAACCGGACCTGTGTGACTCTCTTGGCCCGTCCTAGGGTTCGTTCGTCCGTTCGTGCGTTCTGAACTACTAATCGAATCGAATCGCATCTCGCGTGGCCCATTTTGCACGAATTTTGGTCAGAACTCACGATTTTTTCTAGACAAGTTAGGCGCCAATTTTGGATGGGTGCTGTTCGTTGCCACAGTGGAGTGGAGTGATAGATTGCACTTAACTATTACACTGATGATGAATTGGCGCCAAATCTGTAACCATATATATATATAGCTGCGCTTTGGTCTGTAGGTAATTAGTCATACAGAGAGACAAGCTAGACATATTGTTGCTTTGATCTGTGTAGGTGTAGGTGTAAACAAAACAAACACAGTCTGATCGATGATGGAGTCGGCTTCTCGCCTCAGCTTGCTGGTGGTCGCGATCTTGGCGCTGGCCACGGCGGCCACCGCCCAGCTGTCGTCGACGTTCTACGACACGTCGCGTGCCCCAAGGCTCTGGCCACACAATCAAGAGCACGGTGACGGCCGCGGTAAACAACGAGGCGCGCATGGGGGCGTCCCTGCTCAGGCTGCACTTCCACGACTGCTTCGTCGATGCAAGTCTCGAGACTCTCGCTCTCGCATGGATCTTTGAAAAGTTGCAGTCACACGTAGTACGTGGATTATGCATGTGACCAGATTTCACTACGTGTGGTGTGACTGCAGGGCTGCGACGCATCTGTTCTGCTGGCGGACACAGGGAGCTTCACCGGCGAGCAGGGGGCGATCCCGAATAAGAACTCGCTGAGAGGCTTCAGTGTCATCGACAACATCAAGACGCAGGTGGAGGCCGTGTGCAACCAGACCGTCTCCTGCGCTGACATCCTCGCCGTCGCTGCCTGTGACTCCGTCGTGGCGGTAAGTTTTTATATGCATGATAGATAGCTAGTACTTGTGTGCATAGCTAGGATGATCGATAGAGGTTTACTGGAACTCGATCTGCAATTCTGCATGCAGCTGGGAGGGCCGTCATGGACTGTTCTTCTAGGAAGAAGGGACTCCACCACTGCAAGCAAGGACAATGCAGAACGGGACCTGCCGGCTCCATCCTTCATCGCCAACCTCACCCAGTCATTTGCAAACAAGAACCTCAGCGTCACCGACATGGTTGCTCTCTCGGGTCTGTAGGATGCCTACCATTCATTCATACGTCTGCCTGCACGAGGACGTACTCTGACGAGAGGAGAACACAAGCAATGCAATGATGCATGTCGGATTTGCATTGCAGGGGGGCACACGATCGGGCAGGCGCAGTGCCGCTTCTTCCGCGACCACATCTACAATGACACCAACATCAACTCCACGTTCGCGGCGTCGCTGCAGGCCAACTGCCCCTGGGCCAACGGCAGCGGCGACTCCATGCTGGTGCCGCTGGACGCGGCGTCACTCACCGCCTTCGACAACGCCTACTTCAGCAACCTGCTGTCGTAGAAGGGGCTGCTGCACTCCGACCAGCAGCTGTTCAACGGCGGCAGCACCGATGTCAGGAGCTTCGCGTCCAGCGCGTCTGCCTTAAGCAGCGCCTTCGCGATGGGCATGGGAACATGGCCCCAAGACAGGGTCCCAGGGCCAGATAAGGGTCACCTGCTCCAAGGTCAACTCCTACGCTGGGCAAGCGACCATGCAAGAGATAGAGACGTCCTGTGCCGCTGTGCGTGAGAGGAATAAAGCTGCCTATATAGGTCCTGGTGGTGCCAATAACACTGGAACATCAGAATAGCAATTGCTTGCTTGTGTGCGTGTGACAGTGTGAAATGCAATGCATGCATCTACGTGTGTAATGAAATCCTCGTGCAAAGGCATGGATATTTGGAATACAAAAGCTTATACATCTATAAAATCTTAACTTTAATTTCTTTATGATTTCATATTTATACGAGGTTATAATACTCTCTTTCTCTATCAATATATGCTCGGTATGCTCTTGTCGATGGCTTTTCGGAAAAAAAAGAGGTCATAGAACTTTATATAGCTCACAACCTTTTCGTTTGAAACCGTCTTGGTGCTGAAAATATAATTGATAAAATGTTCATATTTGTACCTATTGCGTCGATTGTTCAGCGTCAATATGAATTCAAACAGAAAGGTTGTGAAGTACAATTAAGGTTGTAGACTTGGTCCACAATTTTCATGTGAATTTTATGGGAGTTGCAACATTTCAATGCCTAAACAACTAAAAGGACAACTCACAGGAGATAATTTATACTTTTTTCTATAGTCAAACAATGACAAAATTACATGTTGCCTAGAAATGAGGCTTCTAAAGTATAGGAGAAGTGGAATTTTATCTCCATCTTACTCACATGGAAAAATTATGAATGTTTAAGAAGAGAAATTCCGTCGCTTTAATTTGTGAGATTTTTTTATTGGTGATGAAAAATGAAAAATCGCTATTTATCTTTTTTTAAGGGAAAAAATCGTTTTTTATCTGTTGTCCGACTCGGTAAATGGGCTCGAATCCAGTCCCCCACAACAGTCGAGCCGTTCTGGATCAAACTACTCTACCCGATTGGGCTCTTAGCCTGTACGCGGAGTGGGCCGGCTTGGCAACTACAGGCCCAGCACGGCCTCTTACTAAAACCCTCTGCTTCCGTCTCCGTCGGCGGGTGCACGCAACTCCTGCGAAACAAGCAGGCAGAGCCGAGCGAGGAGCCACCGGCAAGCGGCAACCGCCGCGGCGAGTTTCGCGCGGCTTGCTGGCGCTGCTGCCTGCTACCTGCTGCGGCGGAAGCGGCAAGGCTTCAGGCCAGCGTGGTGGTGATCACAGCGGCCGGAGGCGTGGCGTGAACCAGCAATCCGTCTAGAACACACGCAGCACAGGGCCAGGTTTCAGGTTTCGTCAGGTTTGCGACTCCAACACCGGACCTAAATTCCCGTATTCTCCATGTTCAATTGGACGACCTAGGGGAAGTTAGATTCTTCTCGATTTCGGCAGATGAGAATTGGATCCAGTTCTCGTCAATTAGTTACACCCACGAGCCATGTCCTGTACTGGCCACTGGGCACGCCCCTGGATATGGGGAAGTGGGGAATTGAGTAACATATAACATGGTCGGCCGTCAAAGCCTTTGATTCGTGGAAGATAAGTGGGAGCAAAGTGGGGGGAACATGGATCCCAAACCCTTTTTTCTCAATATGCAGGTATTTTACACAAATTCATATGTGCTTGCTTGGAACTGAGCAAGAAATTCATTCAAAATTTCACAGGTTGATGTGAGCTGCTGATCATCATTGGCTGTATAGTATCCTTCAGCAATGGTTTACTGCGATCACTGTCTTGATAACTGCCCCACCATAAAGGTTCCTGACAAAGGATACATGTGAGCTCTCCCTGTTCTTTGTATATAACGGTATATACAATGCAAAACCTGTCAGTTTTTTTGTTATGAACATGACCTTGCTTTGCTTACCACTCTGTTAATTGCTGTCCATTAGATTTTCATAAAGCAATTTTAGCTCGTGTGCTTGTTTATTGGTACATCAACTGACATGTTTGACAATCAGATGCTGTGGTACATGTGGGAAGGCAATAACTTATCATGGTGTAATACACAAGTACCAACCTTGGCAGGCAATAACACTGAATCCCCTATCAAGAACACATTGATTACTTATGTTGTCATTCTTAATGTACGTTATCACCAACATCTTTTTAGATTGAAGAATTTCTGGCGACAGCTGATGAATATAATCAAGAGCCTGTTTCAAAACGTTCACCCATGTCTGGAGAAATGCTTTGCAAGCACAAGGAACATTTTGCTCATGGACTTTGTGAAAAATGCTACAATAAGGTAGACACGTCTACTATATGCGCATACCACATTGACTTGCAGAGTTTCATTTTCTTTTGACACTTTGTCTGATTGTCCAGTTCATTAAACTATCGGGTGGACTAGAAGGTGCAGACCCTCCAGCATTCCAACGAGCTGAAAAGCAAAGATTTGAAGCTGCTAAAAGAGCTGAAGAAGCGGCTGCAGTTAAGGAGGCAGCAGTGGAAGAATCGCTTTGTGACACACAGAACTCTAATGTTGAGAACACCATAACTCCTAAAGAGGTAATAGCTACTGTACAGAGGAATGCTCATACCATGGTAAGTAAAGTTGGTATCCTTGTTCAGTATGTTTTTCTGCCAAGCTCAGAAGCAAGCCGTGATAAACATGCTGTCCAGTATTCTTAAAGTGCATCTTGCCTAGGCAACAAATCCTGCAGCCCCCTATTCCATTCTTAAAGTGCATCTTGCCTAGGCAACAAATCCTGCAGCCCCCTATTCCATTTTTTTTTCGAGAGCGTGTCCTTGTGACACGTATTTCATTAAGCAGAAAGTGTTTGACTGGTTACGACATCCCCAAGTAATCTATAGATTACCGTGGAAGGATGGAAGCCAACGCGACCCAAATAAACCTAACTTAAATTACGTTACATGGAAGTTTTGCAACCAATTGGGCAGGTGCCAACGAGACTAGCAAGCCTCCTCGAACATACACTCGAACCCCGCAAGGTTGAACTTCATAAGCGCTCGAAGTGCGGCCCTTTTCTTGAGTCGAGCGGGCCCTGAAATGTTTGCTGGAAGTCTGCCACTACCTGGGTATCCGACGGCTGTGAGGCGGTGGGTTCCCACTTAGACACAAAGCACCTTCTGCGCTTGAAGGGTGGCGTTAGGGGCCCGAGAGGCACACTTTGCCGCCAGATGCATGCTACGGCGGATGGTGACCAAACATGGAGAGCGACGAGGTCGACGTCGGGGTGGCGCCTTGAGGATGGGAGTCTTCAGCGGGGCGGAGACGTGCCTAGCAAACTCCCTAGCGAGGGCCGAAGGAGAAACGTCATCGTCATCCGGTTGCCGGTCCCGCGTCAGCATAGAGGTAGGTGGCCGATCCTCACCATCCACCCCCGGCGCCTCAGCATTTGCGAAGCTGAGCTGAACCATCCGTTGTGGCGAATAGGTGTCCGCCAAAAATGCCTGAACCTCCAGAGAGGCAGATGTCAGAGTAGATGGGCGCCCAAACGCTTGAGCACCCGCTGACCGACTCACGACAAGTGAGGCAGCGAGCTCATCGAGAATCGGGTCGACCCATGCGGGAGGCCCAACGCCCTCGCACAGCGCCACCGTGAGCAGATCTGACTCGGGGGAGCAGCGTGCGGCAATAGAAGTAGCGGCGTTGTCGGCGTAGTAAGCAGTCGCGATGATGTTGATCTCCCTCGGCAGCTCGCTCCGGCGCCGCCGGCGTCCTCGACGGATGTTGTTGGTGCCCCCCACAGCCTCCTGCGCGGCTCTGTCCGAGCCACCGTGTGGCGCGTGCAGGGAGGGTCGTGGGCCGCCACCCACTGCCGCCGACGTCGTCGCCGAGGCATGCCCGGGCCTCTTGCAGTCCCTAGCGAGGTGACGGTAGCCGTGACAGCGCAGACAATGCCGTGGTAACCGGCAAGTCGCTACTCAGTGAGTAGGAAAGGCAGTTGAAACATCTGCGGGATCTTCGGGCCTGTGGAAGCCGCTTCTCGGAGGCGGCCGCAGGTTGTATCTCTGCCGTTGGAGGATCTCACACCACCCATTGGCATTGGGGCGGAGATCCGTCCGCGACGTCCAAGGCGTTGGCGGGCGGGGGACGCGGCCATCCATAGGCCGAGCAGGCAAGCCGTGCAGCAGCTGGGGTACGGCCGGCTGCGTCTCCTCGGCTTTCGCCCATGTCCCTGCCGTCCAGTGTCCGCACTGCCCCGGCCCCCAACCACTGCTGGACGAGGTAGGTTGTGGGTTTGTCGTCGTCAGACTCCTCACTGTCGTCGTCCGCCCACCGGCAACTCTTCGTGTGCCCTCCGGAGGAGCGACCTGGGTAGAACGGGGCCGCATCCGGCGAGAGCGAGGAGGGGCTGGTGGAGTCCGGCGGCGCCGCGGCTGCCTGCGGCCGGCAAGGGCTCGACGGGTCGCTGTCCGACGCAGGTCTGGCCCCCACGCACGGCAGCGGGCTGTCTGTGACTGGCCCCGGCGTCGGAGGGGTCGATGAGGTGCCGGTGGAGGAGGTGGCCGCGTTGGCTGCGGCGGCCAGCCGGTGGTCTCCTCCGAGGTCCTTGACGAGCGACGGCGGCGGTTTAGCCGCACGCTCCCCTGCAGCGGCCTCCGTACGCGGGTGGGTAGGGTCAGGCCGCCGTGGGGCCCCAGATCCGACCCCGCCCGGTTGCAGGGTGGGCGCGGCGGCATCAGCCGGCTTCGGCGGGCGAGGGGCCGCGACGAACGGCTCGGCCGACAGAGGCCGCCGGCTGCCCTCCGAAGGTGTGACTCCTTCCCGACCAAAGGCTTGACTTCCACCTGCCCCTGCCGCGAGCCCGGGGTGGACGTCGCGCTCTAGCGCCTGGCCTTCGCGGAGGCCACCGTCGAGGGCCGGGTCCGGGGCCTCCCGCGCTGCGAGCTCGCTGCTGGTGTCGGCTGCGGGCCCGCCAGGAGCATGCCGATCCACTTCCGCTGGGCGAGCCGCCTCACCCCGGGCTCCGGCGCTGACTGGCGCACGCACATCCGGCACCGAGGGAGGCGTCTGCCCCGCAGCAGGCACCGGAGCGAAGGATGCCGGACAGGAGAGAGCCACCTGCGGGGACCTGACCGGATCTGGGGGCTCCGCGGAGTCGCCCCCAACGGTCATCTCCCGTGCATATGGGTAGTAGAAGTCCCCCCTATTCCATTCAAGTCATGCTCTTGTCTACTGCTGTCAGCAATGTAAAAATAAACTTTACAACTAAAACAGTTTTGTCCTTTCAAAAGGGTTAGTGGGGGTAACAATTATAGGTGGTTATGTGAAAATCGCCCTGTGAAACATATGTAGAAGTTTGGAACAGTTCCTAAAAAAGTTACCATATTCAGGAGAGCATTGGCAAGGTCAAACTCAATTTTTTTCATGAGAAAGCAAAGAACAAAGAAAAAGCAAAAGCAAAAAAATAATCAGTATACCTAGTTCTCGCACTGAATTGTTCACCTTTTCTTCACTGTTTGTCAATTTCACATATCACAAAAGAAATGGAGTTTTGTATAGAAAGTTGTCATGTCCTCTGCACGTGATAATTTTTAAACTTTGCTTGTGTTCTGTGAAGTGGTTTTCATTTTTCTGCCCAGGTCATGGTTTCTACTAAATATTTACCCTGAATTTGGCACCACAAGGTAGCTTTGGACCATTTAGAGTTTTATACTCCAAGCAACAACATTGTTGTAATGAATAGTAGTATACGGAGCGCTTCCCCGCTGTAATCATCAAATGGTGCAAAATCTATTTTCGTTGCTGAATTTTGGGATATGCGGCATTGTCCCATGTTATTTCTTCCATTAGCATTTTTTGTTAAACACGTTGTTTGCTCATTTCACCCCTTATTATTTTCTCTGGGAACTCACATCCAACAGGGTATAAGAGGAGATAAATCTTCAACTATTGCATCTGAGGAACTAAATGACTCTGTACTATCCAAGGATCCTGAAGGGGGAGGTTTGTTACTTTCTGAACCATCATACTCAGCTATAATGCTGTTTTTCTGTTTGAATCTTTTTAAGCTGATTGCATCTTTAGGTGAAAATTGTGAAGGTGATGTTGAAACAGAAAGCCTTTCTGATATTAACGATGTAAGGATGCTTTTTCAGTGAATCCTTTTAATCATATTTTTCAGGATTTATCTATGGCACTATTAGCTAGAGGTGGAGTGATGACCAAACAAGCGTTTGCAATTTGCTGTAACGCTATCTTCTAATTTTGTAGGTTGATTGGTACCTTCACAATGAGGAAGAAACACAATGTAAAAATATTCTGGGAGGAAATGAACAGAGAGTACCTTCAGGTAATGAAAACTGACACATTTTCTCATCTTGACCAGAGGATGCTACTACCTGCTGTTTGGTTTACAGGAACAAGCAGCGAAAGAAGCTTTGGCAGCTAGAGGTGTTGTGCAAGAGGCAAAGAAAGTAAGAAATGCCTTTGTGCAATCAAACTTCCTGTGTACATCACATTTGCTTACCGTTTTAAGCTGAGTTGTATGACCATCCGTGGATATTTCAATCATAGAAACGAAGACGCAATGAAGACACCAAGAGCTCAAAACCTGCTGAAACACCAGCAGAAGTGACATACAACATGCTGAAACGGAAGGTAAGTCACTTGTGCTCTGTCACATGCATAAAAAATGAGTCCTGTGGGCACTCAGTACATTTTGAACTTGGTGTGCAAACTAGCTGAAATTTGACATTCAATGGTCCTTCTCACAGGGACTTGGTTCAAAGGTCAGTGAGGGAGCTCTTGGCGAATTATACAAGGTATGCTTGTTTGTTTGTGATTAATTACAAGATATTATTGAAATATAAAGTTTCATAAGTTATATCCTGATGTGTGGCTGAGTCGATTATTTTCTCGAACTTGTGTCTGAATCGATGGGAACTATATATTCTAAACTATTCTGCAGTATTTTCTTTAACAGCTCTTTATTGTGCAGCTGATTTTATCCTGAAAAAACTAAATGAATTGGCAACATTGACTCTGTAATTTTCTGTTTAGCTACATTTTTGTGATTCAATGGTGATTTGCTCTTTGAGCAGACTCTAGATGAAGATGGCAACATAAATGAAAAAGGAGAGATGGACTTTGAGGCACAGTATGGGCTGAACAATGCTGATGGTGAAACATTCAATCATGGTAACTACAACTACTAGTATAGTGCCCATGCTAACGCCACAGCTTCATTTCAGGAATGCATGAAAACAACCAAACAATGATTTTTTTTTGTATAGTTTAGGTTTTACGCAATTTTATATGGCATTGTATATAATCCAGAAAACAACAAAAACAGCAGGAAAGAACCAAGTTAATCAACTCGACAAAATCAACATAGCAAGTAACCGGCCATCTGACCACATCAAGCAGTTTGAACGTTGAAAGAGCATCAGGATTACTTTAACATGTTGTCTTAGCACCATTTGGATATCAAATATCTACAGAGCATAAACGGAATCAATACAAAGTCATATCTATTGACTTACTCATGGTTAAGACAAAATTTATATATACGTTGACTTATGTTAATGAACAGCTATACTCTACTTCTAATTCCGAATCTAATAGTGAAGATGTCGTTGAGCGCCTTGCCACTGTTGATGAAACTTGATGATGACAACCTTACAGTGAAGACTACCTCAAGTTGCTCAGCAGCAAAACAACCTCCAGTTGATTTAGTAAAAGTACAAAACAATGCATCTGTGGTGCTGACCAAAATAGTGTGGTCATCAAGACCGACATCACACTTATTAGGTCCTGTAAAAAAATAGTTTGAAGGGTCGACTGTTCACAGTTCAAAAATAGTTTTGACTCAAAAAGTAAAGATGCACAACACTAACAAGTTTTTTCTATATGAGTTGACAAACTAACATGACTTTTATATCGGAGCTGACATTCTTCTTACTGTAGTAATCATTGATATAGAAAACACACACATTAGACAGCATTGATTTCAGTTAGATACCCCGAATTAGGTGTCTTCTTTTTGCAGTTTTGGCACAGTGAATATCATAGTGTATGTTCATATTCATAAGGTTGTCACGATATCAATTCATATGCACTGATCATAACTTAAGTACACAAAAATAAATCAAATACAAGGTATGTATTGGTTACTCAGTTAGTACTTGTAACCTGACACTTGCTGCAAGGAACAAAGGATTTCAGATGATAGCTGCAAGGCAAGTACTCACCGGCACGTGCTCGACCTCAGGGCTCTGGCAGAAGATCTCAATGTCCCGCAGCTTGGAGAAGTAGAAATCTCTTTAGAGCATCTAGTAAGTATTAACCTAAACAAGAAAAAACTAATTTACTACAAAGTATAACAGCCTAACTCATGATTTGAATATTTTCCAATGAGACCAACAAAATGACGCAGACAACAGAGTGTTTCATTGTTCTCGTCAAATTCTAAAGAAACCAAACAACACAGCGTGCAAAATTTTTCCGCACAGTGAGTATGGCATCATCAAACTGCTTCGAATTAGCAAAGGAATCGAGAAAAATTAGGATCCTACAAGGCCTTAACACCACTGCATAACAAATTATTGCCCAGAAATTGAAGATACTGCATAGCATGTCCACGTGTCAGTATGTCACATCACACAACTGGAATCAACTCTCATCAGCACTAAACATTCAGAGCACGAAACACAAGGGTAACAAACTGGTTCAATCAATTTTAGGAAAAAAAATCCCCACGCGGGCAGCACAAGGCAAAGGAGAGAAACTAAGCCGTGTCTCACCTTAGTGATCTTGAGCTAGTGATCTTCATTGCTGCTAGGCTCTTGACCAGCAAATTGATTATTACATGGGAATGCAAGTATCTCAAGGCCTACAAGTAAGAGTGAAAGGAAGACAAGGAAAATGAGATAAATTCATTTTGATAAAACATAATTTTTTATTATTATTTCAAATATGATTCTGCATGAGAACCCTATAGTCAAAGAATAAATCTTTCTCTCTGTATACTTCTCATACAAGACATTTAGCTCTTTGTTTCTTCTTTCATTTCACTTGCTTGCTCGCTGCCATTTTTGACCACTCTGTAGATCTGCTGGATGGGATCTGAAAAAAAAAATTGCCATTAATGACATCAGCTGGAATATCTTCTGCAGGACAGCAAGCTATTACCGTCAATCTAAAAAGTCACTAACTCGCACAAAAGATCAATAATGTAAATTGAGTAGAAAGGTCCTACCAACACATGTAGGTATTACATGGAGGAAGTCGTGCTGGTGGACATTATCCATCATCTAGGTATTACAGCAAAATGGCTTTGATTCGATTACCGGCTACAGTGACTTATAATCTCGGCAAGGCGTGTTGGTGGACATTGCTCCATCATCCCGTCCCTGCACATGCATCTGCATACCCATATCAGATTTTAAGTGAAAAATAGAAAGCTTTAACCTACGGAGAAGACAACTTACAGCCGGTTTAATTGCTCCTCTCAAATATTCCGTAGCAAATCTTGCAAGGCCTCTCAAATATCTTCTGTACCAAATCTCTCAAATATTCTTTCATGATGCGGTAGAGAGTACCTTGCAGGGTGGGGGGGGCGCCTCCTAGCACCGCCGGGGGCTAGCCCCGCCCTTCCGCGTGCTGCGGGGGCTCGCCGCGTGCCTCCCGCACGCCGCCGGGGTGGCCACCGCCCTCCCCGTGCACCACCGGGGGTGGCCGCGCGCCCTCCCCCACACCGCCAGGGTGTGGCCGCGCCTCCGCAGGGGCTCCCCCGTGCCCACGCCGCCACCGTGCCGGCTATCTGCCGCCGGTCTTCGCTAGCTCGCCTTCTCACGGATGATTGAAACCCTAGCTCCTATGCCTCCAGATTGGTGGGAGGTTGGATCTGAGGCGGAGCCGCGGAGGTGTTCCATCACCGGGTAAACGCGCGTATCGTAGCGTGTGGGAGGGCCGCGGGAGGGCGATGGAGGGCAGCCACACTAAACATGAGCCGTCGGATTTGGATGAGTAATGAGAGAGAACGGCTAAGAGATAATCTGGTGTATCCGTTTTGATGGTGTTATATTTTCTGGGTGCATTCATGGGTGTGGATGTATCATATGTTATGACTATGGAGCAGGCATTTGTTGTGTGGCTGTAGATTTATTCTAACTGGTAGATTATAGGGGTGGTAGATAGATGATGGCTATGAGGACGATGGTGCAGGAGCCTACGATGGCTTTGATGATGATGATTTTGATTTCTAGTCGCAGCATCATTTGTAGAATGCCAATCTGATGACTAGCATGGCCTTTTCGGACAAGCTGGAAATCAGCGTGCTGTACATAATAATTTAGTTTATTTTTTAGGGAGTTTTGAAGACTACGATGGAGCTATTGGATGGCCAATGTAGTTTTGCTTGGAACGGTCAATGTAGTTTTTGCTTGTATAATGTTTGAAACTAGGTTCTGACAGGCTGTAATTATAACTGACTGCACGATTGTAACACACCATGCAAGTCCTGGGTGCTCAATGGCCTAAAAGGCATTGTACACATCCACCCCAAAAGGTTGTACTCCTTTTGGCTTTGTCATGAGTTATAAATTTCTCTAAGGCCTTGTTTAGTTGGCGATTTTTTTTGGAAAATGATACTGTAGCATTTTCGTTGTTATTTGACAATTAGTGTCCAATCATAATCTAATTAGGTTTAAAAGATTCGTCTCGTAAATTTCGTCTAAACTGTGTAATTAGTTTTATTTTTTATTTATATTTAATGCTTCATGCATGCGTCTAAAGATTCGATATGACGGGGAACCTTGAAAAATTTTGCAAAATTTTGGGAACTAAACAGGCACTAACTTTGACTAGGTTTTATTAAGAAAATATACATTAATTTCAAGTTTTGCTGCCCCCTCGCCGGATTCGTCGGCCTCTTGGCCAGATCAGGTGGTGCTACCCTGTGGTGTGGTGGCTCTTCTTCATGTGCGTGTGCTGGGCCCTGGACGCTGGTTTGGCCGCGGGCATGCTTCCAAATAGATCGGCAAATGGCCCGTGAAAGGTTTAGACGCGGGCTTGGGTTCGCTCCCACGGGGAACGCTGCTGCCAAACTGGGCACGAAGGAAGATAAAGATCATCATATTCTGGTGGAAAAAGTTCATATTACCTTCCTCAACTTTTACGAAAGTCTATTTTTTCTTCCTGAACTCTAAAACCGGGCAAAACACCTCCCTCAACTTTTAAAAACGTTCATCTTACCTCCCTGGCCCTGTTATAAGCAATTTTGAATATGGTTTTGTCTTTTTCTTTTTTATTTATTTCGGCTGAATCTTTAAAAAAATCATAGTAAATTACAGAAAAATCATAAAATAGAAAATACAATTTTGTTGGACTCCACATGAGTAGATCTACACAGTAAACATATAATATGGTATGCTTTAGTATAAAGTTTTTACTGTAGCTTTAGATGTATGTTTTTCTGTAATTAAATAGAATAATTCATAGCTGCAGTTTCTATGATCCAATTGTGGTGAAATTTTTATGGTGGAGTAATTATTGTATGCTTAAACTGTAGTAAGAATTTCATATTCATTGGATCATGTATAGCTTAGTTATAGATTTATTTATATTTAACAAGTATAAACCTAAATAAATTTTCATACTCATTGGATCATGTAAAATAGACTTTTTCCTATTCTGGCTCCACATCGTGTTCTCTAAAAATTTTGTTGCTCAAGTTTATTTTTGGGCCAATGTTCCATTTATGGGCTGAATCTGTTGCTGGTGCTCCATCGACCAGGCGTTCGTTGATGTGCTGCCTATCATCTTCTATCGCGACGTCGTTGGTTGCCGCCGTTCGTCACACATTTTGATGAAAAACTATTTTATTATCTATTCTATACTATAAAAGAACGAAAAAAATTAAAAATAGCCTCTCACCCTCGTATTCTTACCCACCTTAATTTTTGTCACTTAGATCTACATTAAATTTAGATCCAACGAATCTAAATTTTTTACCACAATCTGACAAGTGGATTCAACCAGAAAACTTGTAAACATTTACGCGTGTTTCTCTCTTCTCCTCTTCTCTCGCTCGTGTTTTTTTACACCGAGAGTTCCCTACCCACCCACCCGTACCCTGTATAACTTTCCACCAATCGGGTCCTGGCGAGTGGGCGAGTCCGCTTCGAGAGATTGATTTGCATGGCCGTGGGTAGAGCCGAACTCGACGGAGGCGGCGGCGCTACCGGTGCCCCAGCTCAGCGGCACCCATACCCCGTGCCTCTGCGCGGCTGGGGCTCCCCTTGCGCACGGCTGCCGCGTCCCGCGGCTACGCCCACCGCCCGGTGTGCCTGCGGCGATGTGGTGCTGCAGCCTGGCCCTGTCATCTACTCATCTTTCACCCTGTGTGCGGTCGCGGACCTACAGTGAGCCGGTGATGGTTGAGGGAGCGAGGAACCGGCAGGCAAAGCGCCAGGAGCAGTGGAGCACAGCACGGAGCGGCCAACGGCGGCTGTAACTTCAGCCTGCAAGTGCAGGCAGCCAGCTGCAGGTTGCTTCAAATTCCCAAATCTAATCCCCTATATATTTGTTTTCTGCTCTAGGTTGTATCTGCTGCTGGAAGTGTCAGTCACGATGAGGTTGTTGATCAAGCCCCCCTTTGGCAGGGCTTTTGCCGCGGCTCCTCGAGCGGCTTTGGGCGAAGCCCTGCCAAACGGCGACAAGCAAAACGGCTTGCGGCAAGAAGCCGGCAAAAGCCCCGCAAAACCCGGTGACTCAATTCCTCCCCACGCGAGAAGCCAAAAATACTGGCTTATTCTGGCTTGAGCTCGTCACTTTCCATCCCTATCCCCCGCTTGCTCTCCTCCCCGACGCCGCGCGCCGACGGCCACCTCCATACGCCGCCCCGTCAGCCTTGAGCTCCGCCCCGCCGGCTTCTCCATGCTCCACTCCGTCGGCCTCGAGCTCCGCCCCACCGCCGGCTTCTCCCTGCTCCGCTCCGCCCCACCGCCGGCCTCTCCCTGCTCCACCCCGCCGGTCTCTAGCTCCGCCCCGCCGGCCTCGAGCTCCAGCTCCGCCCCACTGTCGGCCCCTCCCTGCTCCGGTGGGCTGGCCTCGAGCTTCGCCCCGCCGGCCTCCTGCTACGCCCGAGAGAGAGAGAGAGAGATGGATGGAGGGAGTAGGTGCCGGTAAGGAGTGAGGCCGTTCGAATAAGAAGAAGAAAAGAAGGGAGAAGGAAAGAAAAAGAAAAAAAGAAAGAAAAATGAAGAGAAAAAAGAAAAAAAATATAAGGGTATTTTGGACATTTCACATCTTCTTTACACTAGGAGAAGCCGTTTTGCCAAACGTTTCGTACAAAATAAGCCAGAGTCAGAAAATGCTGCTTTTCCATACGAGCCAGAGCCAGAGCTGTTTTTTCACGAGCCAGAGCCATGCCAAACGGGCCCAAGTGAAAGAATTAGGTGGTGTTTGGTTGCCCTCCTAAATTTTAGTCGCTGTCCCATTGAATGTTTGACACATGCATGGAGTATTAAATATAGACTAATTATGAAACTAATTGCATATTTTACGACTAATTTGCGAGACGAATCTTTTAAGCCTAATTAGTTCATAATTTGATAATGTGGTGCTACAGTAAACATGTGCTAATGACGGATTAATTAGGCTTAAAAAATTCATCTCGTGAAGTACTGACGGATTATGTAATTTGTTTTTTTATTTGTATCCGAACACCTTATGCAACATCCTTCCAACACATCTCCTAAATTTTAGTGACTGAATCCAAACACCACCTTATTTACGGAATTCTCCATTGACCCAACTACTGCTGATCAGCTTGTCGAGTAGTTAGGAGGAAGGAACATAGAATTTGCTAATCCCAAAGAAAGCTTACATGTTGTTTCGATTCAACCAGCAATTATGGCTCCGTTCGCTGGTATGAAACTTAGCTGAAACTGGCTGGTTTTGTAAGAGAGAAACACTATAGCGGCTGGTTGATAAACAATGTTTTGTGAGAGCAACCAGCCGGCTGGTCTGGTTTTACCAGACAAGCGAACGACACCTATATTTGGTGCCAATACTGCCCCTTCCATTGTTTCTGTAAGCTCTTTTCCGTTTACAAAAAGGATAGTATCATCTCATTCCAATGACACTTTCTGTTGACCCACAGGATCAATGGTTCAGGTGAGTCGACCACTCACCAGTCTTGCCGAGCATCCGTCAGTATTGCCGAGCACCCACTAGCCGTGCTGACCACGACTAAGCGTTGTTCGTCCTCACGCACTATGGCTAGAGCTAGAAGAAGAAGTGAGAACAGAGCATACACACACAGTACAAGACACCAGCGTTGGCCGAAGCCCTGTATGGGATATGACAAATCTAAACTCTCTTTACTGAGTTGTCGTGGTAGTCTATTTATACAACTATATCCATCTAGTCCTAGTACAGCGCACATGCTGCAACAGTAACTAGATAACACAGCAGGACTGACTCTGCGCCAGCCTCTACATGTGGCTACAGTGTTGCAGGTGAGTCGTGCGGCGCCTGCACCTGCAGCGCCTACAGTATCATAGCAGGGGGCCTTTTCGGCGCCGCCTTCCCTTGCTGTGTTCACACAAGGTAGCAGTAGATTATCTAACAATCTTTCCCTAATCTTACTGCTAACCCTTATACCCCCTCCATGCCGATCATCTTCTTCAGCTCCGTGAGTCAAAGACGTCCGAGCGGCTTGGTGAGGACGTCCGCGAGTTGCCGACCAGTTTCGACGAACTCGATGATGATCTGCCCTCCATCGACACAGTCCCTGAGAAAGTGGAACTTCACGTCGATGTGTTTGCTCTGGTCCTGCAGAACCGGATTCTTCGCGAGGGCGATGGCGGGCTAGTTGTCCACCATCAGTGCTGGTGGGTGAGCTTCTGCACCGGTCAGCTCGCCCAGCAGCCGGCGTAGCCACACAACTTGGCACGCCGCTGTGGCCGCCGCTACGTACTCTGCCACGCACGTAGATAGCGCCACCACCTTCTGTTTCAGCGACAGCCATGAAATTAGAGCCGACCCGACGAAGACGAGCACGCCAGAGGTGCTTCATCGTCCGTCGATGTCCCCCACCATGTCTGCATCGCTAAACACAGTGAGCTACAACCTACTCCCGCCGGTCTTGGGAAAGATGATCCATTGATCCACCATCCCCTTGACGTAGCGTAGTAGCCGCTTCACCGTAGCCCAGTGATCCTCTCTGAGATCCTCCATGAAGCCACTGACGTAGCCCATGACGAACGTAATATCCGGCCTTGTGTGGACTAGGTAGCGCAGACCGCCGACGATGCTCCAGTAGAGTGTTGCATACACCTTCGCCGCGGTACTGGCCTTCGTCAGTTTCAGCCGCACCTCCATTGGAGTCACGCATGGCTTACACTCAGCCATGCCGCTCCGCTCCAACAGCTTGGAGGCATATGCGCTCTGACCGAGCGTGAGTTCCTCCTTTCCCTGTCTCACCTCGATGCCGATGTAGTAGGAGAGTGCGCCGAGATCGCTCATTCAAAAATGAGCCGCCATCTCGTGCACCTGAAATTGTTGATGTCCTCCGTGCGCGTGCCAGTGACAATCAAGTCATCTACATACACGCCGACGATGAGCTCCTCCTTCCCCCATCACCGTGTGTAGAGTGTGTGCTCGGTTGCGCACCGCTGAAACCCAAGCTCACCTAGCGTGGCGTCAAGCTTGGCGTTCCATACTCATGGGGCCTGTCGCAGCCCGTAGAGCGCCTTGCGCAGTCGGAGCACCCTATGCTCCTCTCCCTTGATGGCGAAACCTAGAGGTTGCCTGACGAAGACCGTCTCCGCCAGCTCGCCATTGAGGAAGGCCGATTTAACGTCCAAGTGATGGACGTGCCAGTCCTTTGCTGCTGCCAAGGCTAGTAGCAAACGGAGCGACTCTATGCGCGTTACTGGCGCAAAGACTTCCTCGAAGTCGATGCCCTCGCGCTGAACAAAGCCTTGGGCGATGAGGCGCGCCTTGTGCTTGACAATGGCGCCGAGCTCGTCCCGCTTGACCTTGTACACCCACTTTAGGCTGATTGGACGGCATCCTGGAGGTGGATCGACGAGCTGTCAAGTCTCATTTTCCTTGATCGCCTTCATCTCCTCCAGCATCGCCCGTCGCCAGTTTTCATCCTGCTTGGCTAGCGCGAATGTGGGTGGTTCCTTTGCACTGATGAGCAGTAGCTCTACGTCATTGAGCAGCCGACCAGCCAGTCCTGAGGGTCTTGTGCCACCGACGATGTCGTTCAGCCTGTGGAACCGCACCTCCTCACCTTCGTGGAAGGCAGCACACACGAACTTAGTGATGTCACTTGGAGGTGAGGCGAACTCGATCGACGTCGATGGAGTTCCCTGTTCGGACGGAGTGCTTGGCATAGCACCTTGAGTGCTCGGCACCCTAGTTGCAGTGCTCGGCACTACTTCTAGACAGCTCATCACTACTCCTGCAGTGCTCGGCACCACTGTAGGAGTTCTCAACCTCAGTCTTGGAGTGGTTGGCACCACTACAAGACGTCTTGGCTCCGCCATGGGAGTGCTCGACACCTGTCCTGAAGTGGTCGCCACCACTGTAGAACCTTCCGGCACCACTCTTGGCGTGCTCGGCATCCCTCCCGAAGTGCTCGGCACTGCCCCAGGAGTGCTCGGCTCTACCACCGGAGTGCTCGGCACTCCTCCCGGAGTGCTTGACACCTCTTCCCCAGCGTCTCCACCACCATGGATGACCAGGTGCTCGACGATGAAGGTGCTGGTGAAGCCGCTAGCTTCCCTCGTGCTCGGACTGCTCCAGTCCCAAGCCACCTTCTCGTCGAACACGACGTCGCGTGAGACAAGCACCTTGTTTCCGCGTGGGTCATAGAGCCGGTACACCTTGGTACCTTCCGCGTAGCCCAGGAACACCATGGGTGTGCTCCTATCCTCTAGCTTGGTGAGGTTCGGCTTCATCTTCCTGACGTGGCCGATGCAGCCGAATGTCCGGAGGAAGGACACGCTCGGCTTGCGCCCATACCAAGCTTCGAATGGCGTCTTGCCCGTCAGGGCCTTGGTTGGAAAGCGGCTGATGATGAACACCGCCGTGGTCACCGCCTCACCCTAGAACCTTGTCGGCATGCCTTTGGCCTTCATCATGGATCATCATGGATCGGGCCATGCCGCCTCTCCACCCACATTCTTGTGTTATGCGCGTGGTTGTCCTCCACACCCACGATCTGCAAAGACGTTGTAAACTCCACCAAAGTGAATTCGGCTGCGCGTGTCCTCGATACTCGGAGACTTCTTGTGCTCTTGGCCTCCACGCGCATCTTGAACTTCTTGATCGCCTCCGCGCTTCATCCTTGCTCAAGGAGTTGCGGCCACAACTAGCGGCCTGTAATCACCAAAGTGAATTACCACCAACCACCGTTTGTAGTAGGCATGATCGGCTCGGAGCTTCTTGCCGCTCTTGGCCTCCGTGCGCATCTTGAACTTCTTTGAAAAGGTCGCCTCTCGCTTCGCTTCATCCTTGCTCATGTGATGTGGGGTAGCCTCGGACCTTCTTCTCTAGCCAACCAAGCGCGTCAAGTTGAGATATCCAAACCGAGCATGCCACATCCGTAATCATCCGCCCGAGTGGAGGAAGTACCACCAACCACCGACCTTGTAGTAGGCGTGATCGATCAGCCGTGACCAATGTTGATGAGGTAAGGAAAATGGACCCTTGGCCCATTTACTTTGGATTTTGGTGTTTGATGACCAGTTGAAACACAAGACTAACCCAAGATGAATTTCGTGACCAATGTTGATGATCTTTGTGTAAGGAAAATGGACCCTTGGCCCATTTACTTTGGATTTTGGTGTTTGATGACCAACGAGTTGGACTAATGAATTTGCAAGTGTTTGTTTTGTAGTCCAATAGGGTGCAAGACATGACTTGGACGAAGGCGACATGATGATCGATGATCAACACCTCAATGCAAGACCTTAGAAGCTTGGACCGCAAAGTCCAAGGAAAGGTAGAACCAAGCCTCGTAAGATCCTTCGAAGAAGCCGGCGCATTTGTATCCGAGACACTGGAACATGACCGCGCTGGACCGTGCTTGATGATGGGGTAGCCCTCGGACCTTCTTCTCTAGCCAACCAAGTCAAGTCTGAAGAGGTTCGGTAGCGCTGTGAAAGCGCGACGCGTTCGGTGGCGGTTGAGATATCGTCAAACCGGGCATGCTACATCCACGGTTCCTCGGAGTGCCTTGCCGCGAGCAGATTTGCGGACGACCCCCAATGGCTACTTTCTCGGTGGGGCTATAAATACAACTACCTTTTTGATAAGTCGGAAACATACCAAGGGTGTTGATAACCATTTTAGTGATTCCACTTGCTAAGTGCTTAGTGGACCTCTTCACCTTGGCTGAAGAAGGTTGATTAGACCACCGCTTGCCTCGGTGCCCACGATCCTAGTGTTTAGTGACTACCTCTTACCACCCCGTCCTTGACTTGAAGTCTTGCGAGATCGCACCAACCGCGTTTGTGGTGCGCCGCGCGCTCCAGCTTGCTCATCCGGTGACCAATGCAAGTGAAAGCTTTGGCCTTGATGATCTTTGGAGCGTAGCTACTGGGATGTAATATACATCCGTTAGCGAAGAGTGATGCTCCCTATACGGCACTGAAGATGATGGTGACATGCCCTTGGATTGCCACCCGTGAGCCGTCACCAAACTTTCACTTCCTACCTCGGGTAACATCGTCGACGGGGTTTGCATATCTCTACCGAGCTCGCATTTAGATTGAGGATTTCCTGCGGTAGAGATAGCAACACAATCGAGTTCATCTAGATGGATTATCTTTTGTATAGGTTTTGCTAGAAGTAGAAAAAAGAGGCCATAGTCGTGAGTTAGATTTTTAAGTTGCCTAATTCACCCCCGAGTCTCCAGATACCACATGCTTTGCTCCTGGGAGTAATATACATCCGTTAGCGCCACAGTGCTCCCGTCCGAGATGAACTTGGGCGCGTGGCGTCGTCGAGGTAACATGATGTCTCGGAGAAGGCCTTGGAGCCTCATGGTCCTTCCACCCACCCTTGCTCTTCCCTCTCCTCGATGCCTCATGCGTGTCGAGGTTGATGTCGAGGGCCTTCCGGGTCCTTCCACCGTCCTTGTGCCTCATCGTGCGAACGTCGCCATCAGGATAGTGGCCTCATCCTCATTATCGGCTTGCGCCAGATGAGCTTTAGCCTTCTTCTCCTGCTTGCGATTTGGGCACTCCCGTGCCCAATGGCCCATCTTTCCGCAGCGCAGCCAGGCGTTGGGGTCGACCTGCTTCTTCTTCTCCGAAGAAGTCTTGCCGCGGCGCTTGCCATCGCCACCGTGGCTAGAGGAGGCTGCCTTCCGGAGTTCCTATGAGCAGCCCACTTCTCTTCCGTCAGCAGCAGTTTGCCGTTGTCCTTCGTTGCTGTCGCCTGCTCCAGGCGTTCATCCATTGCCCGCAGATGGCCTGTCACATCCTCAATGGTGAGGGTGGACAAGTCTAAAATTGTCTCTATGGAGAGAGCGATCTTGATGTACTTTGTCAGCACTGACTGGAGGTACTTAGAGACCGCCTCCTCTTCATTGACGGTGACGCCGTGGCTCTTCAGCTTGCTGATGAGCGTCTGTAGGCGGAGGGAGAAGTCCTTCACCATTTCACCATCCTTGAACTTGAGGTTGGCGTACTCCTGCTTCAGAAACTAGGTCGTCGCCTTCTTTGCGCGGTCGAAACCGACGCGCATCGCCGCAATAGCCTCCCACGCCTCCTTAGCAGAGCTCTTCGCCCTCAACGGCTTCCTGTACTCCGCCGGTACAGCAGCAAGCGAGGATAGCCTCCGACACTGACATGTCATCTTTTTTATTTTCGGTGCCCTTGTCAACAGCATTACAGAGCCGTCGGGCTCTGAGCTTGATCTTCATGGTCACCGACCACTCTCTATAGTTGCTGCGAGTCAGCGTCGGCCAACTGGTGCCGCTGACCTCCCGCACCGTGCGAACAACGACCTCCGGTCGTGGCTGAGCAGCCACAACAGTGCCACTGCTGTCGCCCATCTCCGAACCGCCCGTCATTGCCAGTGGTTAGTCTAGCGACGGCGCTTGTACGGCTCTGATACCACTTGTTGGCCCACAGGATCACCGGTTCAGGTGAGTCGACCACTCACCAGTCTTGTCGAGTACCCGCTAGTGTTGCCGAGCACCCACTAGCCGTGCTGACCATGACCAAGCGTTATCCGTCCCCACACACTATGGCTAGAGCCACAAGAAGAAGGGAGAACAGAGCATACACACATAGTACAAGACACCAGCGTTGGCCGAAGCCCTGTATGGGAGATGGTAAATCTGAACTCTCTTTACTGAATTGTCATGGTAGTCTATTTATACAACTATATCCATCTAGTCATAGTACAGCGCACATGTTGCAACAGTAACTAGATAACACAGCAGGGTTGACTCTGCGCCGGCCTCTACATGTGGCTACAGTGCTGTAGGTGAGCCGTGCGGCGCCTGCACATACATCGGCTACAGTATCACGGTGGGAGCCTTTTCGACGCTACATTTCCTTGCTGTGTTCACACAAGATAGTAGTAGATTATCTAACACTTTCTGCCTGGTTCCATGCATGTAGGTTGTTGCCTCCCAAGAGGCCAAGACTGGCCCAAGGTGGCTACCTATAATGGCATTGTCCGCCGTGAACAAGGTCACCGTAAAGAGCTCAACGATGGTGTGGAAGAAATTGTCAAGTACGATCATCACGATCTCTGAAATTTAAATGACACCCGATTGAGAGTTCCTTAACTATAATAGATTAAACCCTTGTTGACATGTATATTTCTGAAAATGCAGCACGCCATTTAAGTTGCAGGATGAAGCCTTTGTACTAGTAATGGGATTATATGGCATAGAACAAACTGTCGGTACCCAAGCGGCCAAGCCCCTGTTGCCAATGAAAGTGAGTCCTAAAGTACATAAAAAGGGCGCCTCAAGCATGAACACTAGGCTTGGATATGCTAGGTGGTGTCCCCATGGATTCTAAGCTTCTTTGGACACATTTTTGTAATCTGTCAGCACTACCATGTTGACTATTTCTGCATATTAAATTGCACTAATCTCAGTCCTATTTCCAGTTAGTCCGTTGGAGAAGCAATCTCGGGTAGTGGGAGAGCGACGAGGTATTGGCATCTACATCTCACAGAGGTGCATGAACGTTTAGTATTTCTGACTGCATAGCAGGAGCAACTATCCAGCATATATGCTCATGCAAGATGGCATAGAGTAATTACTGTTTGGTCAGTGATATGAAATGAAGTTTTTTGTTTACCTGAACTCAATATGCACTGTACATAAATATACACTGTTTGGTAAGCTTAATAATGTGGGAATATACTAAGCTTTTGTTTACTAGCGATGTCCATGCTTGCTGCTGCCATGCAGTCTATAGGAACTGAATGTCGCACATTTATGTCTTTTCAAGGAAAACCATATTAATCAAATATTCAAATGTTTCCCAATGTTAAAAAAAAAGAATTGAACCATGTTAATGAAATTGCTGATATTATTAGGACTCATGAATACTGTAGAATGTATGAAGGCATCCAGTTATTCATATTGATTTTCTATTTTCTATTTTATGATTTGACAATCTCTCCCTAGAGCTACAGACGACCTCTCAGTAAAACATGTTGAAACAAAGGCTGCGCTTGGCTGACACGAAAATCACTGTAGTGACTGAAAAGTTACTGTTCATGTATGTATTTGTGAGAGAAAAACACTGTTCCGGATGAAAAAAGAAGCGGATCAAGCCGGGTATGGTGTCAGCCGAACGCAGCCAAAGAGGGATAAAGTTAATTATTGGGTCTATTTACTTATCAAATTAGTATTGCTATTACCGGTTGCTACGCAAGTGTTGAAACAATATTTTCTGTAATGACCTTTATCAAGAATAAGTTGAGAAATAAGATGGGTGATAACCTTCTGGATGATTGTCTAATGACTTCTATTGCGCGGGATATCTTCTTACAATTGAGTGATCGAAGAAGAGATCATCAATACTTTCATGGCTATTAGAAGGCGCAGGCCTGACAAGAAGAAGTAGTGACATATTGTTCTTCAACTATTATGGGTATGTAATATTGTTCGTCTATTTTATAAACTCTGTATGTATTTTTTCCTTAATTGCATTTTATAATTTTTTTATACTTGTGTACCGACATGTTAAATTTATAGCAACTAAAAAAATTTAGACAATGGACCAAAAAAATTGGACAATGGATCACCATAGCTACAAATCATGGCTACGCCACTGGATAAACGACGTGTCAACTGAGATCGCCATGGATGCCATATCAGTTAGTAAAATCACCTCAATATATATGTATGCCTAGATCAATATTCTTGATTTTCAGTTAGGATAGAGGTGATGGTAATTGTTTATTCCTTTGGGTCTAGAATAATATTGATTTGAGTTTGTGACGGCTTCTACACATTAGAAAAATCAGTTCGTTATGCTTCTATGCATTAGAAATAATATTCTTCCATATGACATTACAAGTGATTGTGTAAATTTTTATGAGTTTGTGACTAGGCCAATGATGATATGGGTTTGAGATTTCTTCTATGCATTAAAAAAAATCAGGCTTTATGGTTAAGGTCTATGCATATGAGTTTGAGAGGCTGCTTCTATGCATTAGAAAAATCAGGCTTTATGATTAAGATCTATGCATTTGAAAAATATTTTTTTGATAGTGAAAATAATTGGTTTTAGAAATTTAATTGTTATTTTTCTTATGAATGATTTTTTATAGATACGTGCATGCCACACGTGCATCTCCACTAGTTAACTAAACACAGGAACAATTTCTCACAAAATTAAGTAGGCACGCGGATACAAAGACACGCTACAGAATCTTTGCTGCTTAGCATGCTGGTGCAGCTAGCAGCGACAGTATCACGACGCTGTACGTACGGAACGGAGCTGATGCCTCGCTCATTCGACGATCGCTCAGGTCAAGTGAAGTCACGCCTGGTTGACGACCCGGCAGTTCTCCCTGACCTCTCCTTGGTCGCCGGTGAGCGGGCTCAGGTTGCCCAGCTTGACCATGGCCGCGCCGAAGTCCTCCAAGAACTTGGTGGGGTTCTCGGCGTAGTACTTCACCAGGTCGCCGGCGTCGCCGCCGCCCTGGTACAGCTGCTGGTCCGTGTGCAGCAGCGCGCGGCCCTGCATGAGGCCCTGGTAGTAGTCCGTGTCGACGGTGGTGGGGGTGTCGTCCAGCGCCGTCAGCACGTCGTCGTCGCCCGACAGCGGGCACCGCTCGTCCAGCGACGCCGCGTAGGTTGGGTCCAGCGTGCCGGTCTCGTTGTACAGGCGGCCGCGGAAGAAGAGGCAGCGGGAGTAGCCCAGCGTGTGGCCGCCGGAGAGCACCACCAGGTCGTGCAGGGACAGGCCGTGGGACTCGAAGCTGGCCTGCAGCGCCGGCAGGTCCATGAACGGCGTCGGGATGTCGTTGTTCGCGTCGTCTATGCTCGCCGTCGTCGCGTCGCGCCGCCCGAGGAGCACGTCGTACGAGGTTCCTCCCAGCTGGAAATGGCCATACACAGTACGCGCACAGACAAAAAAAAACTTTGGGTCACATCATACTGTCAGTGTCACTTCGGAGTGAAGATTTAATTTGGGCATATTTAGTTCCACCAAAATCCAAACTTTAACATTATGCAAAAAAAAAATTTTTCGTTACATCAAACTTGCGGTACATGCATTGAGTACTAAATATTGACGAAATAAAAAATTAATTATACAGTTTGGTTGTACTTTGTGAGACAAACGTTTTAAGCCTAATTAATCAACGATCGGACAATTATTACCAAATACAAACGAATGCTACAGTGCACTCCATAAATAAACAGTAAATCGGCGGCGCCAAGTTCGGCGAACTAAACGCGGCCTTGGTTTAAAGGGTTGTGCAAGTTGCCTGGAGAAGAAGATTTTGGTTAGTGCTTTATGCTATTGCTTACGTATCACAGGGTTAGCTAGTGCGGTTTCGTGACTTTTGTAGGCATTGATTTGATCGAGCCGTGAGCGTGAGTGGATAAGTACGTCCAGGTGAACTGAACTTACAGCGACAATGGAATCGCGAGCGGCCACAGCCAAGATATCGGCGCACGAGACGATGTTCCCCAAGCATATCGTGTTCACCGCCGACTTGATGGTGTCGATGACCTCGTAGCCTCTCACGGAGTTGTTGTTGGGCTTGGCCGTCTTCTCGCCGACCATGTCATCGGTGTCGTCCAGCAGGATGGAGCCGTCGCAGCCCTGCAACATATGGGTTACAGTTACATGGCTGGCTTGCATGGCGCCGGCGGCGTGGCTTGATCAGCTAGGTAGAAGAAACTTACATTGATGAAGCAGTCGTGGAAGTGGAGGCGGACCAGCGACGCCCCCATCCTGGGCTCACTCACGATGGCGGCGCCGACGAGGACCTTGATGGTGGTCAGCGCGAGCGGGCACGTCTCGCTGTAGTAGTCCGCGGTGAGCTCTGCCCTGACCCCGAGAGCCGCCGCCATGAGGGTGAGGTAGACAGCAAGCACGCCCATTCGCGACGAAGCTGCCATCGATTAGCTGTTCTAGTACTGGTCGGTGGATCAAATTCAGGTGCAGTGAATTTGGGGTGTGGTGATGATGGTGTTGCCGGGACGATGGAGGAGGCGTGTGCTTATATAGGATAGGGAATGTGAACTTGTGAAGTCTGTAGGAGGTGATGACAGGTAGAACAGCTAAATTCACTAGTCTATCTACCTACCTGTCATCACCATGTATTGTGTATATGATCGAGCTAGCATAGCCAGGCGACCAACCGATGCTTGTATATAGTGGTTGATAGACCTAATGCATGTAGATCTAGGCTTTATTCTCGGCGTGTGCGAGGGGCTTGCAATTGTCGACCGAGAGCAGTTTCTTGTTCGTTTCACCAATGACCAATCCATGCATCCGTGTATCTGCAGGCTTGTGTTAAATTTTCCCGGAATTAATTGATTTATCCGTGGATTTATTTATGCATGCATCTTAGTTGATTTGGTTTAGTTTTGGCACATTTACCCTCCGTTCATGTTGTAGAGACCTAGTAGTATCAGTCACACTGTTTCAAAACAAAACTCATTTTCTGACGCACAGCGAGCAAGCGTATATATCTTCGGCCGGCGTCTTTCTGAAGAGTCAAAACAAAAGATCATCATCAGATTATTAATCCAATGAGTTGGTTAGCGCAACGTTTCGTGCTCAAGCTTGTTGCTCACCGACTCACTTCACTTACTGTCTGCATATGTGCTCGTCATCTAGCTATCAGATCCTCTTTCTGTCATAGTAGTCTGTTAGCTAACACGAAAAGAAACCATCCAAACACCATTATTTATAACCGTCTCGCTCGAACAGCTGTATAAGTGTATAAAGAATAATTCTATCAGGTCCGTTAGTTATCCTGACCTTCGCTTTAAGCAGGGTTGGTGAAAAGATATGATTAGAAAGAAAAACTGATTTCTTCGATTCTCCTGTCCTCATGCCCTCATCTATATTATATTCCCTCTTTACCTGGTATAAACTAGTTTTTCGGGCGCACCCATGCGCGCGGTCCACTGGCCACACGTATTTTTTTGGAGAAAAAAAATATATAATCAAAGTTGGGTTGTATTTTGATTGGAGAAAAATCGAGGATGTTTTCGCAAAAAGCGGTGAGTGTCCGGGGGCGCGCGAGTTGATTTTCGATAAAGTGGAGGTCTTTTTGCAAACAAACAAGTGCCCATCCGGTGATGGATGGCGTTGATTTGGAAATAATCGAGGCGTTTTTTTAAAAAATTCGAGAGGAGCGAGCGCAGTTGATTTCCAAAAACTTAAAGGGGTTTTACAGAAAGCGACGCACACCGATCTGGGCCATCCGGCATGGCCGATCGAACGCCGCAAAAAGATGGCGACGCGTGGTGACCCCGAGGCCAAGGCTGCTACACCAAATCATATCTTTAGATGGGTATGGCCCGAGCTCGTCGGCCTGGCCCGGCGCACGCCTTTTGGCTCTAACGCCCCCGGCCCCCTCGGACGGACCGAGCTTGCACGCTTGCCGAAGGGCACCGTGCACAGGACTTACCCTAGGCACGACGTGCCCCCACGGCACGGCCCGATGCACGCGGCGCATGGGTGGTTCGCTAAGACACCCCTCCCCCCACCCACAAACCATAACTCCCTTCCCTCCCCCCCCACGAAAGGCCTCTCCCCACGCAGCAGTGCACCGCGAGTCATGGACACCCCTCCCTTCCCTCGTGTCGCGGCATCGGGCAAGGCCGCGAGGCGAGCGCAAACGCGGGACGCACCCTCCCCTTCCCTCGCGCAGCACGACAGCTGACTCCTCCCTCTCCTCGCGCGACCTCCTCGCTCGCAGCGTCGACGGCCGACACCAAGTGCGGATGCCGACGCCCTTCCCTTTCGTTGAGCGACGCCGGCTGAGCAAGCAAGTCGCCCGGCCTTGAGCTCCGTCCCGACGCTAGATCCGGTGTCAAGGGCCCAAGGGCTAGCTTGCCGCCGGCCACTGCCATCTTCGGCTACTCGCGCTTCCTCCCCTTCCCTCCCCCCTCTCTCTGGCTACTCGCACAGCGCCTCGTGGGCCTCGGTGGCCCGGCACGGTGGACTGGTCGTGCTTCTCGGGGTGGCCCGGCCCAAAAAACGGCCGAGCAGGCTGTGCCTGAGCCATCGGGTAGGCACGACGCATCGGCATGGCTCGGCACGACGCGTGTCGTCGCCCGACCCCTTTGGGGCGTGGCGAGCCGTCGTGCGTCGTGCGGGCTAGGCCGGTCCGTTGCCCATCTATAGTCCTTGGATAAATAGTTTTTTAGAGTTGTTTTTTTAACTTTAACCGAATTTTTAGAAAAAAAAAAAACCTTTAAAATTTATGACATCAAAATAGTACTCCCTCCGTCTCCCAAATAAGTCAATTTCTAGAATTCATGGAAGTCAAACTATTTTAAGTATGGCTAACTATATCGGATGGACTAACAACATATGTAGCACAAAATGAGCATATTATAAAAAATATATTCTATGATATATCTAATTATACTAATTTGATGTCATAAATTCTAATGATAGATATCATCGCAAATAATATAGTGGTGCAAACAAAACTGAAAACGAAGGACGTGTACACAACAGTTATCGCATTTTTTAAAAAAAGAAAACAAAATAAAAAACAACCCACTTCCATCTCTCATGGTCTGCAGCATGACTAAAAAAAGAATGACAAAGCAGGCCAGCCCACCTGCACGGCCATAACACAGGAACTCTGTACTCACATGCGCGGGCGGAAGGCCGTTACTGCAGATGGGCCTGAAAAATATGACTCCCGCTGCCATTCCAGGCCCATCTGGCATCTCAGCCAATCACAGCGGGCGGACGAGATGGAGAAGATGTTGGACGTCGACCTGCTGGGTCAGGGCTACGTTCCAGAAGAGGAGCAGGCCGCCCGGCGAGCCCGCAAGGCTAGGCTTGTGTGGGGTCCGTGGGCTGCCTCGCCAACGAGATTCGCACGTGAATTCAGTATTTGTGGTCTCCAATCTGATGGCTAATTTACCATTGTGACTTCGTCGGTGTGAATTCAGTATTTGTGGTCCATCGGCCTGAATCTAACCTAGAGTTACCATCGTGACTTCGTCGGTAACGGTACACCGTTTGGTGGTCCATCGGCCTGAATCCACAAGCCCAGAGATATTTTTTAATTCGTCACCATCAAGAGCCGGACAATTGATATAAACGTTCAGTACTTGCACTGCACATCCACAAGCCCAGAGATAATTTACGATGAAGGATCACCGTCAAGAGCTTTTGTTGGGGGATGTATTGATAAAGATGGTTACAAAAGGACACGACACTACAAACGCCACACAACGAAAGACCGGCACTAGGTTTTTCAACTAAGAGAAACCCAAGAGATGGGGGACCTCACGACAATGCCTCCAATGAGGAATGTGATGCAAAAAGCAACACCATTGCCGGAGGGCTTTCGCCCTAAAATCCCTCAAATCATAATTCAACCCCAAAACAAAAGGCTAGCCACCGAGGCAATGTCCACAGAAGCCGCCCATTAGTGGGAAGATGCTGCCATACTGAACAAGTCGCAGACCTGCTTGACTTGTCACCATGACCCCAACTTCAAAGTCGCCACTATCCCACCAAACACCGGATATCCACGTATAGCCGCATCAAAGCCGCTGCAGACGAACCTACAAGCTTGCAGCATCCATGCCAATTCCCCACACCGGCAGCCAACCACGAAGAGCCACCTACAACAAGTTGTCGCAAGCTGCAGAAGACTGGTCGTCAGACATGCGCGACCATCCACCGCAGCGCTAGTCCAAAAGGACCGCAGCCAACCGAGTCGTCACCGACTCCTCACAGATCGCCAAAGAGAACCGTCAACCATGTTGCTTGTCGAGGAGCCCGCCATGGCCGCAGCAGCGAACCTGCCCCACGTCGCCGAACGTCGTCGAATGACCGGAACTGGCCATCCGACCAGGCCCGCACCGCACGCCACCCACCGGCATGGCTGAGCAGCAGCCAGCCACGGGGAGTGGGGGACAACAGCGACGGCTTGGCTTCACGCCACCACGCCCACTGCCAGCAGTAGCAACTCGCGGCGTGCACCGCCAGAACCGCGTCCCTTGCGCCATCAACGAGCGTCCTCCGTCCTCCAGTGCAACCACCGCCGATGTGGCCGAAAAGGGTAGATCCGGGCATCGGATCACCGGATCTGCCCACCCCCGGCGAGGATATACGCTCTCGGCTACCGGAACTGCACCCCGGCCACCGGAATCGAGGGTGGCGGCCATCCTCAAAAGCACGCGCGCAGGGAGGAAAGGATGTGAGAAGAGAAGGGGGCCTCGCCGCCGCCGTCCTCAAAAGCACGTGCGCAGGGAGGAAAGCACTTGCGGGCAACTTGCCGCGTGCTCGAGCGGCAGCGAGGATGGGGAGGCGCGGCGCGGAGGCTGGTGTGGCGGCGGTGCGGAGGAGCGACGCGGTGGCGTGGCGTGGCGTGACATTTTGCATCACCACAACTACTTCATCTCCGATTAGTGGTAAGCAAGAACAACTGAATTATATTGTAAGAACTTATCGTTTATAATCACTCATCATACTCAACAACAAGCTATAGGGCACGCATCAACGTTGTCGTCCGAATAAGTTAGGCAGCGTGCACTTCCTGATCTTAATTACGCGTACGATTTTGCAAATTGCTGGTCTCCCATTCCTTTTTTTCTTTCTTTTTGAAATGCGCAACTCGATCGTCTCCGTTATTAATTCTTGCTATAATAAGAGGAGACATCCACACGCGAGTCTATATATGGCAAATAAAATCTCTTGTACGTATGTGGAGCTAGACGACGGGCAAGTCATGACACACAGGATGAGAATAATAATGCGACCACCAATATAATGTCCACGAGGGCACGTTCCATGGGTGCAAAACTTAGGCTTATTCGGTGTGCCGACCGGCAAGTACACGCGGAAAATAATTAAAATCTGCACGTTTTATTTCCATTTTCCACTATGTATATCCTCTGTGCGCACAACAACGCTGGCCGGCCTATATATAAATACTTGGTAAGGTCGAGCGTCTTCAAGGCACACACACGGACACGGTTGAGAAGCGAGAAACCATCCGCAAGCTAGCCAGCAGCGATGGCATCTAGTAAGTCCATGGCTTCCCCTGCAGCCCTGGTCGTCCTCGCCGCCCTGGCACTCATGCTCGCGGCTTCTGCGCCGCAGGCCCAAGCAAGGCCATGGCCACCAGCACCGGTTCCGACGCCTGCACCGATGGTATCATCAGCAGCTCCTCCAACAACGCGTGCTCCAGCGTCTGCACCAGCAGCACCAACGCCTGGTGCACCGGAGCCATCTCAGCAGGCTTTGCGCCCTACCGCCGGTTTCAGGAGGAGCTTCACGCTCGAGGATACAAAGGTCGTACCTCGTGTTCAAATCGGTGCCATCACCATAGGACAGCGTGGGAGAAACAATGTTATACAACACGTACTATAGTATGTATATAGTATGAATAATTTGTCATAATACAATGTGCATGTATGCGTGCGTGCAGCCGATCGACAACACTGGTTCCATAAATAATTTAGCCACAGGTATCTGAAATATATAGCAAGTTCGTAATTTAGCAGGAGTCCACGTGCTTGTTGTTGGGTGACATGCATGCATGTAACACATGTTTGTGTTGTTGCGTTGGTGCCCACAATACATACATGCATGTACTGAAAGCTTATATACTACTACACTATACATGACGCTTACACAAGCGATGTGCCGGACTATGGGGCTGTGTGGTTTCTGTTCTCACTGCACCAAGATTAGCGATTAATGGTTTGACGTTAAAAGCGGCTACAGCGACAGACAATATGACGCTAAAAAGTTATAGCGACAGATTTCTGTATGGGATGTAAGTCCTGTCGCTAAAAATCTTTAGCGACAGACAGTACTTTTAGCGATAGACAATCTGCTGCCTGAATATTTATAGCGACAGATAGTCCATTGTTAGTTTTTAGCGACAGATGCTCTGTTATCAAGCATATACCGATAGATCATCCAATAGTCCATGTATTTATAGCGACAGATTGTTCAACAGGACACTATAAATACACCCCAAAAAATACAATTAGAAAACATTTAGCACATATCAAATCCACTTTCAAGCTTAATGTCCATCCAATAATGGTACAGAAACACATACATCACATGGAGGTCAATACATGTAATATACAATCTGTCTTGCACACCATATGTTTGTGTACTGAAGTCAGGCACCAAAAGATTACATGAATGTACATCACAGCAAGCAATACTAGTATTTTGTGTTTAACGTACTAAGGTTTGTGTACACAATCATTTCTAGGAACTCAAAAACCAAAAGCAATGTCTTGCCAACAATAGAGCACATCCACCAGGTTATGTAGAGAACCATTTTCCAGAAACTCAAGCCAAAGATTAGTGCCCATCACTTCCTGAAAAATATAACCACCATGTAATTAGGCAAGTGGGAAAAAAATGCAAAGCTATGTACAGTATGAGTTTGTAATCAGCAAGTGTAGACAACCATTTTCTAGAAACTCAAGCCAAATTACAAGTTTTTTCTCCTACTGCAGTTAAATAGTCATCTGCTACAACCAATGAGGAATAAACAACAAACCCCAAGCATGTCAGGATGGAACAAGATGAAATCATCACTTCTGTAGTATTAGAGCAGTGAGTTAAATGTTATTTGCTGGTTCCTAGCTTTCTGCTAGCGATATTTATCTACTCAGATTAGTTTGGGATCACTCTGTGAAAATGAATGACCTTGGATACTTTTTTCACTGTCAGACATTGACATCTTAAGTGCAAGAATGCATCGAACACAGTTTTAATTCTCCTATAAGGTAGTCAGGTCTCAGGTGCCGTGTTTAAGATTAAATTTGGATTCAGAAGCTGACCGTTGGATTAACTGATCGGGCAGCGACAGGCCTAGGGTACAAGCTTCTCTTTCGTTGCAATACAACTTATCAACTCAAGTACTGAAATATTATGTACAGTAGTAATGAATTATTCATGCAAAATAGATCTTGCATATCATGGGCTTAATTAAACTAGTAATGAATTAGAAGTGAATCAATCTATGCTCAAACTTTAGCCTTATCTTTCTTGACTTGAATGGCATAAAATTATCTAGAACAAGGGCCCACAAGTATTTTTTCTTAAAAAGAAACAGAGCAGCATTATATAAGATAACCATGTTTGTTCAGTGTTTTCAAATGAAATGGCTAATCTATAGTATCGGAATCAAGAGCCTAGTCATCTAAGTTGCCATCCTTCAACCTAGACTACTTGCATGTATTTGCAACAAAATCATTCATCTTAGCACACAACAAAGTTTACCAATTTATATGGTGGATGTACAGGAAGATTTCTTTCTTTCAGACAGGTGTCGTCACTCTTCCTCCAATAAACACAACAACCTTTTGTTCTCCTCATCAAGAATCCTGTTGTCCTCACTCAGTGTAATGACCTTCAACAAGAACCGACAATGAAACAATTTATTGTTTAGCAAGACACTGAGATAAACTCAATGCTTGACTGATATTTACAAGAACCGACAATGAAACAATTGATTGTTTAGCAAGATTGATATTTACAATGTGTCATCAGTAATGCTCAGCATATGATACTTTGGAAATCAGCATAATTACGACATGATAAGCATATTCTCAGTGGCCCAGTGAAAAGTAGCAAGTTTTTAAGTAACTGTGAATGCCCAAAAGGAAATATATACACTTACCGGTTCGAAAATGCATCTACTATTCTTGATGCTTCTTCAAGAGATAATCTATTCTTTGTACACATGCCATATATAATCCCTGAATTATATCTTCATAGCTGGGCTGCCTGTTAAACACAAAATGGTTGTAACTAGCCGTAGCAATAAGGAAGTATAATAGTACATATTTGTTCAAGTAAACTTTTGGGCGTGTTTTTTCCCACACCACAAACAGGGATGAGCATCTATAGATTAATCTCAAAAGTCAGGGTGCAGGAAATATATTACAAGTGTATCATGGTTACATGTCTGACATTAGATATTAGGACTTAAGTCAGCTAAATGATGTGCAAGTAATGCAAGGCAGATTTGATATACATTTAAATTCAGCTCTTAAACCTTCTAGGAAATACTGGCCGCACTGAATCTAATATCAATAGATAACAAAATTAGAGCCTGAACCTACACATCAAGAAACAGTAACAAAGTTGTCTGCATATCAACAACAGGATGTGGATAGAAAGTTTGGCTGCATAGCATCATCAAGAAGTTTGTGGATATAAAAACTAGAGTTTTCTGGTGAAGTTTTTGAGCTAAACTGGAACAACAGGAAGTATATTCACTCTGTTCTCAAATTATTGGAAAGGGACATACTGATCAGAAAGAAAGCTACCTTTTATGTCAAACTAGACTTCCTACACTTTATGATCACGGGTTGATAACTATGCTCAGTATCATAAATGAAATAAAAAAGGTTGGCCAACAGTATATAGGAACATTCTCCATCTTAAAGTTATATTACTGTCACATTAAACTATAAAACTTGTTGGGTGAAGTAGCAAAGTTATATTACTGTCACATTAACCTACTAGTTGCTCCTTTATTAGTAGAAGTGTGTCTGTCCATTAAAAAAATCTTTACGGAATTGCTAAAGTAACAAAGTGTTTTTAGGTGACGCTCAGCATTTCTAGATGAACAATTTCTTTTCCAATATCAACCTAGCTGAGGAAAATACAAGCACATAGTAGTTTGTTCTAAAGCAAACCAACTAATGTTTTAATGAAATGCATCCTCTGTAATCCGTACGCAGATCCTTGCTACACTGAGCATTCAACATGAAGAACTAAAAGCAAATCAGAATCCGAAAAGCATGCAAACATTATTCTAAAGAAGAGTCTCTTTGATCAACATACATACGACTGATAATAACCATTCACGTAAGGATGCAGGCTTATAGCAAGAACGGTTAAGAAAGCATTTCAGCATATGTGGAGCAAGCAATAGCAAACGTAGATGCCTCACCTGCAGCACCTGGCACTGCCTTCGCCGTTCTGGCAATTTGTCGAGCACCTCGGCGACATGGCGTGGTCGAGCAGCAGCCTGAACACGTCCACGCTCCCGCCCCTGGCCGCCGCATAGAACATGTCCGTGATGCCTTACTCGCCCTCGCTGAACACGAGTAGCGGGTCCATCTCCAGCAGCAAAATGGCTTGTTCTTCAGTATGGACCACACACACATACTGTAAAAAAAATCAAAGAATCAGTAAAACCAAGAAACAAACATGAAGCTCAAAAGCATCTCACGTGGCTAGGAGCATCTCACTGTTTGATGCAGTGTTCATCAGATTCTTGTGAGAATCAAAATGCTGAGACAAAAGCTAGCTAGAACTGATTCGCTAGTATACTGTTAATTTAGTTTTTTGGGGGCTTCTAACCATCTGAAACCATGGCATCCTTAGTTTAGGTGGTACGAGAAAATCAGAGAGCAGTATAGACATTGGCGGACCCAGCTAGAAAGTTCAGCTAGGGCAGGTTGCTACATACAAATACCAAACTTAACCGATCTAATCATGTATGTATATCAATTCTAATGAGCTACACCTACTGCGGTTATAAAATTAAAATATAATCAAAGTTTCTTCTCTTCTTTTTTAGCACAAAATATCAAACAAAGTTCCACACTCTAATACTATCTATGTATCGTGCATTGTGCGATCCTGCTGAGTAGTAGCAGTAGGTCGGGAAGATTACATCGGTAGCAGATCTACATTATCGATTCGAGGATACATCATGAGATGAACTCGTGGCAAAGCTGCGACAAGCAAGCCCAATGTAAGTATGCGTGAGTACCTTAAAGATCGAGGGATGAGCTTAGCACCCGAAAGCAGCGCGCCGAGGCAGGCCGTAGCCCCTGTGCTCCAGGCGCAACGCTGCACACTACGTCTTTGGGGAAGCTGGGTGCGACCACGGCTGCTTTGCTAGCCTCTTCTTGCCGTCTGAGAGAGCGAGGCCAGCGGGACCGGGAGGGGGAGCTGGGGGCGTCGTGGGATTGGAAGAGGAGCCGTTACACTGCACCGACTGGCACCGCCTTGGATTGGAGTGCCGCCGTTGAGCGTCCTTGAGCTGCATCGAGGTGGATCGAGGCCAGGGCTAGGCGCTCTCCATGACTCCACCACTCCGGCGCCTTCTTCGCCATCTCTGAATTGACAACGAAGGAGCTGCCGCCTTAGGGACGCCCGCCGACCGGATCCGCTGCTCCGAGGACTAGATCCGCCGAGCCCTAGGAAGAATGGAGCTCCGCCATAGTCGCATGGGGTGGGATGGGGCGGATTGGAATCAGGAGGGAGAGACCGGAGAGAGAGTGGAGCGAGATGGAAGAGGAAAAAGCTAGAGGCGGCTTGCGGGAGATGAAAGAAGAGGCGGCGGCGGCTGCGTTTAGGATTTGGGAAAGGACCTAGGGTTTGTCACGAGCGAGCTAGATAGAGGTGGGGCACGCGAGCTCAGCGTGGGGCCCATTTTCTTTAGCGACGGATAGATTGACGGTACACTTGGCTTTAGCGACATATGGTTCAATGCTAAATATGAATATCTATAGCGACAGACACTAAATCGCTAAATGGGGATTTAGCGTCAGATGGTCTCTGAGTTATCTTTAACATCAAATCATCAATCGCAAAATATAATTTTTAGCATCAGATGTCTGACGGTGAAGCGGTGTTGTGGTGTAGTGTCTGGGAATCTTGCCTGAACCAGGCATCGCTCCCGGGCGTTCGATTTCGGGCGTCTAGGGCTGGATGCACCTAGCTGTTCGAGAGCCTCTAGGCCAGACTATGTGTCTATTTGGTATAGCTCCTAGAGCAGCTCCCAGGCTGAATCCATTGTCAGATAGTTTTTTTACAAGAATTGCTTCTACGCAAACTATAAAGTGATTCTCTAAAATGAACTAGGGACACGAGCTGAAAAAGTAGCTTCTTCTGATTCACTCCGGTGGGGATGAGGTTCTGATCTTTGGTCAGGTTATGATAACTCTCAGTTTTGGTGTAACGCGACACACCGATCTGGCTTCAGATCAAAGGACCCGAGCCCTGCAATCTTAGCACCATGACTCCTCTGGTTATCAACTATCTCTAATCTGGTTGACCTCACCAAAAAGGCTAATCCCTGCATGCAAAATGAAGAACACAAGCAAAAACTCGAAACAAGCAACTCAATTGAAGTAACAATTGCAGATGTATAATTAAGTACTCAAAGTTGTTGTTTCATGCCTCTGCATATAGTTCAAGAGGATGCTAATGTGACTCACTCGTCATTTCTCTCTCCTCTTGATACTGCAATATCTCGCAACTTCTTGATGTTCTACATGAAACCAACTTATTGTTTGATTGTGTTCGCTCTGTAGGGGTGGAGCCAGGGAGGGCGCAAGCGAACGTTCAAATTGTGAAATCAAAGGGAATCGAGCCCTTTTTTTAGGATCGATCGGGCCTTTTTCCTGCCAAGCTGCCACTGAAGAAGCCCAAATCAAAGGGAATCAGGCCCTTTTCCTGCCGCTCTCAACCTGCCCTTTTTGGTTGGCTTGGCTCCACTCTGGTTCGTACACATATTATCTCTCCACTAGTGAAGGGCGCGTGCCGAGGATGGTAAGAATTATTTTATGTATGGCACACATGTTATATACTTGGTGGTAACATGGATTTGTCTTTTAATATGTGAATAAGAAGACACATAGGTTCATACCAGTTGCAGATAGCCACGGTTAAGTAACGGTAGTTCTTAGTACATGGCCTAAATATTATACAAACAACAGGCCTGGGGATATGCTTGGCTAAGTTTTTGTACAGGATGATCTTTTAGCAGTATGGTGTGGTGTAGAGTCGAGATGGCTGATTAGAGGAGGGTGAATAGTCTATTCTAAAAATTAAACGCACCGGTTAACCGAAACAAAAGCGGAATTAAAACTATCGATCTAACCAAGACTACACCCCTCTATCTAAGTTCACAAGCACCTTATAAAGATCCTAATTGGGCAACAAAGGTGCCGGGCTAGCTAAAGCTCACCTAAACAATTCTAGTTAGCAAGGTTACACAAACCTATGCAACTAGTACTCAAGTAACTGAGGGAGCTCCTACACAACTAGTAAGCAAAAGCACAAAGCTTCTAAGCTCACTAGCAATGCTCAATAACAAGGCTACACACGCCAAATTAGAGAGCGCAAATTACTTAGCTACACAAACTAAGCAATGTGACTAACAAGGTTACTAAAACCAAATTAGCCACGCAAGGGAGCTACTTCTATGCTACACAAGCAAAAAGGTAACTAGCAAGCTACACAAGCTAACTAATTACTTCTATGTAAATACAAGCTTGTGTTGTGCAGAGTGCAAACCACCGAGAAGATGATGAAGACAACGTTGACATGGTAATTTTCTCCCAGAGGTTCACTTGTTGCCACCAAGCTACGTCCCCATTGTGTCGACCGCTCACTTGGTGGTTCGGCCGTTAATTGGCATCACCCGCCAAACCCGCACATCGGGCACCATAAGAACCTACCCAGAAAGTGAGGGTAGCTCAATGACACGCTCTACTAGAGTTGCTCTTTGCAATCCCCGCGGGGTGAGCACAATCTCCCTCACAAATTCTCCTCCGGAGCACCGCACAATCTTCTCATGTGCTTCAACGGAGTCACAAGCCACCAAACCATCTAGGAGGTGGCAGCCTCCAAGAGTAACAAGCACCACTAGCTTGCAACTCGATCACCTAGTGCCACTCGATGCAACCTCATGATGCAACGCACTAGAATCACACTCACTCACAATCGAATCACACTCTTGCAAGCACAAGTGAGTTAGAGGGCTCACAAGCACTCCCCAAGCATGGACACTCAGTCCCAAGGGTGCTCAACCAGCCAAATGCCCGAGCTCCACCTCTATTTATAGCCCCCAAGCCAAATAGAGCCGTTGGAGCAAAGCTGCTGGTTTCTGGTGAGGACATCGGACACGGCGGTGCCAGGCACCGGACAGGGTGGCGGTTCTCCCAACGGTTAAATTCCAACGGCTATTTCAACTAGCCGTTGTAGACCTGGCACCGGATAGGCAGGGGCGGTGCACCGCCCAGGGGTGGCAGTGCCCCGTCGGGTGCCGTGCCCGTTTTCCTCCCTCTCTAAATTAATAGGGCGGTGCACCGGACATAGGGCGGCGGTGCCTATGGCAGTGACCCTCTTAGCTCAACATTGAACACGCCAGCCTCAAGAAAAACACGACGGTGGCACCGGACAACACCCGGCGGTGCACCGTCGCGCACAGAGCGGTGCACACCGCCACTGACGGTGCCAGCGCCCAACACTCCCTTCTCGGCCACTGCCAGCCGGTCACCGCCACAGGGGTGGCGGTGCACCGGAGAGGGGGTGGCGGTGCCACCCAGGCAGCACCCTGAGTCCGGTTTTGCCTCCTTTTCTTTACCAACTTATTCTCCTTTGCAAATGTGCTAGCACCACCAAGTGTTCACCAACTTGTGCATGTGTGTTAGCTTTTCGTAAATATTTTTCCAAAGGATTAGCACTCTTTTCTCAACGCCACTTGATCCTAACACATATGCAAAGTTAGATCGCTCAAGTGGCACTAGATGACCGATATGCAAACAAGTTTGCCCCTCTTGATAGTACGACCATCTATCCTAAACCCGGTCATGCACTTCTCTACACAACCTTTGACCGGTGAAATGAAATATCCTAGGTTATACCTTTGCCTTGCACATTCCATTCCATCTCCTCCGATGTTGATGCAACACATACATCAACCAATCACAAATGATATGATCCACTTCATATCATCATATGATCTTATTGGTTCATCGATCTTGACCTCACTTGCTTTTCACCGTTGCCTTTGTCCATTGACACCAAGTCTTGCTCAAGCTTCACCGACACGCGGTCCATCGCTCCAAAGCCTCCAACTTGCCCTTCACACTTGCAACCGGTCCATCAAGCCAAGTCTTGTCTTGATCTTCTCCACCTTAGTCACATGACTCCATATCATATCTCATATGCAATGAGCTCCTTCATCACATGTGTGAGCCTTGCAACATATCCAAGCCATTTCACCTCCATGGCATAGGTTGCTCACACATGATGTACTTGTGGACTAATCACCTGTGTATCTCACTCAAACATATATTAGTCCACCTAAGGCTGTCACTCAATTACCAAAACCAAACAAGGATCTTTCATATGGGACATTGAGGAGGTAAATAAGCTGAACATACGTAGCTAACTGTTTTCATGTTTTGGCTGCCGGAGCTGATCCCGCGGATGTCACAAAAGGGTTAACCTGCTCTTTGGTTGTCTGCGATGACCTCATTCGATAGAGAAAACATTGAGTTAATAATAGTTTCATTCCTCAATGACAAAGCTTTTATGGAAAATGGATTTTTTTTCAACATTTATGTCCTTAATAATCTAACTGTGCAGGTAGTAAGAGCTTACATTAGCGAATAACTGGCTGCATATGTTTTGCAAATTTTCAAGGAAGGCCGGTAGGTAGGAGCAAACATTGGGAAGGTGATGCTATACACAGATTATTTGTGATATGTTTACCTATTTTGGGGTCTCAGGAAATGGAGCCTTCTGACCAGTTTCCTTCGGCTGATGGTTGTGGCCAGTAGATTTAGCCCCTGCAATTGACATGGATATGTTAATGACAAACTATATACATCTGGGTGAACTGTAATGCATGCATGGCCTTGTAAGTGTACCTTTTTGCTTTGTGATGTAACAAATTTTCAGGTGGAATGTCCTGGTCATCTTGTGTAGCTGCCGTTTAGTGTACACCTCTATCTTTCATCTTGTAAGCATGGATTTTGTAATAGGAAATTGTTAATGTTAGAGTGATATAATACAAATGTGACACAATGCAAAGGTATATCATGTAATTGTGTCATATACATGGGAAGCGAACTCATGTGGACTAATGCTATAACACTGTGTAGGTATTATTACCTGGAGTAAAATGCTTGAGCTTCTCTGATGTTTGAATTCAAGTAATAGTGAAAAGCAATGCCACCACTAACATAAGGTTTATCTGCAATGTAGTGCTTTATAACAGGAACAGTTTTTCCTTTAGAGGGAAGACATTCAGAGATCTAGAGAAGAGATTCAGAGATACCTAAGATACCAGATGCCTCCATCAGCTTCGTCACTACTTCTTGTTTCTCTGCAAAACAGAGTGTACGACCGTGTTATCAAATTACTGGAAGCGAGATGCAAGGATAGGTTATATAAAGCCAAAGTGTTATCTGCTCAGAAGAGGCAGTTTTAAAATAGCAGGTCAACCAGATAAAGCAATACTCTGTACAATAAACAGACAATATGCAGTTAAACAATGTCATGAAAAGGGAGGGTCAAATCTAACTGTGAGTAAGCACAGGAAAAACAATATTTCAGTGAATATAGAAAGGAACATAGATTTTCTTCTTTTGATCTCGAGTTTGCAATGAATAAATTTCATGGTAATGTGGTAGACAAATCTACAATTACTGATGGAAATTCAAGATTTGTACTATGAACTTATAATATGCATGCAGTACAACCTTGAAATAAGCACAAGATAGAAAAAAAATACATTTATTTGTATGTATAAAAATAATGAGCAGTGGATTTTAGATACAAGAATGAAACCAAATATGGGAAAAAGGAAAAGGGTATGTAATAGCAGACAACAATACAATTGATTGAAAGTAAAGTTACTTCTAGAAGAGCATGGCTGCCCATAAAAGCAATGTGCACAGAAGCAATTGATATTGTGCATTTGTGTAACAGCACAATATCGACATTTTCACTTTGAACAAGGAGAGCAATATTGAGCATACCTTTATACCTTTATTAGCCTCATCATACACTGGAAGCAGAATCGTACATAACATAAATAGTAAATTAGCAATAGGATAATAGCCATATCTAGGTGATCAGACATGCTGATTTCAATAGAGAGAGGTATGTGAAAATAGTTTGGAAATCAGCGTATCCACCTTGTAAGCTACTCTCTCAATTCCAAACTGTAAGACATTTTGGCTTTTTAGATACATAGATAGTAGATACATGACAAAAGTAATGTATGTACAAAACAGAAAATGTCTGCATATTTGTAACTCGAATACATTAACATGACGCTGGCCACATCACAAACAGCCTAGGTTGCAATGCAGTGTTTTATAATAGGAACAACTTTTCTTTTAATGATAAAGAATTGACCTTCTAACAAAAACAGCGATAAAGAACTCGATAAATAAGCTGTGAATTTTGGCAGGCCATTCTTCTAGTTTGGGATCGCCTTCATAACTTTTGCATCTACAGACGCATTTTCTGGAGCCTGCTCAGCTGGCTAAAGTGGTGGATAAGAATGTCAAGAAGAGAAGGCTGGGTAATGTAGCCAGTATGACAACAGAGAAGGCGGCGTCTACAAGTGGATAGCGGGTTTGGACTTTGGGCGGTTGGCCTACGATTCTCTATTAGGCCCATGGCCTTGTAAGCGCTAGCGTATAAGTACCGAGAGGCGGCTCGGATGGAGGCATCGAACACCTGAACTTGTATTCTGTTCTTGCATTCAGTACTCATTCTGTTATTCAGTCAGTTACATTCAGTTAGCAATACAGTTACAAGTTCTTGCCCGGTTCTTCAATTCTTACGATTCTTGCAATTCCCTTTTGCAATCCACTTAGCTCACTATCAGGCTTGATCCGTACCTGACAATTGGTATCAGACACCCGCGTTCCTTGGCCCGATCTTCGTTCGGCTGCCTTGATCGCGGTGGTAATCCCCGACGGCTGGTGATCACGGTTCGTCGCCTCGGTGTCGATCTCGTGAACCCGTAGGTCCGTGCTGAGGTTCACCGGGTCGGCGAGGAACGGAGTTGTTGCGCTGCGGGATTCTTCTCCACTCTGGCGCCTAAGAAGAAGCCGACCAAATTCTAGCACTCAATTCGTTTCCCCACGCTCCACCAGGCTGGTTGGACTTCAATTCGGCACCGGTTCCATCGCCGCACTCTGTTGCGATCGGTGATGACAGGCCCGTTGGGCATGGCTTGCGCATCGATCACCGGGATGACTGCGCTGGGTTCCACGGACCCCAGCCGTAGCACCCGGTCACGGGTATGTTTCCCAGGCCACCTCCTGCTCCGTTTATGCCTCGCGACTTTGATCGTGTTTCCCAGAATCATTCTCCCCCGTTTCCTAAAATGGAGTTCCCAAAGTTTGATGGTACTAACCCAGGCTTTGGCGTGAAAATTGCGAGTTGTTCTTCGTGGTGTACATGGTGGATCCCTCGCTCAAGACCCGTTTTGCTGCCCTCAACTTTCAGGGCTCTGCTGCTACTTGGCTGCAGACGATTCAGAGGCGTGGCCGAATCACGGATTAGGGAACTCTATGTGACTTGGTTATGGGAAAGTTTGATGGGGATTAGTACCAGCTTCTGCTGAATCAGATTGAAGTTCTACGACAGACAGATTCAGTCTCTGAGTATCAGTTGGAGTTTGAGAAATTAGCTCATGGACTGTTACTGTACAATAACAGCTATGATGACACTTATTTTGTCACCAGATTTGTAGCTGGCTTAAAAGATGAGATCAGGAAGGTGATTGTCTTGCATAGACCAAAGAATGTGGACACAGCTAGTGCCTTAGCTCTGTTGCAAGAAGAAGAGTTTCATAAGTCTAGGTCTAAGGGTTTCAGTAAAGATTCTGCAAGAACCAGTTTCAGAAGTTTGCCTAACAAACCCAGGAGCAGTGATGGTGAAACATCTAGACAGAAGGTGGAGAAATCTGAAACTGATGATAAATTGGCAACTCTGAAGGAGTTTAGAAGAATAAATGGGTTGTGTTTCAAGTGTGGTGAAAAGTGGAGCCACAACCACAAATGTTCAGCTCAGGTGTCATTACATGTCATTGAGGAATTATTGGATGCTTTGGAAGATACTGAGTCTGAAGCTGAAGCTGCTGACAGTTCTGACTGAAGAAACAGTCATGGCTGTGGGACATTCAGTGGCTGACACAGCAGTAAAAAGGAAGACTATGAGATTGTGTGGGCAGATTGGCAACATACAAGCTCTCATATTGGTTGACTCGGGGAGTGTTGGATCATTCATCAGTCAGCAGTTAGCTAGTCAATTGACTCACCTTGCTACTCCTTGTGAGCCATCTCATTTTGTGGCTGCTGATGGGAGTCCATGATCTGCAATCAGAGAATTGACAAAATACAGTGGAGTTGTCAGGGCCAAAATTTTGTATCAAGTGTGGGAATTCTACCTCTCAAATATTTTGACATGATATTGGGTGAGGACTAGTTGGAAGCCTGCAGCCCTATGTGGATCCATTGGGTGAAGAAGCAAATGAGATTTACTCACCAGGGCAAGAGAATTATGCTAAATGGTATTCAGAAGATGGAAAAACCGTGTGTTCGCGTCCCCTTCCTCCAGGAAACGGTGTCGCGCGCGTTGCCTGGCAATGGTCAGAGCTAAGGACGAGAGGCCGAGAATGTTTGCCTTGAGATCACGTCGTAGCTCAAGCTCTTCGGCGGAGAGTGCACGCGACTCTTGCGCCACATCCAGCTCATAGATGATTGTGCGGGCGGCGGCCAACTGAAACCTAACGCTACGGATGTTCACCGCGCTCCAGCTTTTGAGTGACATGGTGACGGAGCGTAGCTTACAACGTTGGCAAGCAACCACATCGTGCAGGGGTCGAGACCATTCAAGCCAGACGACATCGAGGAAACCATCGAACTTCACCCAGATGAGTTCGAAACGGAACCGTGGTCTTGCCCATGGCTCAGAATTGAGCAGAAGAAGGAGGGGCGCATGATCAGAGCAGTCGGATGAGAGTGCACGGAAGGCGTGCGCTGGGTATTGTTCAAGCCACTCGACAGAAGCGAGAACAACTTAATTATGATAGTATTTGGTTGGTTCAACAGTAACATGAAATTAGTTCAATTGCATTTCTCGCTGGTAAGGTCTGCAGCTTTAAATCGTTTGCGTTTGTGTTACTGTCGGTAGAACCAAACAGCTCGTATATTGTAAAAACTTATATATCGTCTATTATAATCACACATCATACTCAACAACAATGGTACGTTTGAACGTTCTCATCCGAAAAAGTTATGCAGCGTGCACTTCCTGATCTTAGCGTATGATTTTGCAAATTGCAGGTCTCTCCGTTCTTTTTTCTTTCTTTCATTTTGAAATGCGCAACTCGATCGTCTCCATTAATTCTTGCTATAATAAGAGTATAGACATCCACACGCGAGTCCATGGCAAATAAAATCTCTTGTACGTAAGTGGAGCCGACGGGCAAGTCATGACACACAGGATGAAATGCGACCTCCAAATGTCCACGAGGCCACGTTCCACGGGTGGAAAACTTACGCTTATTCGGTGTGCCGACCAGCAAGTACGACACGCGGAAAACAAAATCTGCACGTTATATTTCCATTTTTCCAATATATATATCCTCTGTACGCACAACGCTGGCCGGCCTATAAATACTTGTTAAGGTCGAGCGTCTTGAAGGCGCGCGCACACACACAGACAGGATTGACAAGTGAGAAACCATCCGCAGCTAGAGCCAGCAGCGATGGTATCCAGCAAGTCCATGGCTTCCCCTACCGCCCTGCTCCTCGCCGCCCTGGCACTCGTGCTCGCGGCTTCTGCGCCGCAGGCCTAAGCAAGGCCATGGTGGTCACCAGCAAGGTTTTTAATTTCGGTATCACCAAAATTTCAGCTCGTATATTGTAAAAACTTATATAATCTATTATAATCACACATCATACTCAACAAAATTCGTTTGAACGTTCTCATCCGAAAAAGTTAAACTTTTTTAGAGATTAACACATGAAGTATGTTTTTTCAAAAAATTTGGATCTAAACAAATATTAGTATGATTTATGACTACATATCTATTAAAGGATGAAGAATATGCAAAATACAACAATAGAAAATACGCGGAGATTAGAGTTATATAGCACATGTATTAGTGTATTAAAATTTCGGAGTTTTCGCGCGCACGCACGGACAGGGTTGACAAGTGAGAAACCATCCGCAGCTAGAGCCAGCAATGGTATCCAGCAAAATGGCTTCCCCTACCGCCCTGCTCCTCGCCGCCCTGGCAATCGTTCGCGGCTTTTTGAACCCTGGTCACCAGCACCGGTTCCGCCGACGCCTGCACCGATGATCTCAGCAGCAGCTCCTCCAACAACGCGTGCTCCAGCGTCGTCGTCTGCACCGGCGCCGGCGCCACGGTTTCAGCAACTTGCTCGAGTACACAGAGGCCGTGGTGCCGTATGCTGAACGCGGCATCATTCTGAGCCTGAGCCTGGTCAGTCCCAGCAGCGTCTCCCTGGCGTCGTCATCTCGCAGTGCATCTGCTATCCTACCACCCTCCTCGGCTTAATCTTTGGCCCCATCAAATGCGTGTCTGTCTGACGACCATGCATGACCATGAGCGCATGCACGTACCATAATAAACAATGCTAGCTCCTTGCTCAGCACAAACGACGTGCACCTGTGTTTCTCCAAGCTATTTACACGTACTAGCATATAGTATGAATAATTTATCATAATGTACATGTATGCGTGCATGATGTGCCGTGTGCATGCAGAGAGAGCACTGGTTAGCAGGAGTCGATCTGCTTGTTGGGGTAACACATGTTTGTGTTGTTGCGTCTTGCGTTGCTGTCCAAAATACATGTACTGAACAAGAAAAGAAAGCATATACTACACTACACAACTCTTACACAAAACGATGGCCCGATGCGCGACTTTTTTCCGCTCCCTGGTAATGTTGCTGTCTTGTTGATCTTCATATGCCCTATAATGTATATAAATGATTTCTCTACTTCTCTAAGTCCCCCTTGGAATCAGGGCCTGTTTGGTTCGCGACCCATCGATCCTAGCCTTGTTCGGATGGGAAAGAAGCCGGCTTATTTGGCTTCTTTTTCCAGCCGAAGCATTGTTTTTCTCTCATTATTTTTCAGCATGAACAATGTTTTCCAACGTGAACAGTGAAAAATTAAGGCCAGCCGAACACTGCCCTAGTCGCCAAGCGACCAAATTCGACGGCTTAGGATTGTTGTCTAGCAGGCAAAGTTATTTGGCCAGTAAAACAAACATGCCCTTAGCCAACAAGCATCTATCGACTGTCGTGATATTCTGATGTAAAATAGCTTTCAACATCAACTTAGGCTTTTGTTTGGGTAGGTATCAGGCAAGCCTAGGCTTGCCGCCTTTTTTTTGTAAGACTTATTTAATTTTTGCTCTGTCTTTTTTAATGAAATAAATACGTGCAAAATGCACGGCCGTGCCCCCAAAAAAAACGTACATTAGAGTATGACATTTTTCAAGACGTTCTCTTCACATCAAAAGAAAATTTCTCCTACTTAAAATAAAAGGAAACAGATGTTACATCGAAAAGAATGTCATGAAACAATTAGAATATGCAAGTTATATGTGTAGAGTGAGATTTTGCAAATACTAAATTAAAAAAAAAACTTTTCCAAATATTCACAAGTATAACTATGCACATACAACTTTGCATGTTTTTAAACTAGATAGTTATATGTTTATAGTTTTAAAGATTTGATTGACTAAATATTGCCCTTTTTTATGACCAAGGGGATTTTTTTATGGCATTTTTCGCTCGGCTGTCATGTACACGGGTCCTTTAATTTGGCTGATGAGCTGCTACAAGGCCTGATAGATGAATAGGGCTAGATAGCGAGCTAGCTCGCCTCAGCTCGTTCTAGCTCATTAAGATCATTAAGATAACGAGCCGTGTTATTTTAACGAGCCATAAAGCCGGCTCGGCTCGAGCTGGCTTGTTAAGCTCGCGAGCCAGGTATAAAAAATATATAAAATATAATATTTATATTTATCTAAAGCTTGAGAATAGTAATAATGCAAAAGTAAGACATCTAACAACTTTAAATCGAACAAAATATTCATATGTACTAACATATATACTACTATAATAATATAATATAGTATTACATCATACATCCATGGTACATACTCCATACCATACAAAATGTGTCCATGATCGATTATCCATACATCCATTAAAAACAAAATGATAAAGTCATAATAATCCCTATTTTATAGTCTAGACCAGTCATCAACCAATTATAAAGTGCAATACATAAAGTAATACAAAACTAATATAAGTTATGATGACTTTTTCATGGAAGCGTGGCTCGTTTGGCTCGCGAGCTGGCTCGAGCTGGCTTGTTATAGCTAACGAACTAAAATCTTGGCTGATAACGAGTCGAGCCAAGCGAGCCACGAGGCGAGCGAGCTACAGAGTTTTTCGTCCAGCCTTATAGATGAATGGTTGGGCGGCCGACGAGTCATCCTTTGTCCCAAGCAGAGACATGCGTAGGTGCAGCCGCCGTATGGGACAAAAAGAAAAAAAGATTATTCTACCTCCCTAAATTATTTAATTTTCTTACGAGTTTAGGGTAGCTCAGATGGTTGGGTTCTTGTGATGGAACTTGTCCAACCGGGTTCAATCTCCGATTTAACACGACTGCTCGTAATTTTCTGAATTTAATCCAGGATTTAACAGTGCTATTCTTTCGGTGGTAGATGGCATGCCCCTCCAACTCCAGTTCTTTGGAGGTGCTCATAAGGGTAAGGTGCATGTGCGTGTGTTCAAAGAAGTGAGAAGTGCGCTCGTGTATGTGAACGTCTGCGCCTATAACTAGGTCTCAAAAAAATTATCTGATTTTCTTCCTTGAACTAAAAAACCAGATATCTTACCCCCAACCCAACCCCCCCCACCCCCACACACAAAAAGCCCCTCAAAACCAGGTGTCGTAACACCCCCCCCACCCCCACCCCCCAAACAAAACCCTCAAAGCTATTCAAATTACTTCCCCGTGGTTTTGAAAAAGATTTTGTCCTTTTTAGTTAAAAAATGGGTAAATATTTGATAAAGTTTCAAAATCACAAAAAAATGTCTATGACCTTTTAAAATTTCAAAAAAACTACAGATAGATTTGGATATGAAAAATTCAAATAAAATATTCAGATCTGGTAAAAATATCCCCAAATACTTAAAAATAGATTTAGCTCCTGTAAAATTGAAAAACTATCCAAAAATATAGAAAATTATCTAAACATTCTAATTGATATGTAAACATGTTTTGAAAACTTTTCACGATTAATAGAAATCATAATACACAACCAGTACTAATGCATAAAATGAATGCATTCAACATTAATGTATGTTGATTCAAAAAAACATTAATGTATGTTGGATTCATGCTGGTTGCGTGTCATATTTTTATTATGCAAAGTTTTAAAACATGTTTATACATCAATTGTTTTTTTAAAATTTTCTAGATTTTTTTTGGTAGAGATGCAATTGCTTGCGTACCTTGCAATTTAGTTTCCTGTTTTTTTGGAAACTACAAATCCTGAATAAACATGTTGACAAATGGCTAGATATTATTGCCCATTTAGATATACTTTCTCCGTCTCAAAATATGTGCACTTCTCATTTTGCAAGGAGTTTAACTATATCTATCTTTTTTGTGAATTACACAACACAACGCAAACATTCACAATGTTTAATTATATTTGTAGGATCTCTGGTACGTCTACAAGGGGTGAATAGACCTGTAAAAATTCAACTCAAACCAAAGTAAAATTCCCCCACAGCACTGCCGCTCCATGAGGGCGGCACTACCGCACCTACAAGAGAGATTAGTTCACAGTTTAAAATCTATCCAACAAAATTTAGATCGAGTAAATTTCTTAACTTCCTGCAGGGTGGTAGATCACAGATCGACAACAGAAAATGATGGGAACACCACACACAAGTAGATCGGTCTCAATCCTAGAAATCACCTCAACAACAACAAGAACACAAGTGTAGCAACACAAGCACAAGATGACACAAGGATTTTTCCCGTGGTTCAGCCCGCCACCAAGGCATGTATAAGTCCACGTTGTTGAGGTATACCACTAAGGCTCAGGGCTTTGTGACCCTACCTCATTCTCAAGTCAAGAGACTTAACTCTTTAGATGAGGGGTGAGTTTACTCACTTCAAGAGATGGTTACAAACTTTCTAGGACTGCCGCACAAGTTGGCAAGCTCCACGGACGATGCTCTAGCCGGTTAGGAGCCAAGCTCCAAGAGTAACAAACACAACCGCCGGCTAAAATGTGAACCAAGTGCTCTTTAGAGTTGGAAATCAATGGAGCTTCTATCTAATCGAGTTGGGCACCCTTTTTCCTCAAGGATTTATGGAGAAATCAATGGATTTGTTTGAGGGCTTGAGGTCAACAATGGAGTGAGAGAGAGAGATTCTGCTCTACTTTGGACGTGCTCAAGTGAGGAAGAAGAGGCAGGTTACCATTAGAAAGGAATGAGAAAGGTATATATATACCCCTAACCCCCAACGGTCACTTAAATCATAGATAGCCGTTGGGGAGGAAAGGAAAATGTATATATACCCCCAGCCCACAATGGTCATCGCATCCAAGGGGTCGGGGGAGACGAAGCACGTGGCCTCGAGGTCGGGAGAGACGGAGCCCGTGGCCTCGAGGTCGGGTGAGACGGAGCCCGTGACTTTGGGGTCGAGCGAGACAGAGCCTGCACCAAGGGGTCGGGCGAGACGGATCCCGCACCCAAGGGGTCGGACGAGACCGTTTAATACGTCTCGAGCCATCCGGGAAGTCAGCGTGGGCGCTAACTTCCTTGTGCCTCTCTTCAAGTACGACAGTGCCATACTACGCAAGACATCAAGGGTAATAGTGAAGTGTAGACTGTCTTGGCTATAAATCTGAGGATGCTTGTAGTTGTTTGAGCACTTAGTAGCACATATTAGCTTAAGCATTGTGTCCCCCTTTATAGTACGGCTTTTCCTATACTTAAATTTAAGATATAAAAGAATCTTAAACCTCTTTTGAGTTTGAAGCCATCTATATTTGTAATTGGAGGCTCCTCCGTTTTGTGTAGCATCCTCGAATATAATTTCCCTACTTGTCATCTCAATAAATCTCATTAGTTCTCTAATTGCATAGTCATTATCACCAAAACCCACAATTAAGGCTTGATTGCACTTTCAATCTCCCTCTTTTTGGTGATTGATGACAACCCAATTAGAACTTATAAAAGATATAAAATAAATACTAAGACTTTTTGAGCCATGGGTGTAGAGCCTCCCCTAAGTATGAGAATAGAGAATTGAATTATTAAATTAGCATAAGAAGCCAAGATTCATATTTTAGTGAAAGTGATGGGGCACCCCTACATCCATGCTCCTGTGGGGTACTGCATACTATGTCAGGTATGTAAAACGTGATGCAAATGATAATTTATGCACAACATGGTTTGATGTTGCAGCTGGGTGCAGCACAACCACACTTGCTGTAACAGCATAGATCAGAACAGACACCACACAACATGTGATACATATAAAGATATACATTCTAGCACAATTATATCACAAGCGACATCATAGATTAATATATGTCCATAACCCACACAAAGAGTCAAATAGTAGCATTATTTTACAATTTAGAGTTTTAAGTGACTCTCAAACTTTCCACCTAGCGAAGATTAACACCCATCGAATGGGACATGAAGCGCAGCTGCTGACCATGGCGTCGAAAAGTTGTTGACCCCTCTAATTTTCTCCACCTTTAGCATAAAGCACCAAAAAGAGAAGAAAAGAAGAAAGATCAACACCTACTCGTCATCTGTCTGGATGTCTGTCCAATCAATATCATCACCTCCTGCAACCCTAACACCTCCTACAGCAGTCCCGGCACCACCATCACCATCATCATCATCGAAGTCAATACGTGCATGGCCCTGACGGTGAGTAGTGGCGGTGTAGCGAGTGGAACGCCTCGGCTCCTGTCTTTGACGATATCCCTCTAGGGTCTCATCCCTGCTGCTGCTCTTCATCATCATCATCCTTATCATCTAAATCTATGTCGGAGAGACTCAAAAGGTCATACTATGGAGGAGGTGGAATAGGAGGAAGTGGTGGAAGGTCATGTCCATGCTGCTGATGCTGCTCAAGCTATGTCTCGTACGCTCTGTCAGCTGCATAGGTGCACTTGCCGAAGATTGCCTTTAATCACTTGCCAAACTTCTTCATCTTGCCTCCTCTGTGAGACCTAAAGTGGGAAGATTCAGGGATGTCTATATGAGCATGAGAGCTCCCCGCTCCCTGAGTAGCTGCAGATGGCTGGGTCTTCTCAATTTTGTAGATGGTGTGCATCCCATCCTTTGGAAAATAAAATTCAGTGACCCTCTCAATCATGAACATGAGGTAAGGGCCATAGAGGCCAGCCCCCTCCTCCCATCCTCCACTGCAAATCTCAACTCAGTTCACATGAATCTAGGGACATTGAACCTGTCCCCACCTAGAGCAAATCTAGCCAACATATTTCTCACATAGCCATTAATATCTGAGGCTGCTCCATCCTTTGGGTTGATAGTGTTCCTAATGAGGTTGTTGAGGATGTAATAGAAGCTATGTAGACCACTCCTCTTGCCATCTGCAATCCTTCTATCTCTCCATATGTAACTAATGTCACGGATCTCAGCTCGAGGCTCATCATGAATGTAAGTGTAACCTCTGTGCTCCTCTCCAAAGCCAAGAATTCGGTTAAAAGTGACAAAGTCGACTCGGTAGTGCCGACCATCAGTCATCCAGTGAATCTCATCAGAGGTCTGGTCATAGAAGTATGTGGCATGATATTGTATAAGGACCTCCTCATTCCAGTTATACTAGAAACCCATGATGTCTGAAAGCTGAAATCTATCACAAATTTTGATTACCTTGTCAAACTCAGGCTCCTCCTTCTCCTACATCTTATCCCAATCAGTGGTCTACATCTTGATGATCTTGGTTTTCTTGGATGCAAGAATGGGAGTGGCGTAAAAGTTGGAATAAAACTTATTCCAGAATCTATAATCAATGCCCAATTCCTTGCGCACTGCATAGGGATTGATCCCCCTTGCCTCTTCCACCAGCTTCTAACTCTTGGAATAGTTGACAACTGCATGCTGGCGGGAGTCATCTGGAGGTCTCATGATGATCTCAACCTCAAAATCTCTCATGTATCTGCCATCAAACTCAGAGAGATGTTGTGGGGTGTCAGGAATGGCATCAGTGGTATGACCTATCATCACCAGCCTCTCCTCATCTTCAATGTATTGCTCGCACCTCCCCCTGTCACTAAGTCCCTTTGGAGCTACACTACTGCCTGCTGCTGTTGACCTCCCTCGACCACGGCGAGGTAGATCCTTGTCTCTTTGCTCATTCGTCTTTCTTTTCCCCCTTTAGTCATTATATCCGTGCTCCATCTTCTCAAACGAGGAATGGAGAGGAGAGGGAAGAAATTGCTCAGGCCAGGGGTAGTAGCAGCCGTCAGCGACGTTGAGGGAGGGTTGGCAGCTGTCGCGGCACTACTAGAGACTGGCAACGCGCGACCAAGCGACGACGATGACACGGACGCGAGAGGAGAGAGAGGCACGGGCATCGGTGTCGGGGGGAAGAGAGGGGGAAACAAGTTACTGTGGACCTGAGGATAAGAGGAAGAATAAATGGGCCCCGCAATAAAACCGTTTGGGCTAAATCTCAATTGAGATTCAAAGTGCGGCACTACCACATGCCTAGCCCAGCACTATCGCAGAGTGGCACTGCCGCACTCCCTAAAACAGTGGGAGTTAGCTATAATCTATATGACTCTCTCTGTATAAGATATGGATACATATCACCTATATACCATGATCAGAAACAAACAATCAATACAGACCTTGATCATGATACATAAGTCGCCTTTTATAAATCATTTTCATGCACAATATGAAAATTTTCAACTCTTTTGCCTAGATACTAGTTTATCAAACAGATGCATGCTAAAATTCAAGTATATTTAGCTCACTATGCAAAGCACAAAACCATGACTCGTCGAGGGGCTTTGTGAAGATATCGGCTAGTTGCTTTTCGGTGCTCACATGACGAATTTTGATATCTCCTTTATTTTCGTGGTCTCTCAAAAAATGATGATGGATGTCTATATGCTTAGTTCTAGAGTGGCTTACAAGATTGTTTGCAAGCTTAATGACACTCTCATTATCACATAATAATAGAATTTTGGTAAAATGACATCCGAAATCGCGAAGAGTTTGCCTCATCCAAAGTAGTTGGGCACAACATGCACCAGCCGCAATGTACTTGGCCTCAACAATGGAAAGGGCTACACAATTTTGCTTTTTAGAACTCCAAAACACTAGAGATCGTCTAAGGAATTGACATGTCCCTGAAGTGCTTTTTTGATCTACTTTGCAACCGGCATAATCGGAATCCGAATACTCAAGTAGATCAAACTTAGAGCCCTTAGAATACCATAAACTAAGGTTAGGAGTGTGTACTAAATATCTCAAGATTCTCTTAACGGCCACCAAGTGACACTCTTTTGGGTTAGCTTGAAATCTAGCACATATGCACACACTAAGCATAATATCGGGCCTAGATGCGCACAAATAAAGTAGAGAGCCAATAATGGAACGATATACCGTGGTATCCATGGCTGTCCCTTCAATGTTGAGATCAAGATGTCCATTGGTTGGCATGTAAGTTTTGATAGGCTTGGCATTCGCCATGTCAAACTTTTTAAGCATATCATGGGTGTACTTCGTTTGACTAATAAAAGTTCCATCCTTCACTTGTTTGATTTGAAATCCGAGGAAGAACTTCAACTCACCCATCATGGACATCTCAAATCTATTTGTCATGATCTTACTAAATTCCTCACAAAAAGTATGATTAGTACTACCAAATATTATATCATCGACGTATATTTGGCACACAAATATATCTTTACCAACTTTATGAGTGAAAAGAGTAGGGTCGACTTTGCCTATTTCAAAGCCTTGTTTAAGTAAGAATTCCTTAAGGCATTCATACCATGCTCTTGATGCTTGCTTAAGCCCATAGAGCGCATTTTGAAGTTTGTAGACGTGGTTGGAGAACTTGGAATCTTCAAAACCCGGTTGTTGCTCAACATAGATAAGTTCTTGAATAGGGCCGTTGAGGAATGCACTCTTCACGCCCATTTGATATAGCTTGAAATTGTGATGAGCGGCATAAGCTAGAAGCATTTGGATTGCTTCGAGTCTTGCCACCGGTGCATATGTTTCCTCAAAGTCCAAGCCCTCTACTTGAGCGAAACCTTGAGCAACCAATCTTGCCTTGTTTCTTGTCACCACGTCATTTTCATCTTGCTTGTTGTGGAAGACCCACTTGGTGCCAATGATATTGGTGTTGGGTCTCTCCACCTAGGTCCATACTTGATTTTTTTCAAAATTGTTGAGCTCATCTTGCATGGCCATCACCCAATCTAGATCACCAAGTGCTTGCTCAACCTTAAGAGGCTCCAAAGAGGAAACAAACGAGTAATATTGACAAAAGTTTGCTAAATATAAATGAGTTGTTACCCCTTTTTGATGACTCCCAAGGATGTTATCAATGGAATAATCCCATTGTATTGTTTGCCTTAGCCTTGGATAATCAATGGCCTCTTGTCCATCTTCTGGATCTTCATTATCTTCTTGCTCGAATATAGGTTATAGGTTATGTCCTTGAATTAGAGTTGGACTTGCTGCTGCTGTTAGAGGGAGTGCGGCATTGTCGCTCTTATGTGTGGCACTACTGCTCTGCTAATTTGTAGCAGGGGTCTGCTCCCCCACAGCATCAGGTACGTCAGCGGAAATTTGTTCATCAGCAGCTTGAGGAACCTCCACTTTAGTAACTTCATCTTCTTGTGGTCTTATATCACAAATAGCCAATTGCTTGATTGCTCCACATGGTGGATCCTCCTTTCCTACAACACTTGAATCAACTTGCTCCTCTTGAGAGCCATTAGATTCATCAAATGTCACGTCTACTGCTATTTCAACTCTCCTAAAGGCTTTGTTGAAGACACAGTAGGCATACTCATTTGATCCATAACCAAGAAGAAAGCCTTCATCAACTTTAGGTTCAAACTTAGAGATTTTGGGTTTCTTGTTGAGTATGAAACAGTTGCACCCAAATACTCTAAAGTAAGACACCTTAAGCTTGTTACCATTTAGAAGCTCATATAAAGTTTTCTTCAACTTCTTGTGTAGGTAGACGCGGTTGATGGCATGGCAAGCGGTGTTGACGGCGTCACACTAAAAGATGTCCGACATCTTGTACTCATCTAGCATTGTCCTTGCTATGTCAATGAGTGTACGGTTCTTCCTCTCTACTACACCATTTTATTGAGAGGTGTATGGAGTTGAAAACTCATGCTTGATGCCCTCTTCATCAAGAAACTCTTCAACTAGAGTATTCTTGAATTCGGTTCCATTGTTGCTTCTCATTTTCTTGATGGGGAGACCAAACTTCTTTTGAGCTCTTCTAACAAAAGTCTTCACTTTGTCTCTAACTTGACACTTATCAAACAAGAAAAATACCCAAATGAAACAGGAATAATAATCAACAATAACAAGACCATATTTGTTACCCCCGATACTTAGGTAGGCGACCGATCCAAAGAGATTCATGTGTATGAGCTCTAATGGTTACGTCGTGGTCATGATGCTCTTTGGTGGGTGAGATACGCCAACTTGCTTTCTAGCTTGACAAGCGCTACATATCCCATCTTTCTCAAAGTAAACATTTGTTAGCCCAAGAATGTGTTCATCTTTTAGAAGTTTGACCAAGTTCCTCATCCTAGCATGGGCTAGTCGGCGATGCTAAAGCCAACCCATGCTAGATTTTGCCACTAAACAAGTCTCAATTTTAGCTTTACTTTTGTTGAAATCAACTAAGTAAAACTTGTTCTTTAATTGACCCATAAAAACAATAGAGGAATCCTCCCTTCTAAATACTTCCACACCCTTATCTAAAAAGAGACAATTGTAGCCCATCTCACACAATTGAGCAACGGACAATAAATTATAACTTAACGAATCAACATGTAATACATTTGTAATTGAATGCTCAAGGGTTATAGCAACTTTACCGAGACCAATCATATCCCCCTTTGAATTGTCTCCAAAGACAATATTTTCATTTGAGTGCGTCATCGGGGAATATGATGAGAACATACTCCTTTCTCCGGTCATATGATTTGTACATCCACTATCAAGCACCCAACTTGACCCAATAGAGTATGCCTACAAAACAAGTTTAGTTGCTAGATTTTGGTCCCCAATTTGACTTGGGGCCTTGCATGTTAGTCACAAGAAATTTAGGAACCCAAATAAAAGTATTCCTATATGTGTTGCCTTTCTTTCCAACATATTTGGAAATCACTTTTTCACTGCTGTTGTTCCTTAAAACAAAACACGAAGTCAAGATTTGTTGAGATGGTTGAAACTTTGGTTGTTAGGCATACTTGTTCATAGTGCCCAACACAGATTTCTTTGGCTTCTGCTGAACCTATTTCTGTTGGGACACCTTCTTTTTGGACTTAGTTTGATCAGGAGTAGAATCGGTAGCCTTCCCATTTTTGCGGGAAGCGGCACAGCCAGCCTTCACTGCGGCACTGCCGCTCTGGACTATGGCACTGCCGCTGTCTGTGCAGGTTGATCTGTACCAACTTTTTCCTTCCTCTTAAATTTGACACACTCATAACCATTTATGATCTTTCTTCTATTTATCTTGACTCCTGCAGTGTGTCCAAGCCCATGCTTGATTGAGGGGTGTCTCCTTGCTTGAATTGAGACACTTTTGAATCATTTGCCTTCTTGTCACTTACTTGAGCCTTACCACTCAAGCAGCCCTTGCCAATGATCTCATTGAGTCTAGCAATTTCTTTTCTCATTGCCTCCATGTTTGCAAGGTTAGTGGAATAAGCATTCAAATCAATTTTATAATATTTTCCACAACCTTGACTAGTGGAGGTAGTAGAGGCATCCTTTGCCTTAGAGGAATATGAGTTGTTATCCCAAAGAATGTTATATTGCAGCTCAAGTTCTTTGTGTTTTTCATCTAAGTCACAATACTTTTTCTTGAGAGCGATATTTTCTTTCTTTGTGATAGCATGGTTCCTTGTTCTTTGACCAAGGCCTTGCACAAGAATTCCATCTCACTTCTCTCTAATATAAGAGCTTCCTTTCTAGCAATGTAGAGATCATCTTGTTGGATAAGAGTTTTCTCTCTAGATTCTAGCTCGGCTTGGACACTCCCTAAATCCTCCATCAGCTTATTGATGAATAATTTAGTCTTTCCATTCAAAATTTTAGTTATCATGTTTATTTTTTCATCACTAGATTTATCGTCATTAGAGCTATCACTAATATCACTACTAGAGATATCACTAGGAGGTGGAGGAGATTTGGTCTTTGATTTAGATTTTACCTTCTCACCTTTTGCCATGAGACAAATATGAGAGGAGTAGTAGTCATCATTGGACATGTCGTTGAAGAGCCTTGGTGTAGGGGATGGCTTGTGAATAGCAACAGTTGCAACATTCTCATCCTCTTCACTTGTGTCTTCTTTAGTTGAGTCCCATTCATGCCCAATGTGAGCCTCTCCCATATACTTCTTACTCTTTCTACAGTCGGTCTTCTCCTCTTTCTTCTTCTTCTTATATTTGTTGTTCTTGATCTCATATGTTCACTTGGCAATGAAGTGATCGGTGCTTCCACAATTGTAGCATGTCCTCTTTTTCTTGTTTGGAAAGCTTCTCTTCACTACCTTGTAGCCTTGCTTCTTTAGCCCCTTGTGATACGTCTTCATAAAGAGAGCAACATCATCAATTTTCTCATATTGATCATGATCATTTTCACTTTCACTTGAAGATGATGTGGTCTCTACTCTTTCTTGAACTTGCTTGCTTGCTTTAGACTTGCTAGTTGAAGTTTGTTGGTTGATCTTAGACTTGCTTGTAGAGCCTTGCTTGCTTGATTTGTTGGCCTTGAGAGCTACATCTTTGATCTTGATGTCCTCTAACTTTGCTTGTAATTCTCCAAGTTTTTTCCTCTTATTTGCTTCTTTTCTTTGCATGTCAATGGTCAAGATCATTCCAAGTACATCATTTGGTGTGAAGTACTCAAACTTCTTCTTATCTCTAATTAGAGTGACTATGATCTCATTTCTAGGTGAATAGGCTTCCAACATAATCTTAACAACTTTATAATCATCTAGCTCATCACAACCATAGCCTCTAATCTTGCCCACCATTGTCATCAACCTATCAAACATCTCTTGTGACTCTTCTCCATCCAAGAGAACAAATCGGTTGAGCTTGGATATCAACAAATCAATTCTTACCTTTCTCACTTTGTCAACCCCTTCATGTGCAAGATGCAAAGTATCCTAAATTTGCTTATCAACATCCACACCAATTGCTTTATTGTACTCATCACTATCTAAGGCATTAAGTAGCACACTAGTAGCTTGACCGTTAAGGTGGATGATTCTTATTTCTTTCATGGTTGGATTCTTAGGATCAACCGATGGCTCAAATCCATTACAAACAATCTCCTAAATATCGGGATGAAGACCTATAAGATAGGCTCTCATTAAGTGCTTCTACTTGGTAAAGTTAGTCCCATCGAAATGAGGTAACTTGCCCGTGGGCACATTGATGAAAGACTTACGATCATAGTTAGTCATAGACATAGAAGAATAGTTAAAGGATACGGTGGCATATTTGTTGTCGTCATTCTTCTTGCATTTTCCTTTCTTGTCCTTCTTGCTATGCACTTGGTAGGACTCATCAACATCATCATCTTCGGAGCTGCTAGATAGCTCACTTGAAGATGCATTGGAGGCTTTTGCTTCTTGTTCCTTCTTATTTCTTACTTCTCTTCTTTTTCTTCTAGCTTCTCCCTTGAGTCATCTTTCTTCTTTTCTTGCTTTCTTCTCTTCTAACAGCTACTCCTCCTTCTTCTTCTCTCTTGCTTCTCTTTTCTCTTTTCTAGCTGCCCTTCTTTCTTGTTCATTTTGATCTTTTTTAGCATCGGTTGTCTCTAGTTGCGGGAGCGTGAAGTTGCTCGCTGTAGAGGCGCTAAGTTCACTGCTGTCGGTGTAATGCAGCCCAACATCCTCTGGATTGACATTGATGAGCTTCACAACACCGAATTCTCCCTGGGCTCCATACCTCACACGGTGAAGCGCACAAGAGGTAACCTGCTCTGATACCACTTGTAGGATCTCTGGTACGCCAAGAAAAGGGATGAATAGGCCTATAAAAATTCAACTCAAACTGAAGTCAAATTCACCCGCGGCACTGCCGCTCGATGAGCGTGGCACTGTCGCACCTGCATGAGAGTTTAGTTCATAGTTCAAAATCTATTCAATAAAATTTAGATCGAGTAAATTTCTTAGCTTCCTATAGGGTGGTAGATCACAGATCGACAGCTGAAAATAGTAGGAACACCACACACAAGTAGATCGACATCAATCCTAGAAATCACCTCAACAACAACAAAAATACAAGTGTAGCAACACAAGCACAAGATGACACAAGGATTTATCCCGTGGTTCAGCTCGCCACCAAATCTTGCCTAAGTCCACGTTGTTGAGGTATACCACTAAGGCTCAGGGCTTTGCGACCCTACCTCGTTCTCAAGTCAAGAGACTTAACTCTTGAGATGAGGGGTGAGTTTACTGGCTTCAAGAGATGGTTATAAACCTCCCGGGGCTGCCACACAAGTTGGCAAGCTCCACGAGCGACGCTCTAGCCGGCTAGGAGCCAAGCTCCAAGAGTAACAAACACAACCGCCAGCTAAAACGTGAACCAAGTGCTCTTTAGAGTTGAAAATCAATGGAGCTGCTCTCTAATCGACTTGGGCACCCTTTTTTCTCAAGGATTGATGGGGAAATCAATGGATTTGCTTGAGGGCTTGAAATCAACAATAGAGCGGAGAGAGACAGAGAGAGCTACTGCTCTATTTTGGACGTGCTTAAGTGAGGAAGAAGAGGTAGGTTACCGTTGGGAAGAAAGGGGAAAGGTATATACATATACCCCTAGTCCTCAATGGTCACTTAAATCGTAGATAACCGTTGGGGAGGAAAAGAAAAGGTATATATACCCCTAGCCCACAACGGTCATCGCACCCAAGGGGTCGGGCGAGACAAAGCACGCAGCCTCGAGGTCGGACGAGACAGAGCCCGTGACTTTGGGGTCGGGGACGAGACAGAGCCTGCACCAAGGGGTCAGGCGAAACAGATCCCGTGACCTTGGGTCGAGGCGAGACGGATCCCGCACCCAAGGGGTCGGGTGAGACCATTTAATACGTCTCGAGCCATCCGGGAAAGTTAGCGTGGACGCTAACTTTCTTGTGCCTCTCTTCAAGTGCGACAGTGCTGCACCACGTAAGACAGCAAGGATAATAGTGAAGTATAGACTATCTTGACTGTGAATCTGAGGATGCTTGTGGTTGTTTGAGCACTTGGTAGCACATATTAGCTTAAGCATTGTGTCTCTCTTTATAGTACGGCTTTTCCTATACTCAAATTCAAGATATAAAAGAATCTTAAATCTCTTTTAAGTTTGAAGCCATCTATATTTGTAATTGGGGGCTCCTCCGTTTCGTGTAGCATCCTCGAATATAAATTCTCTACTTGTCATTTCGATAAATCTCATTAGTTCTCTAATTGCGTGATCATTATTATCAAAACCTACAATTAAGGCTTAATTGCACTTTCAATATTTATCTTTTTTTACGAATGACATAGTACAACACAGACACAACGCACGCACACTCGCCTTATGAACGCACGCTTACAAACCCTACCCATGTGATCATCTTCGAAGACTGGGTCGGTAAATTCTCGAGATTGACAAAGTCACCATAGGTGTCTCGTTGTCGACGAAAACGTCGTCTAACACTGAAAGTACAACGCCATTAAATCCTGAAAAAATTACTCCCACGACGAGTCAAACCTTGGACCTGATGTGCTATTGAGACTCTTGTAACCACTAAGAGCAAGGCTAATAATACAACCGGCTGCTGACTATGTGAAAACTTACGACCAATCTATCAGTCCACTCGTATAATAGTTAGCCGGCGCTTACAGCCCATTTATCCGTCTCACAAAACTTTTTGGTTCTATATATAAGCTGACTAAGCTTACGGTCTATTTCTCTTCTCTTTTATCTTCTCTCTCCTCCGCATGAGCGTACAATCCGCGTACGCCCCTTGTTATACTTGCTCCTCCGTGTACGTGTGTGACTGCCTCGGAGAAACCATGCATCATCCGTCACATGGTATGTGTGTGTGATTCTGTGCATGTGTACTGTTTTTTTTTTTTTTTTGTGCATGTGTACTGGTGAGTGGCACTGTAGCACCCCTCGGCCTATCAGAGTTAGGCGCACATAATCTTGACCGGCCCGTTCCAATCCGCATTCAGTCAGCTATAGCTAACAAAGTCCATCCCGACACTGTTGAGAGTTAATAGTGGCTAGCTAGGCTGGTTGTGCTTTCCGTTATTGCATCGATCATTCGTACGGGACTAGCTACCAAACGATGACCTCGCTCTCGTCTAGGGGATTACGTACGTACGTACGTACGTACTCTCGGTGGATCAGCTTCTCCTTCTTCTTGCATGGTCCTATCTATAGATAGACTTTTTTTTTTGAGAACGTGGCCGAAGCGCAAGTTTTTCGTTAAGGGTTCTTTTGGAAGAAGGGGGAGCAAAAAACCCTAAAGATGGCAACAGGTCGGATCTGGACCCGAAACCCATGGGTTTTAGACCCGGCGGGAGCGAGGGCAGGTCTGAATCTCGCCCCCTAGGTTTTCGGGTTTTGGGGACCCGAAACGGGGCGGGTCGGGTACGGGTTTTGAACCTCCCCTGTGGGTGGCCATCGGGGACCCGGCATGATAAGGCCAGTGTAAAAAAGCCCACCGGCAACCATACTGGAACTGGCCCAACTAAAGTTAAACCTAGGTATATATATCAACTCGCCACTCTTCTGTCTCCTCCCCTCTTCCTATTCCCTAGGCAGGCGCGCACACGACCAAGCAAGACGGCGCCCGCCAAGACGGCGATTGGCAAGCGCCGCTGCGTGACGCTCTCTCTCCGCCTCTTGCCCCTCGTGCTGGTCCTCCGCGACGCCGCCCCCAAGCTATTGCATCACGACTTCCCTGCGGTAGCCGCCGTCAGCCGGACCACCACCGCCCCTGCTACCCTCGAGGACGCGGCAAGCCCCCGCCGCCTGCCCCCTAATTCCTTCAGCAGAGACGAGACGAGCGAGACAAATTAGCCCCCGCGGAGGCCGAGAAATTCAACCGAGCGGGTCGCACCGTACCTGCCCTGCTTCGCCGCTGGTGCCCTTGCCTCGGGTGTTGGGTTCAGGGGCGGGTGCGGGGGCGCTTTCCACCGAACCGGGGTTCGGGTTCGGGGCGGGTTTCCTTGGCAGGTTTCAAGGGCGGGTCCGCGGAGGCTCCACCCGACCCGTTGCCATCTCTACCAAGAACTAGAATGATAATTAGAATAATATCCCCATAGATTACCCACCTAGTGAAAAGTCTAGAATCTCGGAGGGATTGGAGTTTCCAAATTATCCTCGAGAGAAATCCTATATAGATAGACCTCGATAGCTCTTGGAGATTTTCTTGTCCATATATACACACAAGTTGACAAGTACTATATACTATCGGCACGTGTACGTATACGTGGAGCGTGCGTTCTGCGGAGTTGCACTTCGATCTGCCAAGTCCACAAGCAATAATAATTGCATTGACCGTATATAAGGGCACGTCCACGCGGTGGAAATGTACGCTTCAACCTACTGTTCCGTCCGGCAAAGTACCCGTACGTAATATGACGCGAAAATATGCCCCCACTTGGCACTTGCAATGCTTGGCGACCCGGCTGGCGACGACGCCCAGTGCGCAAGCTAAGCTAGGGCCAATGGCCAATGCACAAGACTGCCGGGCTAGCTAGCCTATAAATATGGGTATGGTCGTTACGCTTCGACTTCAAGGCATGCACACACAGAGAAGAACACGGTTGAGAACATGGGTCCGCCGCTAGCGGCCATGGCGTCCAAGTCATTGCCTCCCCTTGCGGCCCGCCGCTGCCTACTGTTCCTCGCCGTGACACTCATGCTCGCAGCCTCTGTTCAGGCTCAGGGACGGTCACCGCCACGTGCGCCCAAACCAGCTCCAACACCACCTCCAACACCGAGCCTAACTCGAGCACCTATGCTGGCTCCGGTGCGTGCATCCACACCGGCTCTAACACCAGCACCAACACGCACACCGACACCAGCCCCAACTCGTGCACCTACGGTGGCACCGACACCGGCCCAAACTCGAGCACCTTCGTTATCTCCGATGCATGCACCCACACCGGCTTCAACACCTACACCAACACGTGCACCGACACCAGCCCCAACTCGTGCACCTACGGTGGCACCTACACCAGCCCAAACTCAAGCACCTACGCCGGCTCCGACACGTGCACCCACAACGGCTCCAACACCTGCACCAACACGCGCACCGACACCAACCCCAACTCGTGCACCTACAGTGGCACCGACACCAGCCCCAACTCGAGCACCAACGCTGGCTCCGACACGTGCACCCACACCAACTCTAGCGCCTGCACCAACACCAGCCCCAACTCATGCACCGACACCGGCCCCAACTCAAGCACCTATGCTGGCTCCGGTGCATGCACCCACACTGGCTCCAACACCTACGCCAACACGCACGCCAACACTAGCCCCAACTCGTGCTCCTGCGTTGGCACCGACACCAGCCCCGACTCTAGCACCCACACCGGCTCCAACACCTACACCAACACGCGCACTAGCACCAGCCCCAACTCATGCACCTGCGGTGGCACCAACACTAGCCCCAACTCCAGCAATGCATGCACCCACAGTAGCTCCAACACCTGCACGAACACCAGCCCCAACTCTTCCACCACCTCCTCCACCACCTTCAACGATGCCTCCACCGCCACCGCTACCTTCATTGATGCCTCCACCACCACCACCTTCAAGACACCTCCACCGCCGCCATCTCCAACGCACACACCGCCACCACCGCAAGGCGTGTGTCCTATCAGCTTTACAAACTTTCTTGAGTATGACGCAGCCGTCGAAGTGTACGCAAAACATGGCGTTATTCTGCAACTTAGTGGCTCACTCAAAAGCATCACAACGTGCTACTGCAATTACACAACTACGGTTTTTGGCGTTCCCGACATCAAGGGCCCCATCAAATGTCGCCATGTCTGAACCTGAGATGCATTCACGCAACATGCTCGCGGGCGCAACGTGAACATGCACGTTGCTAAGCCACTTATATTATTCATATTGTGTTTTCTTGTTCTGGCTATTACTCATACACTACTACTACTACTATATACGAATAACTTTCGTGTGCGTGCAGATATTGTCTGCATACCGAAACTGGTTAGTGTGATACACTATGGTACCTCTTGTAATGAGTGATATTGTTGTTGCACGTGCGCTCAACAAAATATATAGTACCATATATTGATATACATATATACTACACGAGAACATGTTAAATGTTTTCTTATTATTATGAAGGATTTTCACCCTACTTGTGGAAGTAGTTATGGTATGGGGGCAGATCCAGAGATGCATTGTAGTCGCTTTACAGTTTACAACAACAACTTAGGCAAAATCAAAGAAAATTTACTGAGACATAAGATGTAATGAGACACTAACCATCATACCTAGTAATTCAATGGTCTACAGTTCCGGATCGCCCTAGGCGCATGGCCATGCATGTTATGATATGCAACGTAAAGATAGGAAAATAAACATTTTATGACGCGTTTCATTGCGGGAAGTGGGAACCGCTTCTGCATCATCAGCTTGCAGTTCAATCTTTGTATACTGCACATGAGTCCACCAAGTTATATTAGTTCTACTTTTGTACTAGATAATTGAAATACTTACTTCCTCCCAATTCTCTAAACCAGTGTTCTAAATAGAGATGCTATAGTGACAAACAACATTGTACTAAATAGTGGGATATAGCGGTGCTATAGCAACCAAGTAGACCCCTTCGCTAGATGCTACAGCCTGTTATTTAGAACACTGCTCTAAACCTATGGCTTTAGATATATTATTATGATCGATAACAAATAAAATTCGATAACGTAGCATTACAAGACCGAGGCTTTTGAGACAGAGGTAGTAAATTCTAGGTTTTATTTGATGGTTTGACTCTAGTATATTATCATAGTATATCCTTTAGAACGGAGGGAGTACAATTACCATGCAAGAACAACAATCACTGTCGGTTATGGTGGAGCCAGCGGTGATAAGTATATGCACTCGCGGAGATGTTAACGTTGAGGTCTCGATTTCGAATCCCGAGAAACACATATTTTCTTAAAGTTTTACTATTTATCATTGCCGGTCCCATCACTACCGATTGACAGGAGGTTCCGATCCGGCAGTGATTATGAAATCTAACGTAGTGAATTATTACCTCCGTATCAAAACTATGGAATTCTAGATTTGGTTGAGTCAAACCATCAAATAAAACCAAGAATTACATCTTGTCAAATTTAGTAAACATATTCAGTATCTTTTAGAATCGGGGCGTACAATTACTACCTCCGTCTCAAAAGATGCAATTCTGAGTTTGGATTGAGCTAAATCCCCGTAAATTTTACTAAGATTGTGCAAAATATTGTTAATATTTATGACTTTTTCAGGTGTATGATAATAATATATTAAATGATAATATAATGATACTTATTTATTTTAAATGGACTTAGTAAACCTTAATCTGTTTAAATACTTGAAAAAGCGAGATTTTGCACCTTTTTTTTTACTGAGGCAGTATTTGCCAAATCTTGTGGTGCTTGCACAATGCAAAGTCCAATTTCAAACGTCACCTTTGCTGTCTGTAGCAAAAAGGCCAAAAGGCTAGGAAAAGCCTGCAAGTGCACAGACACAGGAGAGGAGAGGCAGCAACGCGCCAACGGCTCCCAAACGGCTCAATTTTACTGTACCAGCGGCCCGGCCAACAGTCACCCATGGCGATAAATAAATAAAACAAAATCCATCCAAACCCCGCCGTGCTCGCTTCCACTGGCTTCGATTCCTTTGGCTCTCTCTGTCGTCGGTCGTCCCAAATCTCCTCCCCCCCCCTAAAAATTTTCAAAACCAAACACCCTAAACGGACGGAACCCAAGAAAGAAGAGAGAGGCATCATCTTTACTCGCCGCACGTCCTCTCCCCCCCCATGAACGGCACGGACGGCCAAGAAAGAGAGAGGCATCAGAACTCGCCCCGAGTGCATGCCGGCGCCGAGCCGCAAGAACTCGCCCCGCCGGCGCCGGCCTGCAGGGCAGGGCTGAGGTCGACACCTCAGCGCCCTTCAAGTCGGTACGCGAGGCCGTCGACCACTTCGGCGGCAGCGCCGCCTGGAGCTCCCACCTCATCAAGCGTATGTTCGCGCCCCCAAACCCAAAGGTAGCCAATCTGTGTTCCTCGCACGGCGCCGCCGCCGCAAATGTCTCTTGCGTATGGCGTGTATCGTGCTTTTTTGTTGGTTGGTTCACCACTCGCGACTGTGTCGTCTGTGGTTCCTAGATTTATTGGGAGGGAAATGCGGCAGGTAGATAAAATTTCGCGCTGATATGTGCTTTCTCCTTACCTTCTGCTGCAGAAGCAGGAGGGGGCCGAAGAACTGGCTGATCTGGAGGAGCGGACGGCGCAGTTAGAGAAGGAGCTCTTAGTCAAAGAAAGGCAGACGCTTGATGTGCTGAAAGAGTTGGAGTCCACCAAGAAGGTGGTTGCAGATTTAAAGCTAAAGATACAGAACGAGGATGCTGGTGCATTCTGCATCCCTGAAGAGTGGGTTCAGGGTCAAGCCGAGGCGCCCACTGGCACTGAAGAGCCTGCAGAAGTGCAGCCTGAGAATGCTGAAACTGATGTTGTTATCGGCGCGCTACATGTGCAGCAGCTTCAGCAATCCCCTGGTTCTTCAGTGCTGCCCATTGGCACCGGAGAACCTGCAGAAGTGCAGCCTGAGAATGCTGAAACTGGTGCGGTTATGGGCGCGCTACATGTGCAGCTGCAGCAGTCTCCTGGATCTTCAGTGCTGAAGGGCCTTGAGCAGGCAAAAGCCAACCTAAACAGGACCACGAGTGATCTTGCGGCTATCAGAGCCTCCGTCGAGTCGCTGCGGAACGACATTGCCAAAGACAGAGTCTTGGTGGAGAGAAGCCGAGAGAAGGTTTGCGCCAATATGACGTTGATTGCCTCTCTGGAGGACGAGCTGGACCGGACCGCACAGAAGCTGCAGACTCTGCGGGGTCTGCAGAGGAGGCGTGACGATCCGTCAGACATCTTTGTCGAGATCAAGAAGATGACATCTGAGCTAGAGCAGCTCAGGAATGCTGCGAATTCGTCGAAATCTGAAGCTGCTATGCTGTCTGCCGAAATTGAGCAGATGAGAGCTAGCATTGGCACTGCTGAGGTGAGGTGTCGTGCAGCCAAGAAAATAGAAGAGGCAGCAAGAGCAGCAGAAGCTCTTGCCCTCGCTGAAATCAAGATCCTACTAAGCAATGAAGCTTCAGCTGAGGATCTTCAGGGCACAGAAGGCGTGAGCCTTTCATTGGAAGAGTACTCTGAGCTTGCTGCCAAAGCTCAGGAGGCTGATGAATGCTCAAGAAAGAAAATCGAAGCTGCAATGGTACAGGTCGATGAAACCAACCAGACAGAATCTGACTCTCTCAGAAAGCTGGAAGAAGCTCGGTTACAAGTCGAGGAATGTAAGAAGGCACTACAGGAGGCCCAGAAGAGGGTGGATGCTGCTAACCGGGGGAAGATCGCGGTAGAAGAGGCTCTCCGCAGATGTCGATCCACGACAGGACACAGGAGGCGTTCAGTCCATGACCCTCCCAAGTTCAAACATCCAGCTCCCCGTTCCAGAGATTCTCAGAATATGGATATAGTTGACGCTTCAAAGGGTCCCTTGAAGCCAACATTGTCGATAGGGCAGATATTGAGCATGAAGCTCATGGGACCAGATGGGTATGACAAAAGCGTTTCAGAGGACGCAAGCGAAGCTTCTAATATGTCGCTTGGACAGATCCTGAACCGCAGGCGTGCAGTTGTGTATAGCAGTGATGCAACTGCTCACAAGAAATTCTCAGGGAAGAGGAAGAAGTTTGCCTTTACAGGGCTGTCGGTTTTCTTGGCGAAACAAGCCAAGAGCAAGAAGAAAAAGGGATCACATTAGAGCTGCTGAGGTCAACTTGGGCTGGAAAAAGAAAACTATTGTAGTCTACCTTGCTAGCTGTTAACTTGACCCTAGTTGTTGTTCTTGTAATTTACTAGTATGTATCGTTTATAGATGCCTAGATCATCTGTTCTTCCATAGCAGGCTAGTAACTGATATTTCTGTTTAGCAGTAGTCATCCGGTGCTGTGTGAACTTGAAATGTATCGATATTACTAGTAGTTGATATCAAGTATACTAGAAAGCAGCGCGGCCTTGCCGCGCGGTCCTGTGTGGTGCTCGCTGCTCTGCTGGCCTGAAGAAACAGGTGACCAAACGCAATTTTAGAAAAGGGAAATTAATTGTGAAGCTTTGGACCTGGATCCTAATTGTGTATCAAATTTACAAAACTTTGAAGCTCTAGATCTTCGAAACCGTTGAGAATTCAATCTCTGCCCTTGAACCAAACTGGTAGAGTTATATACCAAGAACAAATTTGATTAAGGTCGACTAAGATTTTTACATGCAAAATTCAGAGAAATTTGGCAAAGAACAGAGGTAGTCCAATCAAACGCAAGGCCCTGCTGAACTTGTTAGCTCGCTGCTCTGCTGGCCTGAAGAAACAGGTGATCAAACGCAACATCCTGTGCCGCAGCAAGCTTCCGGTCGTCGTTTCAGAACTGCGCAAGCTCGTTCTTGCTGCTAAGGTCAGCTGGAAGCCCCTCGACGGTGCCGTTGTCAAGGATGCAGAACAGGGAAGAGGAAACGAGAGAGAGCCGCGGGCCAAGGGGCTCCTGCCGCGGCCAGGGAAGGGAGGAGGGGAGCCGCGCGTGGCTCCGGTGGCCGCCGGAGCGGCCTTCCCAGCCGCCGGCCCTGCAACCCTAGCCAGCAGCGCGCCCAGCAGCCGGGCGTACGGCAAGGGAAGGGAGGCGTCGGCGGAGCTCGGGCGGCCGGGGATCGACGGATCCGGGCGGGGGAGAGGCTGGCCAGCCAGCAGAGGCCCTGAACCGCGCCTCCACCGGTCGCTATGGTGTCGCAGGTCGCGAGCTTGGGGATGACGAGCGAGCGCCGCGGTCTCGGTCTATCGCCGGGGGAAGGATGGGGAAAGAAACGAAGGGGCTTTTTGCAAAAAAACCTGAGAGGAGGCCTGGACTGCGGGTTGATTCTACTAAAGTTCGAGGTTTTTTTTGCAAAAATACCGCGGCTCGCCCGATCTGGGCCGTCCGCGCGCCCGATCCAACGGCCAGGAACGGCTGGCGACGTGGCCACTCTCGCCGGCCAGCTTTTGGACCCAGGATTCATAGTATAAAGATGAGGTATGTATTCAGTAAAATTGAAATGTTCTTCTGTGCTATCTGATTTCACAAGTGTTCACTGACATCTCTGCTTTGTGAACTTGGTCTTTTCGACCATGCTTTGCACGTTCTCGAAAAGAAAAAAAAGCTTTCTGATTTCATTTGTGCAGTCCCCTTGTTTGGTGGTGTTCGGGGATGGGTGGATATGGTTCTCTTGGTTGGGATAATATAGATAGGATGAAGCCATGAATCCGGTGGACATGGAATGGTCCAATACGATCAATAAATATAGCATTCTTTGTTTTCTGGTCTCAAGTTGGACAATGAGTTTGGAGCTGAGTCACGCTTTAGAGAGGCGCGCAATAAAGAAAGTCATCAGCAAGCAGACTAGCTAGCGCTTTGCCTAAAAATTCATGCTTTAGGATACTGTACTTAGTAGAAGTCCTTTCAGATTTCTGCCAGAGTCATTTTCGCTAGTCTCTGTAACAGGATGAGCTTCAGGTGGGTCCATTTTGGTTTCTGGCCGGGTTGGTTGGCGGCGATGTGTGAGTTGTTTCACCTGACAGCGCTCACTTACAAATAAGAAGAGAAAATTGGGGTGAACAAAAGGTCGATATGTCCGAGTGGTTAAGGAGACAGACTTGAAATCTGTTGGGCTACGCCCGCGCAGGTTCGAACCCTGCTGTCGACGCATTACTTTTTGTCTATGTCTTGCTGGGCATTTTCATCTTGGGCCTCATTCGTCGAACTATTCTCGTGTTATTTATTCTTCTATGCTGCATAGCCCATGACTCATTGGCTGCAAAGTTTTGAAGCTCCGTTGTGTTGTGTGCTGTCGCTCTCGCTCCCGCTCAGGCCGGCGGAGAGTGCAGACAAGGTTCAGGTTCGTCTCAAGTCTCAAAGTCTCAGCTGCCGCGGGAGCCAGGAAGGGAGTAGGAAGGCAGCTAGTACTGGTATAGGCCCGTGCGGCGGCGGGCGACCGGCAACAAGTCCGACTGGCACTGGGTCTCGCCCGCCGCTCGCCGTCGCGGTCAGGTACTGAGGTCACCACCAACCTGGGTCGTGCAAGTGCAATGGACGCGAAACAAACAATGCAAGGCCGCCCATGAGTTTCCAGTTTCCACTGCGTTTCCGCGGCATTACGGTGGAGTCTATCCACCAGCAGAGAGCAGAGAGCAGAGAGTGCCGAGAAATTCCGTGGATCGGCCACGGGCGCAATCGCTGGAACCACGTACAGTACGTGCCTGGACACCTGGTGTCAGCACAAGTCCGATTTCTCTTTTTACACTAGTCTGCACGTAGTGATGGACGATGGTGACGCTGGAGGAACGAGGAAACTTCCGGGCGGCTGCAACGCGGACTCGCAGAGTGCCGGCTCGATCAGCACCGCTTCCCCCCTTCCCTGGACCCTGGTGATGTACTAGTACTAGTCGTGGTTTCCTAAAAAAAAATATATATATAGTTTTGGTACACACATCACCTCGCGTGGCCCACCAAATCCATCGAGATGCCTAATTGATTGAATTTAATTTGGATCATCATATACCCCGTAGGAATGGAATCTAAGTGGCAAATCACTAGGCGGGCCTTTTTCCCTTCTTATTAAATTTTTTTAAAAAAATAATATACCTTTTTTATAGAGATAGACGGTTAGGAACGGAAATCTAACTCGGTGGACCAGGTTTTTTCCCCCTGTGGTAATATAAAAAACTCAGAAATGTTACCGGCCCAAAAGCACGCACCAGAGCTTTAACTCAGCATTGCAGAACAGGCTGCAAGTTATTAGGCAGGTAGGTTGAACCGTCAGCTAACATTGAGCTCTCATCCGTACAGTAGGAGTAGTTAATGTGCAGAGCCGCTGAAGGCAGGTCGTCAAGAACCACACGGCATCGTGTCGTGCGTGATCATCCAATCCAGTCGAACTCAAAATGAGCCGCTGAAATCGTGTGATCAGCGCGCGTTTGCATGCAGCCGTGTCGTCGTCACTTGCTAATCCGGCCGTGCACACCGCACACGTATCCGCTGGCCGGTGGCCCGTGGCCGGTGCCAGGACTGTACGGTCTGTACGAATAAGAAGGGTTATAGTACCAACTGACGCTGTACGGCTAAGCATGGGAGTGTTGAATTCCGATTTGTCGACCTGCTTGTGCCGTGCGTACAATGGCAGCAGCTGATAGACTTCGATTAGACGTCTTGCTGTAGTACTTGTATTCATAATCAGAGGTGGATGCAAATTAAGGACCTGTTTGGTGGGGCTCCTGCGCTGCTCTGGCTCCGGCTCGGACAGTAGAGCCGCACCAAACGATGTAGGTTGTAAGAGCACTTTCAGCGTGGAATGAATGAGGAGGAGCCGTTTTCTCGTACGGCATGCGAAGCCACGATTTCGGGCTTTGGCAAAAGGGCTCCGGCTCCAGCACGGGAGCACGCGGAGCGAAGCCGCACCAAACAGGTTCTAAAATGTATGATCTGAATGTACAGTGTCTGAATGGAATAAAAATTAACATACTAGAGTCGAGGAAAAGCTAAGGATTGGATGCATGAACAAACATGTCACGTTGGAAAAGCTTGATATGACGGTACCATTAACTTTACCAAACAAAAGAAGAAGAAGAAAACAAAAGTCATGTATGTGGCCATAATTATGCTTCAAAGGAAGAACATTGTGTACAGGGGCAGATCCGACGGTGGTGTTGGTTTTGGGTGGGGGGGAGTCCCCTACCCATATCGGAGCAGTGGAAACCCTCCAAGCCCCAATAAATTTTTAAGCAAAGTTCTATAGTGTAGTGGGGTTGAAACTTAAGATCGAGCAGCAGTCGGAGGTATGTGTTGTTCAGCCCTCCCCTAAATTTTTTCCTGGATCCGCCGCTGATTTGTGTACTACCCGCTAGCTTAAAGCTAAGTGCCCGTCAACATTAAGGGGTGTTTGGTTCCTCCTCCTAAATTTTAGTCGATGTCCCATCGGATGTTTGAACACATACATGGAGTATTAAATATAGACTAATTACGAAATTAATTGCACAACTTGCGACTAATTTGCGAGATGAATCTTTTAAGCCTAATTAGTTCATGATTTGACAACGTGGTGCTACAGTAAGCATGTGCTAATGACGGATTAATTAGGCTTAATAAATTCATCTCGTGGAGTACTGACGGATTTTATAATTTATTTTTTTATTAGTATTCGAACACCCTATACGACACCCTCATATGACACCTCCTAAATTTTAGTCACTAGATCCAAACACCTCTAAATCTTTATTTGCACTAGCTAGGACACTGCTGCTAGTGCACGCTAATAGGCTCCGCAACCGCAAATAAAGAGGGTATATTTGACTAATAATTCATTTGTTTCCACACCGCGCACGTATCGCGATTCAATTCGAGCGACTGCTGTGTAGGAGTACGAGTACGTGCATGCCTCCGCCGCGTGCCAGTGATCTGTGAACGTACATGTGTTCCACGCCAAGCAAAACACCGAACACGTACGTACGGCGTCACTCTTGTCGATCGATCTCGTCGCGCGGCACGCACGTACCGGGCCGCGGGCCGTGCATATCATGCATCTCTCTCTTCTCGATTCATCGATCGAGTCGATCGATGATATAAATTAAATATACATGTATCGGTGATGGAATTACACGTACGAACATCATCCCAGACGACTTATACATCTTTTTAGTGTGTGTATATAGAGTATACTAGCGACAAACTGTCATATATCGTCGTCGTTGTGTGTCGCTAATATGTGTCTCCAACACCAACTTAATTTAGTTGCTGTTTTGAGTAATATAGTCCAAACAAGTACAGAAGTAGTATCTCGATCAGGTGGTGGCCATTTATTAGCCTTTCTTGCGACGGTGGGACGTGGCCGCTGCGCACCGGCCGTCGGCCAGAGAGACTGCAAGTTAACACCCTAATGCTGGCCGGTAGCACGAGACACCCATGGGTCCATGGCTCATGCATGACCGTCACGTCCAAAGGCCTCAGCTCGCGCCTCGCTACCTATGTATGGTGACGAAAGATATGCTTTGACATATATGCGAATCTATTTTGTATTGTTATTGTTATTCGTGTACGTGTACCTATTATGAATTGAATGAACGCAACACTATTCGATCACCTTTGCTCGTGAAATGGACGTTTGATTCCGTTGCTGTCCTTGTCAGGTGTTATGGCACCAGCAGCTGATTCCATCTCCATCGAATTATCGTGGTCGAGGTTAATTGGTGGAAAACTGGGTGCGTGGCTTTTAATAAAAAGTCGGTTCATCTAGAGAGGGCAGGAGCTCAACTGACATCGTCAGCGGAAGCAACCAGGAAAGATGGGTGAAAATGATGCAGACCCACTTCGTTCTTGCACACCAGCATTGTCAAGAAGCACCGTAGATCACTTTAGTACAGAGGTGGGGGGGGACTGGCTCCGGCTCAAGCGAAAAACAACTACTAGAGAAGAAAAGAAGCCGCTGGAGCTGCGCTTCCCAGGCTTTGCCGGCTCCGCTACTTTGTTAAGATTGTGTCTGTGCCGGAGCCGGAGCCCGAGCGCCACACCAAACCCCTTCAAAGTTCAAATAGGTTGTAGAGATGGAGAGAGTATTCAGAAGCAACAACTCCATGTTGTCGAAGCGCTGGTGCCTGTGTTTAGCTGCATGGTTGTGGCAGACGAAAATGGAACCTAACCAAGTGATATATGATGTTCATAATTACTGGAAATCAATATCATCGATACTGTATAAACACAAATATATTGATGCACGTTTGATGTCATAAACCTGGAAACAATTTGACAGATTATTCATCAAAATTTGCAATGTTTAATTTTCTTCTGGTCAAAATATCCATGTCATTTGTGGAGGGAGGAGTGATCCACAAACTTTTCCAAGGAGGAACCCGCGAGTCCAAAACGTTCATAGCATAATCAACAAGCCAACAGCATATGCCCTTATTATATATGCTCCTCTGCGAAATATCCATGTCATTTGTGGAGGGAGGGAGTGGTCCACAAACTTTTCCAAGGAGGAACCCGCGAGTCCAAAACGTTCATAGCATAATCCACAAGCCAACAGCATATGCCCTTATTATGTATGCTCCTCTGCGAAATAGGAGCAGCAGCCAAAAAGTCGTCCATTTTATTATTTGAAAAATATGAAAGCATTAATTTGATTTATTGTGAAAAGAAAAATAATGTTCGTTGCGAAAAATACGAACATTTGGTAGAGACGGGGCTACTGGCGCGCGGCTAGCGTTTGCTGCGTGTAGCTTAAGCAACTTTGAGAATCAATGCAAGATCTGACGGGCACAATTAATGGCTTTGGCGGGGTTACGTTACGCATCTGTATACCTAGTCGTACTAGTACTCCATACGTACAAGTCTGCTCGCCGCCGTAACAGCACTGCACGGTGCGACGAGAGCGCCGGCGCCGGTCGCCGGAGCGCACGACCGAGGGGCGGCCGGAACAGTCGAAGCCTTCCGATCGAGCACGCGCCTCTCTGCAACTTGCCGCCCGGGATGACATCGATAGATGTCGCTTTGAATTTGATGATCCTGTTCAATTCTCGCGGCAACAACTGATTTCTGTTATCTCTTGTCGTCATGTCGCCCAATCCCAGGACTCCAGGTGACGACAAAAAGGTGTCCTGCACGCTTGCCATTTGCCAAGCTGCCACCTGCCGTTGGGCTTCCGACGATACAATTGCAGCACGCATCGCACGTGCTCTCAAGGTCGACGGCGCCTGCACGGTGCACGCACGCGCACCCGGAGGAAACGACGTGATTAGAGCCCCGGCGCCCGGGTCGTCTTTGCACGGCCGCCACAGCCGTCAACGTCACGGTCGTCGCTCGCTCGCCGCCCTGCCGCGCCTCTTCGTTAATTTCCACTGCAGATGGCGATACTCAGCTTCACTTGCTTGTAAAACAAACCTCAGTCTGGACTTCAAATTTGCGGTGTATATCTCCTATTTCCAAATAAAGCCAAAGGGAACGGAATTCGCGGACGAAAATCTGTTTGCACGGGCCGACGGTTTGCACGGAGCGCGCAGCGCACGCACGCGTAACACGGCAACGCAGATGCGTGAGGTCTATCTTTAAATAATATAAATAGATTCCTCCTTTAGATATACTGCTCCTATATATCTTTGCAGCACTAGTATCTTGGAGAAATTTCCTCAAAAATGGAAACTTGGAGAAAAGATGTGCCACTATGCTATGTTTTCGAGCCGGAAAGTGTATCATCATTATAATAATAATAATTCGATCGATCTGGAGCTTTGTTTAGATGCAATTGTTCTGGCCATTCATGCAGTTGGAGAACAGCTGCTGCTACCTAGCACCACTTGTACTATTTGTTGCTCTTATTATTAGTATAATAGTTTATTTTCCTTTAAGCAACTCTTTCCGAATAAGCGTGCCTCCATGTCACACGTACATGCACATGTAAACTCTATTCATTTGAGCACCTCCAAAAAAAGTGATCTGAGAGGTCTCTAAATGCCATTAAATTTTAGAATAAATATTTATAATATTTTTTTAGTAAACTAACATAAACTTAAGAAAGTTTGACCCAGTCCGAACTCAAAATTGCTGGTGCACCTTGCACATGTGATTCTAAGTTCTTTCTTATTTGTAATCAATATATGCCTCAAAAAACGGGGTTTTAGAATAAAGAAAGAAATACCATACCGGCACAATTTGCACGCGGTGCAGAACAAAAATTCTATTTCAGAGTACATTTGACACGTCCCACCATGAGTTGGCGATACTCCTTATATAACTTGCTTGTAAGACAAAACTTAGGCTGCATTCGGATAGAAGAAACAGTTTCATTTGTCAACTGAATCCCATAAATGGTACCAAATGCACGGACACAAGAATCGGAGCTGAAATGTTTCTATTCTTCTACATGAGAATGCGAAATGGGTAGAGGCTGGTTTCGATCGACTCTACGGAGTGTTCGGCTACTCGTTTTTTAGCCGTTTATTTTTATGCTTTTTAGTTAATCTTCAAAAAAATCAAACATACAAAGTGCAACAAACACTTAAAATGGATTGTGATTTTATGTTTTGGTTAATCTTTTTAAAGTGCAACAAATTAAAATGGGTTGTATTTAAGTTGTTATTGGCGCACAAAGAATTACGTTTTTTAACCATATTTTTATTTATATAATTTTTTTTCAAACTAGAATCTAACACAACAGCCAGACGGTTTTCGTAAAGTGATTTTGATTCATCGTTTGAAACAATTTTTGAGAGAATCTAGATCTGAAATATTCACAGAAATCTAGAACCCTGCCAAACGACTTTAAATTTGGGGTGGGTGCATGCAAATAAAGCCAAAGGGAATCGAATTTGCGGACGAAAATCTGTTTGCACGGTGCGCATAGCGCACGCGGCGCACGCACGCGACGCGGCAACGTCGCCGATACGCGAGCTGCGGCTCGCCGCTCGCCGCTCGCCCCGTCGCGCGGGCGTGCTCCCGCCACGGCTTCCCGCGCGACGCGGATATCACACGCAGTCTTCTGTGCCTGTGGGGATGCCTTGCCATGCATGCTAGCTACGAGTATACCGTACCGTACCGTACCACACCTTTGCATATATATCTAGCGACAGAGATATACACATGGAGGTGCCATACACCTACACGCACTGTTCTTTTGAATACTGCTCCTAGATATCTGCAGTACTAGTATCTTGGAGAAATTTCCTCAAAAAATGAATCTTGGAGGAAAGATCAAAGATGTGCCACTACGCCGTGTATTCAAGCTGGAAAGTTTATTTCATCATTATAATGTATAATCAATCTGGAGCTTTGTTTAGATGTTTTATTTCGGCACTTGTTGAGGCCATTAATGCAGTTGGAGTACAGCTGCTGTTTCCTAGCACCACTTGTAGTATTTCTTGCTCTTATTAGTAGTAGTAGTTTATTTTCCTTTAAGAAACTCTTTCCCAAGATGGGTCTCCATACAGCACGTAGCAAGCAAACGGTGTTCCAGCTTTTGCTGCTAGTTATTATAAACAGATTAACAACTCTCCAAAGAAGACTCCGAGTGTTGTTTTGCAGCCTACCGTTGTTTAATGGCCTCACTTATTGGTCTACGAAGGTTGCTGTATACGTACTTTAGAAATGGTCAAGTGTTGATGTTTAGAAATGAAGAAATCCAAACATATTTTCAACACTTCCCAATTCTAACCTCTAAGGAAGCTCATGCTTGGGTCGCGTTTTACTTGCTCCGTTCCTTGTATCTTGCCGTTTTACGAGGCTTGTTCCACTCTCATCTCAGTGGAGTATACTAATGATGACAAGTACATGAGACAAACGAGCTTAGCGAGATAGTACTACTGTACTATAGGTCTGTTTGATCCTCACTAAACTAAACTAAACTAAACTTTAACACAAACCAAATTACCAAGATTTTTTCTCTCATAATAAACCAAAGACCCGGCCGGTAAACCAAATTCGTCCGAAACCAACCAAATGCCCTTTAACAGAATTGCTATATGTCAACCGACTGTTTTGGATGCATCTGGCAACCGAATTATGAGACGTCCGATCTGACGTCGTGGTGTTTGTTTTTGCCGCCCGATCTTGTGTCCAATCTCTCTGCGCCGATGGGGTTTATTTGTTTCTCTGTGTTGTGGGCCCCGATTATCAGTGCTAATATTTAAGTTTCTTTGGGACTCGCGCCTGAATGTGGAGCGTCTGTTCCCCTTTTCCTCATTTTCATTTCCTCTCGTCTTCCTCGCGTTCTCCTCGGCGGGGACTGGAGATTTCTCTAGGGTTTGGCTCACAGGTGGCATCCCCGACGACCTGTGGCGGTGCCGCCGCCTCGCCGTGCTTGATATCAGCGGCAATGCGCTCATGGGCCCCATCCTGTGGTTTGTTTTAGATTTGTGAAGTATGTGCCATATTTCTCTTTGATATTTGCCTTCCATTGAAAACATTTGTGATTTTTTTTCCTGAAGAATTTGACATATGTAAAACAAATCAAGTGACCTGACTTGCTGCTTACTCTTGATGAGAGGAACCGTTGCCACATTAAGTATGAAGTGATGCTTTGCTCCATGAGCCACTATGGGATCCCTGCCGACTAGCAGAGCAAGCTGGACGTGACCATTGCTCTTACCCCAGAGAACTACCTATCAAGGTATCTTCAGACTGTTTTGGTTGCTATTTTCCTTTGAGGTGCACTCTTAGTTTCTGCTCTTCAAAATTGGGAGTTTGTTGCTGTTTCATTACCGCATTGTAATCCTGGGAGTTTGTTGTTGTTTCATTACCGCATTGTAATCCTCCCCATGCCGTTTTGCAGTGTTAATTCCATCAGGCTGCAATGTTTGCTCCTTGTGTTTTTGCTCTCTACATATCAATTTGCTTATGTTTTTCAGATTTCTGCTGGATGTTCTCTTGTTGTTTAGTTTTTTTTGTTTTGATTCATTGATTTCTGTTTAGTATACTTGTTGTTAGTAATATAACATTGCTGGATGTGTTATTGCAGCATAGCTAGTGCTAACTGTATATATGTGCACCATTGTTGCATTTACATTGTATTTATACTGTATTTATAGTGGTGTATTACTTAAGTTCCGATTGTTGATGTTTTATTTGAAAGGCTCAGACTCATATATAAAGAAAGTAATCCAGTTTTGATCTTGTGTTTGTTATAAGAAAGAAAAATGGGAAAAAAAGAAATAGTTTTTTATTTATTGCAACATGATCGTTGATTCCTACCACTTAATCTTAATTTATTGTATCTTCCTACTTTGATTTGTTCAATGTAAATTTCTTGTTATAGTGATGTAATTTTAGTTCTTTGTTCATGTAATCTGATATTTGAATATTTACTGTAGGTTTGGTTCCTGAGATTTTAAGTCGTATGTGTCATGAATTGTGTGTACTTTGAGTTGTCATTATTATTCTGATCATTAGATTTAAGTATGAATTATTTAGGCCATCAGATTTTGATATGATGATGTGTAATTCATTTGTTAGAAGGTGCCGTAACAACCAATTTTATTAGCATGGGGATTCGGTTGTTTTGGGGCTTTTCAATAACCGGTTGTAGGAAGCCCCAAAACAATCGGTTGGTGAGTAGACAGATTCAAACTTTAATCATCTGAAATTTTAGTTCAGACCGTTCAAACATATGAATTAAAACATCGATTTAAATTTTAGTCTAGCCTAACTAATTGTTAGGCATACTCTGTAGTTTATGCATCCAGACAGTATGGTACTAAATTTTCATCATCTACTCCCTCCATTTCAAATAAAATACATCAACTTCCACTATGTATCTAGACTAATGTTTGTCTAGGTACATGGTCAGAAAGGTGATTTATTTGAGACGGAGAGAATAAATGTCTAACTAAATTTTAGCTGAACTTCCAACTAGTCCATGCATCACATAAAAGGAGTTGACACTTAATACGCATAGGTATAGGCCCCAAATCGCCTTGTGATTCACAGAACTCACCAAATTTTAATTTGGTGATTGCTTTTTTGCACTTCTAAAGTTTGAACGCAACAAGCGCCAGTTCGACTGACATCTCACACGTACCAGCAATAATCATGTCGTACGGCATTTGGAAATTCCGGTGGGAAAACGCAAGAATCAATAAATATATATAGAGCTCAAATATATGCAAAAAAGGAGGAATAATTACGATCACCGGCATTTGAAAGCAGGAACTTTCGCTGCTCGTGCACCCACCCAACGGATCCCAGCTGTCATTAAGCGGAAACTGCCGGGCCCACTCGTCAAGCTCCCAAGTGAGAGTCCGAGTACTCCCACGGTCCCACCCAGCAGCGCGTCTCCCTCCCGCACTCCAAGTCGAAGCCGGCCACCGCGTGATACATAAATACGGGCACCGCCGCGGCGGCAAAGCCCCCAACTCAGACTGCCCCAGCCAGCCAGCCAGCCAGCCGCAAAGCCACCCAGCACGACCGCGATCACACCGGCCAGTGAGACGGTACGGTACAAGAAAAATTTCCCCGTCGCGCCCGGCCATTACGACGGCGCCGGCCGAGCAGACGCCGCCGCCACGATGCCGCCCGCCACCGGCGCCGTCGCATCCGCCGCCGCCGCCGACTCTGCCCCCGCCGCCGGGACCGTGCTCCTCGGCAGGTACGAGCTCGGCGGCCTCCTGGGCCGCGGCGCGTCCGCCAAGGTGTACCTGGCGCGGGACCTGCTCACGGGCCGGTCCGTGGCCATCAAGTCGTTCCCCAACCCGCGCGCCGCGGGCGCCGGTGACCGGCCCGTGGCCATCGAGCGGGAGGCGGGCATCCTCCGTCGACTGCGGCACCGCCACGTGGTGCGGCTCCACGAGATCCTTGCGACGCGCAAGAAGGTCCACTTCGTGCTGGACCTCGCCGCCGGCGGCGAGCTGTTCTCGCTGGTGGACGCGTCGGGCCGCATGACGGAGGACCTGGCGCGGCACTACTTCCGGCAGCTGGTGTCCGCCGTGCGGTACTGCCACGCGCGCGGCGTGTACCACCGCGACATCAAGCCCGAGAACCTCCTGCTGGACGAGGCCGGCGCGCTGATGGTGGCCGACTTCGGGCTCGGCGCCGTGGCCACCGCCACCGACGGTAGTAGTCTCCTCCGGCACACGATGTGCGGCACCCCGGCGTACGTGGCCCCCGAGATCCTGTCGCGGAAAGGGTACGAGCCGGCGAAGGTGGACATCTGGTCCTGCGGCGTGGTGCTGTTCGTGCTGGCGGCGGGTTACCTCCCCTTCAACGACGCGAGCCTTGTGAACATGTACCGCAAGATCTACGCGGGCAGGTTCCGGTGCCCCGGGTGGTTCTCGCCGGCGCTGCGCGACCTGCTGCGGCGCGTGCTGGACCCGGACCCGTCGGCGCGCATCGACGCGGACGGCATCGTGGCGCACCCGTGGTTCCGCCACGGCGCCAGCGACGAGGAGCTGGGCCGCCTGATGCACGGCGGTGGTGAGCAGGAGGAGGCGTGGTTTGGGCCGGCGGAGACCAAGGCGGACGAGGATGACAGGGAGCCGACCGCGTTCGACATCCTCAGCTTCTCCCCGGGCTCCGACCTGTCGGCGCTGTTCGTCGGCGCCGGCAAGGAGCGGGTGTTCGTGGGCGAGCCCGCCGCGGCCGTGCTGGCCCGCGTGGAGGCGGCCGGGCGGAAGGGCGGGTATCGCGTGCGGAAGGACGGGAAGAGGGCCGGCGGTGGACCCGTGTACGTGGAGGACGAGGAGGGCGGCGGCGGCGTGGTGGCCAAAGTGAGCGTGTTTAGGCTCGCGGACGCCGTGTCCGTGGTTGAGGTGGTGAAGGGCGACGGCGCCGACGCCGCGCTGTTCTGGAACGAGCTGCTGGAGCCGGCCGTGAAGCCCCCGGCGCTGAGCTGAGCTGTGAGTGAAGCCGTGCGTGCCCGCCACCGCGTTCTGCGATGAGATTCTTTTGTTTGTTCTTTTGATGCGTTTGTTTGGTGCCTGCTGTGGCACTCTGCTCCGCGCCTCCGCCTCGGCGAAATCATCACCTGTAAAATACTACTCCATGCTAGTATGCATCAAAGCAAGCAAGGAAGAAGATTCCTTGCGATGTTGGCAACACAAGCCAGGACGAAACTGCTGTGTGCTACTCCGTAGACGGCAAAGTCAGCGGGCAGCCATGTGAAACGAAACTAATTTTTTCCCGCGAATACGCAAGAGCTCTGCGTATCATTATAATTAAGATAAATGAATTTATTTTACATGTGAAGCGCGAAACTAATTTACTAGTATAATACTCAATCCATCCAAAATTGTAAGACGTTTGACTTTTTTAACACTAAGTTTGACCACTCGTCTTATTTAAAAATTTATGTAAAATATCACTTCTTTCGTCGTGGTTTGGTTTATTAATAAAAATTCTTCAAAAATGACTTAAATTTAACTATATTTACACAACTTTTTTTTGAATAAAACGAGTTTTTAAACTTAAAAAAAAAAAGTCAAACGTCTTCTAATCTGGGACTCGCGGTGCGGATGTTGTCGTATCAGCCAGCCTACCTATCATCTGCAGATCTGCTGCCTCTGCTGGTGGGCTTGGTACTGGTGCCCGCGCGCGCGGTGCCTTCTGCCTTGCCGGAGGTTCACTCACGCGTACAAGCACCACCAAACGCGTTGCCATTGCCAATTGCCTGCCAATATGCCGTCGCATATTCCGTTTCTACACAAATACTACTACCACTCCTGGTGGTATGGGCAGCAGCAACAGGAAGGCGTGATATACAGTATGCAAGCTGCCATTCATAGGGATATGGCCAGCGCAGCCATATAGGATAGGATTAGGCTAGCTACGTATGTGTGAGACTTGGCCACTAATCATCTGGTCAGGCATGGATGGTAGCATAGCATAGCATGGGCGGGAGGAGGCCTTTCACTTTCAGGCTCGTACCACACTCAATGGTTGTGCTGCGTAGTACGTACGTCTTCTTGGCGCTCATCACTGCCCAGCCAAGTGTACGTTGGATGCCAATGCCATTGCGATCCAGTACAATGGATAATGGGGAAGGAGGCTAGTCTGACTGACGACGACGCCGCCGCCGCAGCGGCTGGCATGATTGAGAGCAGAGCCCCACCTTCCCCAGCGCCCGTCCTCGAGCTCCGATGCCCACTGGGCATTGGGTGACGCAGGCAGGCAGGTAGCAGCCCGGCCGATGCTGGATTGCTGGCACGGGGAGGCCAAGGACACGCGGCGGCCGCGGGACGAATAGGCTGCCAGCCGCGGTGGCTGCGGCTTGCATGGGTGCCGTGCACGCCGGGCCTGACCGCGATCGCCGGCGAGCAGCAGGCGACCCGCGACCCCCCTGGATAACACCAAAGCACACAGCCTTCCATTCCATCGTCAAGACATACACAGACAGGCAGCGACGGCAGGTTGAAAAAGCGCAGGGTTGTTGCTTTCAGTGATTTCGCAGTCGGTGGGGGCACGGCACAGATAGAGATGAGATTACGGTAGACATCTGTACGAGGCGTTTCGGCCACTCTGACCTGACCGGCGGCCAAGAGGAAAAGGATGCGCAGCGCAGCCGGCCATAGAGAGCCAAGCACGCACGTACTAGTACATCTGTAGCTTGCTCTTTTCTTCCAGCCTCGACATCAACAGGGATGACGTACAATGGATCGAGATCGACCGAGCTCAGCGCCTCAGCATCTTTCTTGGAATGGAGAAGATGGGCAACGACGTACTACTACAATGGATGTACACTTCATTATCAATAATGCAAGGTCGTCATTAGTGCCACCCAACCTCATGGACCGACGGATGGAGTGGACCAGACCAGACCGCCAAGGAAAGGGAGAAGGGGGTGGGTCACCTGCAGATCGATGTTTCGTGGCCAGGTCTCGACGTTTGGTCCAGCTGCCAGGCTGCACCATCCTTAACGACCCATCCAAAAAACAGTGTCCCAGTCACCCACACACGTACTACACAATAATACACCTAAAATTTCAGCTGAACATGACACAGAGAGTGACATGGAGCTATCAGGAAGAAAGCACAACGCTCGGAGCCATTCATTCATAACAGCGCATTTATCGCTACGGCAAGCAATTCTGCAGACGTTTTTCCTGATATAATGGGCCCGCTGGGCTATCAGTATTCGGTAGTACCCCAAGGTGACGTTTGGTTCATGGGATAGAGGGTGGGATACGGATATCATAACCCAACAGGTGTATAGTTTGTATAACCCATGTTTGGATTATTGGATTGGGATACAGTGAGGGTTTGGGTTTGGGATAGGATGGCCTCTCATCCCACCGAATCTATCCCAGTGGGGAGGGGGGGTTACGGAAGGGATAGCACTGTAGCGATAAGATTGAGCAGCGAGGGGAGCCAAGAACCTCGATTCCGGCGGGGTGGAGATCGATCCAGCGACTTCCAGCTCGATCCGGGCTCAAGTTGGACATCTTCATCGAAATCAACGGCCGCGAGTAGGCGAGCTCCCGCCTCCCTGGTTCGCCTCCGTGCTTGTGCCGTCGCCGACCACCACCAGGAGCCCGTGCCTGTGCTATCGCCGCCGCCGCCAGGAGCCAATGCCCGTGCACCTGCTTGCTAGTCGCCGTCCACAAGCAGGGCAGTGCCCGTGGTGCTCACCGCCGTGCCCGTGGTGGCTTGTCGCCTCTGCTGAGCGGATCTGCTCGTGGGGAACGAGAGGATAATGCCAACAAGCTGCTGGGCTGGGTGATGCGTCGTGCGCCAGCCTTGGATGGCCGGTGACAGATGGGAGGGGCGCCGCGATGGACTAGGACGGGAGGCGCGCCAGCGATGGATGATGGCTCCTATTGTGCCGCGGCGGAGGCGCCGGCTTCGACTCGGACGGAAGATTGGGGCCACGGCTCCCACGAGCGAGGCGGCGTCGGCTTTTCTTTTTTCTTTTTTCTCTCTCTCTGTTTTTTTTCCCCCACAAGATTTCCCTAACCCAAACCAGGGACAACCCAAACAAAGGTACGGGTACAAAGGCTCTGTTTAGCATTGAGGCTTCAAAGTGTCATGAAGCCAAACAAGAGATGAGATGCACATGCGAAAAACAAAAGTATTCAATAAGTGAGAAACGCGAGACGAAACTTCCAAACCCTAATTAGTAGTCCATAATTAGACACTTCGCCAATTAGATATTTGCATACGAAAGCTGCCTTGAGAAAACAAAAAAAAAATCACCATCTAAATGCGCCAAAACATCATATGGCTAACCCATAACCATGCTCTTAGTCCTTATCATTTTGCTGTCCCTTCACCTCTCATGATGGTAGATAGACGGTGGGGCAAAATTACGTGGATCACTTGCATATATGTACTTCTGTGTGTGTGGGTTTATTATATATATATATATATATATATATATATATATATATATATATATATAAATATATGTATGTGTGTGTGTGTGGTGCGCATGAATAGCTAGCTGATCAAACGAAAGCTATCTATCTATGACCATTAGTCCTTATCAATATGCCCCCTCACCTCTCATGATGGTAGATAGACGGCGGGCCAAAAATTATGTGGATCACATGCGTATATGTACGTGTATATATATGTGGGCGCATGAATAGCTAGCTGATAGAAAAGATATATACGGTGATGAAGTGATCGATGCTGCTGACGCGGGCCCCGGGATTCCTTGCCTCCTTGGTGTGGTTTGGCCCGTGTTTAGTTGAAAAACGATCCGCTTTTTTTATCCATCACTGATTCATCACATTAAATTCTTCGATATTCTTGGAACATTAAATGTAGATAAAAAAAACTAATTATAGGACATGAACACCCCCTTGGTATGATTTGGTTTTGGATGGATACTTCAGAAATTCAGTGACCTAGCTAGCTGGATGATAGAGCGCAATACATACGAGAGCTCCGTGAGTGAAGCATCAGTGCATCACCTGAGGCCATGTGGACCATGTGGCAGAGGAGATATAGTAGTGACTCGTCAGCTAGCTAGCACACACGGCCAGTTCTCTATCTATATAAAACCAAAAAAAGCAAACACAATCTTGATTGGAGCTTGATGACTTGAGCTGATGGCGACGGCCAAACAAATGCCCTGCTGAGACGTGCAAAGCCGGCGTATAAACATAACATAACGTTCTGTCCGATATGCTCGCTCGCTTTCGTTTCAAAATATATAAAGTGTATATTTATCACCACGCCTTACTTCGTGCGTTCCTTAACTTGACGTTGATGTTTTTATTTTCTAGACTAGAATTTAATGATGCTATTCTTTAAGCTATTGACAACCACGGTGTTTATTATAACTTCATCAATCTTAAATTATTAAAGCTGTCAATGTTGACAAAACAAAACGGTGTTTCATCGAGCAATTATTTGGCTTTATTTGTATGTGATTCCATTTCCAGTACTTCACAAAACGTAACCTCTGTTTGGCTTCGCCTCCATCCAATGCAAAGTGCAAAAAATGGTTCGTGGTGGTAAAATAATATCCATCGTTTTCATCAGGTGTACGACGTGCCGGTGCTCTGCCCCGCCGCGCGAGGTGCTCCGCCGTGCGGGCGCGCGGGCCTCCTCCGCTGTGCCGGCGCTCTTCCCCGCAGCACCGGCCGCTGCACTGCCCGCACCGGAGGTCGGAGCCGCGGCAAGGCCGCCGCCGCGATCATCCACGTTGCGCTCGGCTGCTACGCCCGCGAGGGCCGCATGCCGCTGCTCGGCACCGACCCCGCCGGCTTCGTCCTGGCCTGTGTGTGTGTGTGTGGAGGATGTGGGGAAGAAAGATTAAAACCAATGACGAGTGGGTCCCCTACGTCATTGACTGCTGATTTGGATTTAGGGGCCTTCATTTGGGTGGTGCTGTGAGTAGAAGCAAAATTTTGAGCACCCATAACTAAGGAGAAGCATCAAATAAAAAGTAGAAGTCCTGATTTAGAGTCTGCCGCTGGAGTTGCCATGTAACACGGCACCATGCACCAGCCAACAGGGCGGCTGCCCAATGCAATGCAAGTCCTTGCAGACTGTCTCAAGTATCCCGATTCACCGAGCCTTTGTTTAGTTTCTCCAAACTCCTGAAAAGTGTACTATGCAAAAAAAAAAGATTCACCGTCACATCAAATTTACGGTACATGCATGGAGTAATAAATGTAGACGAAATCAAAAACTAATTGCACAGTTTGCTTTAACTTTGCGAGACGAATCTTTTGAGCTTAATTAGTCAATGTTTGAACAATAATTAACAAATACAAACGAAATGCTACAGTAGGGAATCTTCACTGCGTAAAGTTTACCTGCGTAAACTTTGCCCAACTAACCAGCCCCCAGAAGAGCTAGCTAGCTAGAAGACATTAGCAATTAATGCATATTTTAAGCAAGTCGACAAGTTCGATGAAAGTTTATTAGAAAAGAAGTTGGGTGCAAATTCATAGGGGGTTCGAAAAGGTTCCGTACCAACACGCAGCGATCTGAATAGCTGTCCATAACTAGCCAATTTCGTGTTGGTAACAAACATGCATGTTTACTCCCTCCGTTCCATTGAGTTTGTCGTTTGAAAACCGTGCCCCCCTCACAATCTCGTTTCCCGAGCGACAAATTCAATGGGACGGAGGGAGTACATGATAGTGATGCACGGACGAACAAGAGGAGGAAACGAGTTCGAGTACATCACTGAATGCCTGATCGAAAGTGTACGTCACGCCTTCACGCATGAGAAACCTAATCGTGTTTATTGGAAGCTCATCGATTAGCAGCACTACGGCAAGCAAGCAAGCATGCATCAAGGAAGAAATCTACTGGAGCATTACAACTTGTAAACGAACTAAACGCAACGGTGCATTTAACCTCGACGCGGCGAGGGCCGTCCTTTGGTCCAAATTTGATACGGTAATCCTCCTTTTCGGTTGTCCATCTGTCCGGACGGACCCGTCCGAGTCGCGCCACTCTATAACGGACCCTGCCCGCGCCACGTCCCGTATAGTCGTAGTCTCTTGCCCACTCTAGAACGGACCCTGCTGTCTCCATTCTTCACAAAAAAAATCACCGCTGCAAGCGCCATGGCGTCCCCTTTAGTGCGTCGTAGCCTCCCCTCCCCTCCATGGATCCAGCGGCACCCCTCCTCCATGTGCGTCTTCCCACAAGTCTGGCGGCCTCCATGGCGTCCCCTCCCTCCACTCTATGGTGGCCGCGACCTCCCCCCACGTCCCACTGGATCTAGGCGGCGGGCTCGAGCAAACCGTTGGCAAGGGGTCGGCAGGCTCGAGCAAACCGTTGACGCGCGGCCGGCGAGCTTAAGTAAGCCGCTGACCCTCCACTATCTCGGTTGTCGGCGCCCTCCCCAGGTCCAGCAGCGTCTCCTCTCCCGCGGCCGATGGCAGTGAAGGCTCTAATTTGGTTTTGATGAATTGATGAAACTCTATATGCTAACCTAGTCTATCTAAGTGAATATGAGATAGGTGGCACATTCCAAGTGGTGAAGTAAATGAAGATCATGATGTGAACATGGTGTGGACATGATGATCAAGTGCTTGGACTTGGAAAAGAAGAAAGAGAAAAAAATAAAAGGCTCAAGACAAAGGTATAAGTGATAGGAGCCATTTTGTTTTGGCGATCAAGACACTTAGTGAGTGTGATCACATTTAGGATCGATAGCCATACTATTAAGAGGGGTGAAACTCGTATCAAAATACGGTTATCAAAGTGCCACGAGATGCTCTAACTCATTGCATATGCATTTAGATTCTAGTGGGTGCTAATGTAAGCTAAGCTCTTTAGTGTAATTAGTTTTAAGAGCTAGCTTGCGTCGAGACTAGTGGTTAGTGAGGCTCTTTAGTTAGTCTTTGAGAACTCACTAACTTAGTGTAGCGACATAGCCATTGTGTGGATAGAGACTATAACAACTAGAATTGTGGTAGGTGGCTTGCATTTTTAGTAGACTAGCGCAACACTCACTTCGCCGTCTATTTGACTAACCACTTTGCTTATGTGTTGTTCTAGAAATTTTTATAGGCTATTCACCCCTGCTCTAACCATTAGGACCTTTCAGTAAGGCATGGCGGGGCGTGCAGGCGCGCACCATCCAGCGAGCCTGCACCACCACAGTTGCCCACCAGATATGTCATGGCTGTGCGGCGATGTTGTGTTTCAAGTGTTTCTGGATGCTCTTTCAGACATGTTCCAAGCCCATGTTTCAGTTGTTTCAGATGTATATTTCAATTATTTCATGTAGATGTTGCAAAAGTAAATCGGGATGTTGCATATGTTGCAATGGTTGTACACGTATGTTGCAATCGTCTATCCCCAATGTTTTATCTATTTTTTGTACACGTATGTTGCAAGTGTTTTAGACGCATGTCTTAAGTGTTTTATTTGTCTTCTTTTGTATGTTGCAAGTGTTGCGTCTGAATATTTCAAAAGTAGATTGGGATGTTGCAATGGTGTTTCAACTGTATATTCTAAATGTTTCATCTATTTTAGATGTATGCTGCAAAGGTTTCATCTGGATGTTGCAAAAGTAGATCGGGGTGTTGCATGGTGCGACCGATGGCTGTCGCTGCTGCTGAGGCGCAGCCATGAGTCAACCCACATGGGTTTCCCCGTGCAGGGCGTGGAGTAGGCGCGGGTCCCTGCGACGGATGCATGCGTAGGTGCTGGGGCGGGACTCAAGGCGTGGGGCGCGATGCGGACACGGGAGCGACGCAGGTGTCGGGTTCGTGACGTCCCGTCCGAAGTCCGGGAGCTAGGCGTTCCGAATTTGAAACGTACGGCCAAAGATCCGCGGATAGCTAGTTTTGACGTCGTATCATGCACTTAAGTTATCATCTAGCACTCCACCACTCCTAAAAGTGGCCATTTTGTAGATCGACCTTTGGTGGGCATTTTGTTGTGCTAGATGGTCAAGCGGATTCAAATAAACGTCTGACTCTATTAATCTTTTTAGTGACAGACATTTTAAGGTGACCACATTTTTATATATACACACTAGTCAAATATTAATAGATGCCGGTATCTAAGGTTGTCGCCCCTATTATAGAGATGGACTTCTTAAATCCTCACCTTTGAAAATGACTATTAATAGAAGTGGGCACTCTAAGGGCAGAGGTGTGCATTGCCCATCACTTGTGTAAATAGCTATTAAAAGTGACAATTTAATAGAAGGGATCGGTTTGTCCGCCTCTAAAAATGCTTATTGCAGTAGTGCTCCCTCAGCCCAAATCTTTAATAAGTGTGTGTGTGTCACACGACGCGTTGATGCACAAATGTGTGTCGACTCTCTATGGATGGGGTAGACTTGACACGTACACGCCTCGTCTTCCTCAGCTTCGACACGACATGTGCTTCATCTCCTCCGCTCCGATTCTGGTTAGGCCAAGCATGTTCCTCTTCCTCTAATCTAGGTTAGGGAAGGGACCATCTGCGATCTTAGAAGATGGGGGGCCTAACAGCGGCCGATACAATGGTGGTGGCAATTTGATGGGCGGTAGGAGACATTCAATGGGCGGAGTCAGCGGTCATTAAGGACCGCATTGAACTAGTACCACCATGCAAGACTAGCCGCAAAGTTGTTGAGGCCCACCAAAACCTGCAGCCACACCGATGACCATACACTAGTCTCGTCGGACGTAGAGCAACCTCCCGACTCCACTACAACTGCCACCACAACACGACTAGCTGATTGTAGCCATGGAGTAGGGCCGGGACCAGCACACCCACGAAGAAGTTGAATGGCCAAGTGCCCATACCTAGGCACGCTAGCTAGGGCACGACTACCTCACCACCGCCGAGAGAGAGGTGCCTCCAAGCTTCTACAACACCGCCGCCATCAGGTTGGACTGCAGCGCCACCAAAGCTACAAGACCAACAAATCTAACAAACGGGTTGGGGGGCTAATCTGGACCCCAAGGCCGAAGATCCAGCTGCAAAAACACCAAAACCGTCGACTATGTTGTAACCGACACTTGAAACATCGTTAGACTTTGAAAAGAAACACCCACTTAGACTGTTAGACAAGGAGGACGCCCCACCCCGTTATCTTTGCGGATGTGTAGACCATTGATCGCCCACTCTCGAGGTGGTAAGGCGGGCAAGAGTGGCTGAAGCGCCTGGCGACAATGGTGTTGTGTGCCGCCCATGCCGCTGTGAGGGATGATGAGGTGGCATGGGTGCAGATGAATATAAAAATGTGTTTATCTCTCTATTGTGACCACTGAAATTTGTTGAAGAATGATTAATTAATGACTCAAAGTTAGGATCTTATAAATCGATGAATAACTGTTCAATGATAGATTAATTTAAGCAAACTATAATTCAAATCCTATCTTGGACGATTGTTACTAAATACTCCTTCCGTAAAAAAAAAATGCAATTCTCGCTTTTTGAGCAAACAGTTTAAACTTCGACTAAATTTATATAAAGAAGTGTAAATATTTATGATACAAAGTAAGTACTATTAGATTGGTTATAGAATATATTTTTATAATAAATTTATTTGAAGATATAAATGCTAATAATATTTGCTATAAACTTGGTCAAACTTGAGTTTTTTTTTATTGGCACGCATTCCATAATTGCATTCTTTTGCGGACGGGGGTGGTATATAGTATTAGTAGTGCCCACGGATCCCTAGATGCGCCACTAATGAACTCCGATACACAACCCAACAACGCTGACAGATTTGTACAATAACTTTTTTCTTGACTATCATTGACTTATAAAGGATTTTTATGTTGGACTGGTGGCATATATATGTTATATCTCCTTGGCTTTCCATGCTCTTGCGACGATTTTAGTGTGGATCGTTGCTATATTCCGAGGTAGACTGAAAACTTAATATGAATTGGGCTTCTAACTTAGCTTGGTCGCCCATGCTGATCTCCTTCGTCTCCGTGATTCTATCCAAGAATTACGATGTTAAGACAACAGCTATCTTCGGACGGACGATGCAGCTGCGGCCTGCTGGATGACCTGGCCTGTGCGTTTGATTGAGCACCACCTGTGCCCCAGCCCATCGTTGACGAGGACGGGAACCCGGGTGCGACGGGTCAAAAAGCAGCAGCGGAGGCAGCGCGGCCGTCGCTAGTTTGCGTCGTCTCTAACTCTAACCTGGAAGACAACGATGCGCGATGCGCGTTTGCTGGATGGCTGGCCTTGCGTTTGATTGAGCACCACCTGTGCCCCAGCCCATCGTTGACGAGGACGGGAACCCGGGTGCGACGGGCCAAAAACCAGCAGCGGAGGCAGCGCGGCCGTCGCTAGTTTGCGTCGTCTCTAACTCTAACCTGGAAGATGCGATGCGCGTGCGCGTTTATGTTGGTTCGGTCTGCGCGGTGGCCGCCGGGACAATAGACGGCGGCGCCGCCGGCTGCATGCGGCTTGGTGCATTGTACTGCCGCCGGGCATGACCGCGACGGCCGAGCAATGACAAGTTCAAACGAGACAGCTCTATTGCACTGCACCACCCGCGCAGTCTGGATAACACAGCTAGCCTTCATGGTCCATGGAGACAGGCTGGTAGCGATGGCAGGTTGAAAAAGTGCAGCGCTTTTTCCCATTGTTTCTATCAATATCATACCACCGCTGACGATTTCGCGGTCAAGATCGACAGAGTGTTGTGCTCTGACATGATGGAGGACAAACAAGATAGATAGAGAAAAGGATGCGCAGCCAGCCACAGCCATGCATAACAACGGATGGATCGAGATAAACTAAACTGTGGACCCTTGGACGGATAACTATGGATCGATTACACGTTAACCTCAGCCATCGAGCTCGACATTATTTTGGAACCGATCGACGACAACTTACACTTCATGAATAATGCATGCTAGTACTAGCTAGGTCATTGCATTGATGGTTCATGGACCAAATTAAACGTACGTTCACCAGATGTTTCGTGGCCAGGTTTGATCCAACTGCCCAACCATGCACCCGATCCTAAAGTGATCCAAAAACTAGATAGCTAGTGTCCCAGTCAGCCACACACGTACTACACCTAAAATTCAAGGTAAAGTACACTTCCCAACTCTCAACTCGTGCTGAAACACCTCCTTGTACTATTATCATAAAAAGCCTCCAATTATCAAAACCAGACAAATTTTTCTCATTTGGTTTCAAAAGCGATTTTTTCTATTTTGGAGAGCGAAATTTTATATTATTTTTTGAGCATCTTAACGTCCTCAAATGAAAAAACTCAAAACTACTAAAGTTGTAGATCTCATTGAGAGCTACAACTTTAGTATAAAAAATATTTTCATTTAACTCCATACAAATAATATATTAATGCTCTGCCAAAAGCGCTAATAAGCGATTATTATGGTGCTGCGATTTTATCAAATTTCGAAAAATCATAGCCCTTCAATCATTAAATGATAAAGAAAATTTTTATATAAAATTGTAGATCTCATGAGATCTACAACTTTATAGTTTAAAATTTTTTCATTTGAGGACAAAGTAAGATGCTTAAAAAATAATATAAAATTTCAGCACCATAATAATCGCTTACTAGCTAGCTTTTTCGAGACGATTAGAGCACTAATATATTATTTGTATGGAGTTAAATGAAAATATTTTTTATACTAAAGTTGTAGCTCTCAATGAGATCTACAACTTTGTAGTTTTGAGTTTTTTCATTTGAGAGACGTTAAGATGCTCAAAAATAATATAAAATTTCGCGCTATAAAAAAAAAAAAACCGCTTTTGAAACCAGCCGAGAACCAAATTTATCCGGTTTTGATAGTTAGAGGGTGTTTTTTAACCGGTTTTATAGTTGAAGGTTGAAAATCGAACTTCGGCGCGAGTTAAGGGTTGGAAAGTGTACTTTACCCAAAATTCAATTCAGCTGAACATGAACATGACATAGAGAGTGACATCTGTGGCGAGAACGACAAGGAAGCTCGGACCTGCAGCAGAGCCATTCATCAGTGGACACGAAAGGATCACTACTCGCTAGAACTGGACACGAAGCAATGGGCCGGTTGGCCGTCAGCAGTATACTGAACACTGCTTTACATGGTGCACTGCAACAACCTTCACGGGTACCTGCTGCCTCCCCCACAACACCCATGCTTGATGCCTGCATCAGCTGCATTATTGTGCTCTTGTATATAGTCTTTATCAATCTGCCACCTCACCTCTCATCAGAATTGACGGGCCAAAACTATGAGGACCAGTTGAAGATGCCCGTCGTGTGTGTTGTGCTCGTGTTCCTTGTTCAATTATTAGTTGTGTGATATATACAGAATATAAGATGGCGTCACAAGGCAATGTAGCCAGGTATGTAGGTTAGAAAAGATGTTGTGATGAAGCGTGATGCTGCTGCTGACGCAGCGGGGATTCCTTTTGGTCTGTTATTAGTGGTAAACAAACTATTGAATTGTCGTGTGTGTGTGTGTGTGTTGGAGCTAGCGTGTGGATTTGATTATACTTTCAAGTTTCAACTGATATGATGGTGATGGGCAAACCAATGATCAGCTGAGACGTGCAAAGCAGTCGTGTATAACGTTTCGTCCAAACGTACTCTACTCGCTCGCTAGCTTCAATTTTCAGAATAGAGTACGCCTCATTCACTTTATTAAGGTGAAGTAGTACAAGAACAAGTCCAAAGGTAGCTGAAAATTTCGTATACAAAAGTTGTCAATGTTGACGAAACAAACGGTGTCCAAGCAATTAGCAGACCACCACGGAGTGTTTTGCTGGATTCCATAAGTAAAAGTTAGTCCTCTATATTCTGATGTCAAATACGAGAGCTAAACTAAATATGGACTGATAAGGGCTATTGGTGATTAGAGTCCATTAGTTCTTTTTAATTCATGATTATATTTAGGGTCTACAGACTCACTAGTAGTGTGGTGGCAAGCCTCCCTGTGGTTGAGCCGGCTGGGCAGGGTTTGAACCCTGGTCCTTGCACCTTATTCAGATGGGATTTCATCCCCTGGTGACATTAAAAAAATTTATATTTATGGTCTGTTTGTTTGAGCTTTAGCTTTTCTGAAAGTTGCTCTAGGCTTTGGCTTTCTGAAAACTAGCGTGTGGCAAAAGCTGAGGCTGTTTGGCAACCTAGATTTTTGGATGAGGTACGTCTGGGGATGAAAACGGATCGGACATTTAACAGATATCAGATATTTTTGTTTTCATATGATTTGAATTGAATGTCAACTATATCGGATAGATACGGAAATCACAGCCGATTTGAGTATTCGGATACGGATACGGATGGCATCGGTTGGGATACGAGACGATCTCAACCCCTCTAAATGGGGCCCGCACCATTTTCATCCTAGGTACGTGCTACATAGATAGGAAACAAGCCGATGGCGCATGGCATCGGTTGGGAACTTGAAGGGGCCGGCGCCGACAGACCTTAGCGAAGCGGTTGCCTAGGCGGAGCTTGCAAGGGGCAGGTGCCAGGTGGAGTTTGAAGGGACGAGCACGGGGCAGAGCTTGACGAGGTGGGCGTCAGGAGGAGCTTCATGAGGTGGCCATCCAGTAGAGCTTCGCGGGGCTGGCAGCCAGATCTCCGAGCAGGGCACTGCCTTAACGGGGAAGAAGACAGAGCCGCCGGTAGGCCTTCGAAGGCGGTAGCACTAGGGTTCACACACGAACGATTGCACACGTATTGCGAGAGTCGGGTTCAAGCAGAACAATTAGATGGAAAAAATGGTTTGTAGACGAAATTTGGGGGTGGGAGGCGAGTAAATATCGGGCAAAAGCCAGTGGAAGCTGGCCAATATGAGCTTTGTAGCTTCGCGTATAACATTGGTTTTATGGGCTTCCTGCTTCTCAAAAGATGGCTCAACAAGCTAGTTGTTTGTTTAGGCTTTGGCTTATGATGTTCAAATGTTGATAGAAAGTTCAAACAAACAAAGACTATTATCTCGAAATGGACTAATTTGTAGTCTAGGATTCAGTCATCCCTAACATGTTTACATGATACAGTAGGGGAGAGGAGAGTACGACTGTACGAGTTTTATATATGGGTCTAATACATTACCGATCAAATTAAATGTCTGAGTTAATTGTACTCCCTTAGTCCCCTAAAGATGTAATTTTAGGCTGGGTCTAAATCAAAGTATCTTAACTTTAACTAAATGTGTACTCCCTCCATTCCAAATTATGGATCCTTATAGCTTTTCTAGATTACTATGTATCTATAAATATAAATATAAGACCCTATTTGAATGTAGATATTACAGCTTAAAATTGGGAATTGAAATCAGGTTTCCCGAATTTTGTTGTTTGGATGTCCATGGATTTGAGTTTTGAAATTACAACCCCAATACCTTGATATTTGACTTTCAACTAGAAGGGGTCTCTGCCAATACAGAACCTCACCCCTTTGTATTGGGTGAAATTGGGTGACGAGCACCTCTGCGCTGCCCCCCTCGCCACATGTGCCCCCTATTGCCTCGTCCTTGGCACATGGTAGCATCCCCCGACGCCTCCCTCATTGATGGCCTCCCTCAATGGCCCATGATCCGTGTGCATCCTTCACCCGTCACCCTCCTAAACATTGCAAACCCAACACCGATGACTTCCTCTCTGCTCACGCCAACCCCTGACAACTACCTCTCTCCTCACACCTTCAACCGCTGATGCCTCCCTCTTCATGCGAGCCCCCAATGCCACTATTGCATGTCGGCCCGACCCTCTTCGTGCGTGAGGCTGACCACCTCCATGCCCCAGACCCTATCTTCCCCATCTCTGGCAGGAGAGCTCATTCTTCCCTAGCTCTGCTAGGAGAGCTCTACCCGAACTCTAGTTGGAGTTTCTTCCCCAGCTCCTTTAGTATCCTCTCCTTCTAAAATTCTCTCCTTCCCATCTCTACGTTCTTCCTAGCTCTGAAGGTGCGACTGCTACCAATGACAAGTTTCGATAGGATCGTCTCTTCTTCTAGAATCCTCTCCTTATTCCTAGCTCCGGAGGTGCGGCTACTGCCATTGATAGGAAGATTGGATCATAGGTGCATGGAGAGGCAGAGAAGATGTGTCAATTCTAGGTACATCCAAACAATAGTTGGTATTGCAAGACCTTTCCGTTTGAAGGATGCTTTGGTATTGATATATCCCATTCAATTCTAGCACCTTCACTACTTAGTATTTACATCCAAACCGAGCCTAATGTATATCTAAATAAATAGCAAAAGCTATATACCAAAAAAAAAACCGTTCAACAGAGGGATTAGAATATAATATTAATTTTTATGGCTTTGGATATGTATACCACTACTGGAAACCCGAATTTCCCTAAAGGTTTTGAATTTTTTTATGGTTATTGCGTATACCGATAGGATAATTTCAATTATCTTGATGGTTTTTTGGAAAACACACAGGAAAACTCTATATATGTTTATGTGAAAATGTATTAAATGTTGCAGCTTTTGGAAAACACATAGGATAATTACAATTATTGCTATATGTGAGTTTAAGCTTGTATATGAATCATAAAAAATAATCTGAGTACTATTATATGTTATTGTGAAAAATGTATTAAATCTATTGTTTTTCTGTATTAAAGCTCTACTGCAATGCAATGTAATATCCTGTCGGTATAGCACAGTCAATAATTTTCTTGTTGGTGTCCCACCGATAGAAAAAAGAAATTATTTTTTGATGGTTACAGCACCGTCATGAAAATTGCCCATTTTTCCTATCGGTATAACACAGTCAAGAAAATACTTTCTCTCTCGATGAGGTCCAATTTTACTATCATTTGAAACCAACAGAGTTAGATTTCTAGACCTTATGGTTTCAAATTTTTCTGTCGGTCATTGGCCGACAGGGAAATTATTTTAAAATTTTCTGACGGTGCACCATCAGACTTTTTCTAATTTCCCTGTCGCTCTATCCCTAGCGATTACTGGCTGACAGTTCATCGTCAGGGAAATTGGTTTTGAATTTTCCTATCAGTATTTTCTATTTTCATATCTGTAATCGCACCCTCAGGAAAATTCCAGTAGTGTATTGTGAAAATATATTTCATAATGAGTCTAATGCATGTTACATCTGTAGTGTTTCAAATATTAGTATCTTTTTATATATAAGTTTGGTTAAATTTTAAAAGGTTTGACTGAATATTACTATAGAATTGTATCTTTTTCTAAGGCGGACATAGTACATTTGTGTTTATTGGAAGCTCATCGGGATCAGCACACACGAGGAAAGATCTAGGAAAGAGACCGTTGAAGAGGAACATTACAAGTTGTCAACGGAACAACGGTGGACTTAACATGACGTGACGGGTGCCGTACTTGTATCGGGTTCAAACGTGAAACGTACGGCCGGAGATCCGCTGATAGTTTTTCTGCCGTGTATATATCGTGCACTTTCGTTGTTATCACGACATGTACTATAAGCTGTCACCAACTAACTAGTAACCGGTTGAATAATAATGTGGGCGGACTACGTATTACTCCTACACTACCTGCCAACAAAGTTTTCTCATGCACAGCTAGGTTAGCCCATATATCATCACAAGTCTGTGTAGCTGGCCGGCGAGCTGCCAGCTGGCTGTGGTCGACGGAAGCTTATACCAAATTAATGATTCTCTGTGGTTGGGCTGCAGCCCCGGAGGCGATCCGCTGACCACACGGACATGGTTGTAAAACGTTTGTATCTAGCCGACATCGGCCACATATTTGAACCGTGGTCTCTGATCGTATAGTCCGGTAGCCAAACCGTGGCTCTGTGGCAGCGATAGACGGGGAATCGGCGGTATAGTTTATTTCTCGATTCTTCCCCTCACGAGCAGCCTCGAAATAAGTGGAAACAAACGGGGCCATCATCTATGACAGGACTTTGACTCACTGCTCTTCTCGTTCTAAAATAAATTAAGCTTCTACAAAGTTAATCTAAGTCAAATTATTTTAGGTTTGAGAAATGTATAGAAAAGAACAATAACATTTATGACATTAAAAATATCATCATTGAACGTGTGATACGTCTAATGAAGGGACCAGAAGGAGGGCTACAGGCCCGGGAAGGGCCCAGGCCGGCCACACCCTGGCCAACCGCGCCACCAGGATGGGCGCGCCCAAGGGTGGGCGGCCTTCCGCCACGCCGCCAACACCCATGTCTCGGAGGATCTAGAATAAAGGAAAAATAGAAAAGAATAGAAATAGAATCAATCTAGGAAATAAGATTAGATGGGATTTGATAGTAATTTACTTGAGATACAAGTCTATCCATGATTATAAATATAGGAGCATTGTAATCATCTGGAGTTAAGAAAGAATAGCCTCAGGCTTTCCCTATCCCTACCTCTCTCCTGCACCTTCCTCCTCCTCTCCCTGCCGCCGCCCCTCCTCCCTAGCCCGACACCTACAGCCCCCCTCAGCCCTAGCCACCACCACCAGGTCGCCCCTCCCAGGAGGATTCTTACAGAACGACATAGGATATCATCACAGATCACACATGCCCCTCGCCCTACTCATATGTGACGCTCTGTTTTGGAACTATAACGAACACCATTGTCATTGAACCAAATATTCAATGACGCTTGGTCTGAGAACTGTAACGAATGTCGCTTCGTCGTAAGTCTCAGGGTGGCCATTTGTTTATCGGACCGACATACGTGGTAGTCACATGTACATGTGACATGTACCTGTAGGATCCGACAACTTGCGCGGCAGCCATGCCCACACATGTACATGCGCTGTGTACCTGTGGGACTCGACAGCTTGCGTGGCAACCACTTTTAACTATTTTTGCGTGACAAGAAGATAGAGCACTCTGAATCATTCATAATGCTCTCGTGACTACGGTAATTATGCAATGTAACATCGAACACACACTAAAAAAGACAGCGTCTCTTTCATCTTTCATGTAACATCGAACATGCATAAACTGCTAGCGATCTCTAGAACAGGACATGAAGTAACGGACCGGCTAGCTATCAGTATTCAGTATTACTGAACATCGCTTTAGATGGCTGCCCTACGGTCTGCAACCAACTGCACAGGGGTCCCTCTCCCTCCCAACTCCGATGCTTGCAGCTGCATTATCGTGCTGTCCTATAGCCATTAGTCCTTATCAATCTGCCACCTCACCTCTCATGACGATAGACGGGGCAAAATTATGAGCACCGATCGAAATGCTGATTATTCCTGGTGTACTGATAGCATGGTCACATGTGATGTGTAGTGGCAGCATATATAAGCTGCTGATGAACAGGTGATAAAAAAGTTTGAGGTGATGAAGTGTGGTTTGCAATCTGTATGCGGCCGTGCATGCATGTGGTCCATGTGGGTTTGGAACGGATGTAACTCGTCAGCTAACCTGAGCCATGATTGGGCATTGTTTATTAGTCCAAAAGATAAGGGCAGAAAATGGGAGGAAAGAAAATGCATGTATATACTAGGCCCTTATTTTCTCAAGCTTGTTTGGTGACGATCAAACAGGCTGTTGAATTGTCATTTCTCTTGGAGCTATATTTGACGAGTGCGTCTGATTATTGGAGCTGATTAGATCAAGTGATGGCGATGGGGCCAATTTAATGGCTTCATACAAATCAAATCAAACACAAAGTGGTTTCCCGCGGTGTGCAAAGGCGGGTTGTTGTCCCACTCAATTCCTTTTTCAACTGAAAAGTATACCGCTCGCTTTACTTTAAGAGTAGGTAGAACAGGTCCGGAGGCATGCTGCTGAACTTTAGGAAGAGGAAAAGAAATAAACAACAACTGTTAACGTTGACAACGCAGACTAAACAAATGTACAAAGTCCATCAGTATTTGGCTTACTTCATTCATTAGTGTTTGGCTTCATTTGTACTTCCTCCAAAGTCCAAACATATGATGGTGGTGGTAGCTTGTAAATAAATAATATAATACAATATCCATCCATCAGTATTTGGCTTACTTCATTCATTAGAGTTTGGCTTCATTTGTACTTCCTCCAAAGTCCAAACATATATATATATATATATATCCCTATATTTGACAGTTCACGGCAGCCAACGAAGGCTTGCAATAACAATGCAGTGTATATGCAGAACAGAAGCAAGAGAACTACAGTTTGGATTTTGGAAGGAGCTGGTCAGCGCAGCGATCAAACCAAATAAATTGAAGCCGAACATTCATTCCCTGATGAGTGATGATAGCTCTGCCGGCGTATTATCATCATTGGGTTAAGTTATCATCGTCTGTCACCGGTTGGATCGATGGCAATGTGGTGTACGGTATGGGTACTGCTTGTCTGCTTGCATGCATGAAATGCACAGCTCACAGAGTCACAGTCACAGTCACACCCGGCCCCATGCGCTGTTTAATTAGGTGGGCCGAAAATAATGGTCACACATGCATCCACGGAAGCTAAGCTACCTACCTTATCAAATGCTTATATATATGTTCCTATATTAGTATACCTGATGATTGAGCTGCACACTGTCTACCAAAGAACACGGCAAAGCTGGCGGGATTTCTTCAACTTTTGAAGATATTTATATGCCGGAATCTGGATTCCGGTCTGCAGAGAGAGAGAGAGAGAGAGATTTCTTCACATTTGTCGACAGAAAAAGCTTTTGTTCAGAGAGAAGATAGGAAACCGGCAATTTAACGTACTGAATTTCACAGTTTCGCAATACTTTCAATACGATCTACGCGTGAAACGACTCCATTGATAGTTCATGTGTTTTTTTTTCAGAGAAATAGTTCATGTTTTTTTCCAAGGAAATAGTTCATGTGTTTTCTTTCCAGGAATAGTTCATGTGTTTAAACATACGTGTTCGTACATAAAAAAAACATACGTGTTCGGGGAATAGAATTCATGTGATTAAACAAACGTGTTCCAAGCAGAGACTTAAAAACATACGTGTTCGGAAAACAGCAGGCTGCCGAAGACACAACTTGGGCCAAGCCCGTGGAGTGGAAGCAGCAGGTGTAAAATGGAAAAGGTATATTTTACCAGTCAACTATCATTAGTCGTCTGATTTTTCTCCTCAAAGTATTAAACCCCTCAAACTGTTTATAATACCAAAAAATCACACCCTATGCTAGTTTTTATGGTGTTTTTTAGTCTACGAGGGGGTTAAATTGGACTATAATGATAGTTTTGGGTCAAATAGACTTTACATGAAAGATTGTACAAATTTAAAAATAGCTTTTTACGCACTTAAAAAGTTACGATTATCTTGAAAAGTTATTAAAATATTTACTACTAAATGCTCTTGTTAGCTATTAGAATAATGTTTTGAAATTATTTGAAAACATATTGGGGCATGTTTTGAAGGAAAAAACTTATTTATATATATTTTTTTAAAAGATTATTTGACCCTCTAGTTATGAATGTAGTTCAATTTAACCCATCAGAGCTGACATATTGCCACATAGGACAGCTGATGTGGCGTCATGTAGACTAAAACCACCTTGCAAACTAGTTAAAGGTATAATTTGTTCGATATATTAAGTCATTTAGTGTGTAGAATATCTGGTTTGTATAACGAGTAGGATAATCAAACGTGAAATGAGCATAGCTAGTTTGTTACATTTCTTATAGTGAAATTTTCCCACCTGAATTCAAATCCTCAAATTGACGTGGGTGCTTGTATTTTTATGAATTTATTCTAGAATTTAACTGCGTTGTTCTTTTAATAAATGACATGCCCACAATAATGAGAAAGATATGTCGACTCGGTCTTAGTCTTTCGAAAATCCTCATATTGGTAATATGTGTGTGCGTTTATATCGGATGAGTATGGATGCATAAATAAGTGTCTTTATAATTCAAAAAAAGTAGGAAAAACAAACGTTGACATCAAATGGATTTTTTTATGCAGAGTTTTTTTTTAAATTTGGCGGCTGGATAAGGCCACAGCTCGACATCCTATTTTTTTAAGGAAAAAGTCCACATTACCTCCTTCAACTTTTTTGAAAGTCTGCTTTTCTCTCTGAACTCTAAAACCAGATAAACCACCTCCCTGAACTTTTAAAACCATTCGTTTTACCTCCCTGACCGGTTATAAGTGGTTTTCAAAGGCGGTTTTGTCTTTTTCTTTTTTATTTATTTCAGCTGAATCTTTGAAACATCATAGTAAATCACAAAAAATTATAAAATAGAAAATTCAATTTTATTGGACTCCACATGAGTAGATCTACATAGTGAACATATAATATGGTATGCTTTAGTACAATTTTTTGATGTAGCTTTAGATTTATGATTTTCTATAATTAATTCATAGCTGTAGTTTTATGGTCCAATTATGGTGAAATTTTTATAGTGGACAGTTCAAGCATACAATTATTAGCCCACCGTAAAAAATTCACCATAATTGGAACATAGAAACTGCAGTTATGAATTAATTACATAAAGCATACCATATTATATGTTCACTGTGTAGATCTACACATGTGGAGTCCAACAAAATTAAATTTTCATTTTATAATTTTTCTGTGATTTACTATAATTTTTCAAAAATTCATTGAAATAAATAGAAAAAGAAAAAGACAAAACCGCCTTTGAAAACTGCTTATAACCGGTCAGGGAAGTAAAACGAACGATTTTAAAAAGGTGGTTTACCCGGTTTTAGAGCTCTGGGAGGAAAAACAGACTTTCAAAAAAGTTGAGAGAGAGGTAGTATGGACTTTTTCTTTTTTTTAACGAAGAGAATCATTTTAGATCAAATCACAGGCCGATTTGGGCCAGCTTATATTGAAAGCTAACATGAATGAACCAAGAGAATTTTAAGCCCAGAAATCGACACGGAGTCTTGGGAACGGGCAGAGGACCGACCTAGGCCCACGGAGAATAAAGGAAGTGGCAAAGCCCACGTGACCGCCTTGGGCTAGCTGCGCCTTTGCGTGTGTCGTCCCGCGCCTCTCGTCTTCTTTGCTGGTGACCGACCCCTGCGGCCCTGCCTGTGTTGACAACAATTTCCACGGTTCCACTTGGCTGGCTGTGCAGTTCCACACAGCCCTGTGGCATGGACATGGACATGCCAACTAACTCTTCCGGCACGATAGCCAGTTCGTTTAGCCGTGGCTTATCGTAAACGATCGTAAATTTTCAACCAAAACAATATTTTTCTCTCACACAAACTAGTCAGCAGTACTTCTTCACAAACCAACGACAATACGAATCAGCCAACCGAACACGACCGATGGCCGCAGATCTGCCAGCCCGCCCCGACCCGCATCACTCAAAATGATGATGCATGCTTGGCCACGGGCAGAGGAGCGGCCCAGGCCAATAGAGAATAATAAGAGAAGTGGCAAAGCCCACGTGATGGCCTTGGGCTGGCTGCGCCTTTGCGTGCTGTCGTCTCGGATGATGCATGCAAATGCAATTGACATCACTCTGAACTAATGATGCATGCAATTGACATCACGCAGTGGAAAACGGTGGATTCCACGTTCCTGTTACTGCTACGTTCACTTAAGCTGCGCCATCTTTCCATCTGAAACTCAACTAAAATATTTATAGAAACGGATTTCCACAAACCCAAATCGTCACTGATCGAATAGCTGTATTTGTAGACCTATATAGTTACAGCAAGAGTTTAGCTAGACAATTGACACCACTAATGGCATTCATGTCATCAGCTTATGAGTGCACAGCTCCACCAAACAAAATCATGGCCACTCTCGTGATCTCGTCAGAAGCAGAGAAGCTGAAACGTGCAAAACGACGGATCACACTTCACACGTTACTGGCAGCAAGCACAGTGCTATGAGTGTTCGTTTAAGCTGACACCCTCTCTCTATCTGAAACTTCAACATCTAGAATTTTCCACCCATCCAGTAGTCTCAGTTATTCAGCTGCAATAAACCTCAAGAATTTCGCTTTGGATAATTGACACTAGTGAATTATGTCACACTAGCTATCAGCTGAAGAGAACGCTCCCTGCATGATCAGTACAGTAGGCCAGTGGCTCACCAAAGGAAGCCTATGTGCACCAAAACCTCCTATCGCTTGCCTGCATGGCCACGGACTCTCGTCGTCTCTGTTCCCCTCAAATTGAAAGCAACGGGGCCTGCAATCATCGCAAGAGAACAAGCAGTCTCAAGAATGAGCCTCCCCACTCCCCAGCCCACTGGTTCACCGATGAATGCAGACGTCGGCAGCCAAGCACCCATGTCCCCTCCATGCATTGCTTGATTCCATTCCAGATCACAGCATCCCGGCCCCTTTAGAACGCAGGAACTTCGTAGAAATCTCTTGGAAAGTTTCTAGAAATCAGTTTATTTCATACGAAGATCACAAGAATCTGGGGAAAAAATATACATGACCAAGCTATACTGTGTCAAACATCATTCTGGTTCAGCAAAGAGACATCTTTTGGAATTATGCGTAGGCCAGGTTAGGTTGGCGAAGTGTCCTGTTCCTGCCAACAGCAAAGCAAAGCAAAACAACAACCAAATCATGGGTTTGCTAAGCAATCATGCATGTAAAATAATCATAATAGAATTAAAAATGGTTGTACTTGCCGCCTATGATTCCATACAATTTAGCAACCACGGTTCTTTTTCTGGGTAAATTTACTTATTTTTCTTCTTGTTGGAGATTAATTTAAGACATAACTAATGAGGATGGATCAATTGTGCCATATGTTTGAACCGTGTTTTCCTCATGGCATAAAGAAAAATATGAGTCATAGTTACCTTCTCTTTTTTCTTTGTTTTTTTAAGAAAAAAAACTTTTGTTTGATCTTTGAAAGAGTAAACTTACCGCTTGCTTTTAACGCCAATTGTTAGAGCTAGAGTATACAAATGCAAATGAACTACTTCATTTCAACAATATCGATGGTTTGGTAAAGACTCCAACATAAAAAGACAATGTATGAAACTAGCCACAGATGCGTTTGCAGGCCAATATAAACTTTGGTGCTTCAAAGCATGCCATTTATTGTTCCTTAGCTGTCAAGACGCATCACATATATCGGTTATTTATTTTAACAAAGCTGTCCAAAAAAGTCATGAACTCTCACAGAAAAACAACAACATTGATACATGGATCTAGCACATGAGTGTTTGCACCACAAAAAAAAACTCTATCGGTCAATAACATGCACCTTATTTTACCTACTTGATAAACATATAACTCTACCCCTAGACTTGTATGCTATCTACAACTTGTGACATAGTATTGCTCAAACGACGCCTGAAAAAGCATTGTGCAAAGAGGCGCTTTACAGATAGGATAAATCTTTCAATTATCTTAGGCCACGCCAACACAGCTTTGTTATATATATCAAACGTTCAAACCTTAGTATAAATAAAAAGACACCTCTTCTTAGGTGTATCCAAGATAACATTTATAACAAATACCTTCTGGTGTTGAAAATCACAACAAGCAATGATTCAATCATGAGAAGATCAACACTAAAGCAAACTCTTATAATAACATAAACATGACTTTAAAATAAATTTGTCCTTGGACGATAACACAAGTTTATGTTTATAATACAAGGGGAACAAAAATGAATAATGAAAAAGTGAGAACTACACAAATACATGAAAGATTGGAAATTGCCTAATAAAAACGTTGCACTAGCTCACAGTTTGTTGCTGCTTTGATTGCTCACCTTGCCAAGCCCATACTATGTCTTTTAGTGCAGGCCTCATTTCTTGGTTCAGGACCTTTTGATACTCTAGAGTGTCGCCATTCGTCTTCTTTATCTCCACAAGATGAAAGTTTGGGCTAACCTCAAATATCTCAGCATCGATACCCATCACCCCTTTCCTTCCAGGCTTCGAAGCTTCCATCTTTAACAAACCACCATCCTTTTTTGTCACCTTCAATTGCAAATTTTTCGCAACATCTTTGATCTTCGATATGATTGTTGAGCTTGTGTTGGTGGACGTGAATTTGGATTCTCTCTTCTTGTCAGATTCTTCAAATAAACCTGAGAGGTCCAAACCAGTTGATAGAGAGATTATATCAAATGCATTCATGTTGGTAGGCTTCTTTTCTTCTTGTTGCTTGCTCTCTGCTGTTATGTTGGTGCTCAGTGAATCAAAATCTGCATTTTTGTCCACTTGAGGGGCATTCTTAGTTTGTAAATTATACCTAAGTAGCTTTGCATCTAAACCCTTCCTAAACCATGGATTTTCCATGATTTTTTCCATTGAGATCCTTGTATTGGGGTTAGGATCAAGAATCCTTAGCAAAAGCCTCCGAACATCGGTAGAAAACCAACACGGGCATTTGAACTCTGCTTTCCCAATCTTTTTATACATGTCCATTAAGTTCTTGTCATGGAATGGAAGATAACCGGCCAATAGCACAAAAAGGATGACCCCACAAGACCATATGTCGGCCTTTGCACCATCATAACCCTTTCTGTTAATCACCTCTGGAGCAACATAAGCAGGCGTGCCACAGGTTGTGTGGAGCAGGCCATCTTGTCTTTGGCATTCAGCAAGTGCACTTAAACCAAAATCCGATACCTTTAGGTTGCTATTCTCATCAAGCAAAAGATTTTCTGGCTTCAAATCTCGATGATAGACACCCCTGCTGTGACAGAAGTCCACTGCGCAAATCAGCTGTTGAAAGTACTTCCTCGCTGCATCTTCCTTGAGCCTTCCTCGCTGCACTTTATTAAAGAGCTCTCCACCTTTAACATGCTCCAACACGAAGTATATTTTGGTTTTGGTAGCCATGACCTCATAGAGTTGCACAATATTGGGATGTCTGACAAGCTTCATCACAGAAATTTCTCGCTTAATTTGATCAATGAGCCCAACTTTCATAACCTTCTCCTTGTCAATCACCTTGATCGCGACACTTTCTGAAGTGTTAGTGTTGCGAGCATGATAAACCTTGGCAAAGGTCCCTTGACCAAGCAATTTCCCCATCTCATACTTGTGCATGAGAACATTTCCTTTATGTTCCACCATCGTGCCGTTGTATGCTATGCACACAAAGAGCACTTAGTTATCCCTGACTGAAAACGAACTAGCAAAGAGGCTGAGAGTGAATACTTCAACCGTCTCCCCCCAGATGGTGATCTAAGAAGACGGTTGAGCCGCCACGTCGAACCCCATTGTGCGGAAGCACAAGGAGGAGAAGATGCGTGTACTCTTGAGCTGCAAGGTCATCGAGAGCTGGCAAAGAAAGAATATGGTGTGCTACCCTGCCAAGTCCCTCACAAGGTAGCTCTTCAACATGCAAGCACATCTTTCTGCATTCCCTAAGGTGTTTCCTCTTCCTTATTGAAAACCCAGTACTGCCAAAATGTGAAAAAAAAAAATATATCAGTCATAAGCTCACAGAAGTATATATAAATCGTTAATAAAAAGAAATCAAGCACAATTAGAAGTTGGAAGTAAATGAACATATATTTTTACATGGATATGCATGCACAAGTCAGTTCAGCTGATGTTAAGAACTCGACTGATCTGGTCTTTCGAACAGAACTAGCAAAAGCGAAATTCTTCCACCTCTGAAACTAGATTCGGAGGGTTGACTCATGCTAAAAACTGCAGACTACAAAATAGGATGTGGCCTCAATGGTTTTTGATTAAAAAATTCTTACTCCCACAAAACCAGAACATTTGAGAAGAGACAACAAAAAAAAAAAAGACATACGAAAGCCATGGCATGGGATCTTAGTCTAATCTTATGTACTATTTTAGTACCGCTGCATCATCGAATTCAATTTCTCATCAGTTGTTTACATTTAATCGTGGACAGTACATTAAAACTTAAGAAATTAAACACCGTTCTAAATAAACAACTAAAGTGGTGCATAATAAACACTACCACGCACAACAGCATGTTGTTCTCCTCCTCTAATCGCTACGAACATACACTACTCGCTCCGTCAAAAAAATCTCAATTTGTGCTATGAATCTAACCAAAACATACGGAAGTGTGGAGCATGGATCGAGCGAAGGTCTAAGTCGAGTTATTAAAATTCGAAACGGTTGGCATAAATCTAAACAAACAGTAGAAAAGCGTAGACCACGGATCGAGTCAAGTCGAGTTATTAAAATTGAAAACGGAATTGAGGAGCACGGCGTGGTATGTATGATACGGAAGCGAAGAGCAGTACGTAGGCACGTACCAGATCCGGTGAGGACTCGACTCGGGAGAGAAGACGGAAGCCGGGACCGGGACGGAGTTCCTTCCCTTTCCTTGCTGCTGGCACCGGAAGAAGATGTCGATGAAGACGAAGACGGTGGCAGGAGTCGGTGCTGCAGGCCGGCAGACGGTGGGCGCGCACGACGGCGATGAGGCCGAGATGCAGATGCCGAGCTTTTGCGATGGGTGTGGGCCGTGTCAGTGGAGCGGCAGCTTCACTCTTCTGTGCGGCTGGCAGGCAAGCAAGCAGAAGTCGGACCTCTTCTCTCGCTTCGGGGCCGCCCGGCTGCTTTATAAGGGGAGCGCTTGGCTGGGAATCTCCGTCGCGGAGGACGAGATATTCCGTCGCCCAGTGCCTGCCCACACCGTTCGCTCCTACCCGTGGTTCGGCGCGGCCAGTGGGCCCCATCGGTTAAAATCCTGGACCGGTTCCGTTCAATCAAAGCCACCTATAATTAGGAGGCGGGTGGGGCCGGGAGGGCCCACCAATAATTGCTGGCATTGGGCAGTGGCAGGTGTCTGGTGTGCTGCCAGCCTGTCGCCGTTACTAGGATGTGTACTCCTCTACCACCCGTGACCGTGAGCTGTGGTGTTAAAGGCAATGGCTGCTGGCACCTGGCAGGGTGAGTCGTGACGCGTCTCTGGTCTTAGGGGGAAAAACGAATTGAGTCTGTCTTCTGGGCACACGGGTGTTTCACCCTGTTCTATCACACAATTTTTTTTTTACCATACGATGAAGATCCAACTGCTTTTACCTCTTCTTCTACCTCCGTCGCGCACTCCAGCTCGCCCGCCCGGGGCGCTCCCGCCCGTGGCGCGCCGCCGCCGCCACCCAGCCACCTAGCCCGGCCAGGCTGCCCGCGTCTCCCCAAGTTCTTCCTCTCCCCCGGTTACTCCTTGGCACAGATCACATATCACAAATCACAGATCACAAGAAATATTTTTTTTCTATTGAAGGACAAGGACAAAGGTTGGGGGAAAGGCTCGTCGGAACCCTAACCAGGAGAAGAAGACCTTCCTCGTCGGATCCATCATGGCCGGAGCCGGATCCACCATGGCCCATGAGCTCAGCACATGGATAGGGTCATGGCACAGGTGGGGCTCAGGGGGTGGTCGCCAGGCGTGGGTGGGGCTCACGGCCGTACTGGGAGAGAGAGAGGGAGGAGTGTCGGAGAGAGAGAGAGGCGTCGGGGAGAGAGAGATGCGCCGCCGCGTCGGAGTCGCTGCAAGGAAGGAGCGTCGCCTCGCGTTCACTGTTTTCAGTTGGAGTCGGGTGTGGGCCCTACACTCAGAGGCACAGTAAAAAATCGTGTGCCAGAAAACACACGGGCGTGCGTTAGCATTTCTGAACGAAATTTGTTTGTTGGGCGTGGCCGACAAATCAGAAATGTGGCATGTGCAGATGGAACAGAGGGACGAGCCGAGGAAACCAAGGCCATGTTTAGTTCACTCCAGAATCCAAACTTTGACACTATGCAAAAAGAAGATTTCCCGTCACATCAAACTTGCGGTACATGCATAGAGTACTAAATGTTGACGAAATCAAAAACTAATTGCACAGTTTGATTGTACTTTGCGAGATAAACATTTTGAACCTAATTAATCAACGATTGAACAATTATTATAAAATACAAACGAAACGCTACATTACACTATAGTAGTCGTGTTTCCGGCGGCGCCGATTCCTGGCAACTAAACATGGCCCAAAGCGAAACAGCTCGCAAAATTCCCAAAAAAACTCGATCGCCACGCACGGTCGAATGGTGTTCACACGTACTGTACTAGCCATCAAATGTAAACAAGGGGCCGGTCAGGGGACTAATGGGTGCGTTGGCGAGAAATGCGTTTTAGATTATAAATTTTTATAATCCTGATGACCGTAGACAATTTTATTTATAATTGACAAACTTACTATCCGATCATGGCCAAAAGCAAAAATTTCAAAAGATAAACACAAGTGATAAACATGGCCCAAAGCGAAACAGCTCGCCGCCTTCCCAGCTTAAACTCGATCGCCACGCACGGTGCGGTGGTGTTCAGTGTACGTACTAGCCATCATCACCAACAAGGGCCGGTCAGGGGACGACTAAGACTGACTAATGGGTGCGTTAGTTTGCGAAAGTGTGCTGACGACCCGAGGTACTAGACTAGAAGATCTGTTTCTCTTTTTAACCACCGGCGATCTGCACTTCTTCACATCGTACACCAGTGCAGTGCAGAGCAGTGACGTTGTTCTCGTAAACAGACATGGGCCTCGTTCGGACGGTAGGGTCCCGGACGAATTTAGATGGGTTTGAGGAATTATGGAAGAATTTATGAAAGAAAAATATTATTTTAGATAAAAATAAAAAAATAGATAAATCGAAGCTAAGGGCATGCGAACGGGGAATGGGATGCGATGTCCCTACTCTCCCTACTCGCCTCCTCCTCCCAGTCCCACCACACTGGTATGGTAGGTGCTACGTCGCGTCTTCTTTCTTTCTCTGCCTTTTTTTTCTCACTCACTCCTTTTTCTTCCTTTCCTTCCGTTCTCTCCTTTTTTTTTTGTCTCCCTTCTTCCTTTCCTTGTGAAATGAAAGCGAGTTACTGTGTTTCAAATGTTTGAATTTTTATTAGGATATATATAATTAATTAAATTAAAGGGAAGAGATAATTTATGTTATTTTCTAATAACCAAACAATGACAAATTATATGTTGTCTGAACAATACTAAAAAAAATGAAGCACCTGAAATATAGAAGAGGTGGAAATAAAAAAGGCATGTAGCTTGCTTTCTCTGAACAATACTATTGGCTATAAAGCCGTTAATAAAAAAAAAGGTTTGAATCTTTGAAATCTAGAATTGCATCATCATCTCGTACCAGCTGCCTTGAGTGGTCATCAGAAGCTTTCTTGAGCGATTGTAATCAAGAGCAGCAACCAATAATTAGAGTATGTCTCAATCTCACATGAGAAGGCCGGCCTTAATCTCTCCCCAACAAGCGAAGCGAAGTGAAAGTCCTGGCTCCGCTCCTTTCCTTTCCTGAACCCAGAGAGGCAAGGGAAACGTCATCTCACTGGTCACTCCTGCTGTAGCCGTCACTGTCACTCCACTCACAGAGGTAGCACTAGAAGGAAGGAACCGCGGAGAACACGGCACAGAGCTTTCACCCCACGTGGCCTGCGCATGGGCGCGGCCGGCCGCCTCCACCTTTGTCCCTGTATAAACCACCGCCCCTGCGATCGCCACGAAAGGATTCGGCTGCCTGCTCCGCGGCGGTGGCGCTCTGGGACCCGCTACAATACTCTGCTGTTGCAATGGTGGCCGCGACTGCCTCATTCAACCGTACGTCTCCCTCACGGCCCGGTGCCGGTCCCGCCCGTCGAGGGGCGCCGTGGTTCTTTTGTCGGCTTTAATTTGTCAGCCAGTGTTGGGCTAACGGACCAAACAGGCCGGCCCCTTTCTGAATTCCCTGAATCGGTAATCAGCGAGGGCAGTCTCACCGAGGTTTCAATGGTTGAGTTTCCAACAAACTTATCTATTAGAAATAGAAATAGTGCATAAGAGTTTTGTCTCCATAAAACTATCTCTGCTCTCATAAAACTTTCGTCATCTCTCTTAATCAATACAGTATCGTGTCAGCGTATTTAATGTCCACCAAAGTCTACGAAACCTTCGTTGAGATTGGCCTAAGCGCTGCAGACAAACTGCTTGCTGCGGGCACAGTTAGAGCTTCCATGGTTTTGCCGGAACCGGATACTTTTGCACACCAAAGATGACAAGAAACGAGCAAACTATACTTACAGTCACACTAATAAATCATTTTAGCTCGCCGGTCCGATCGAGCTCCGTTTCCTGAAAGTTTCAGTGTTCTTTTTTTCTCGGTAGCCTGACGACATGCATGAACGCCCCTGACCATTTATTTCCACACCTGCGCGTTGGATCACCATGCGCTGTTCACAAGTTTCAACCTCATTGCATGCAACATGAATGAATCCAAATAAATTAAACCCCAGTAACTCGAGATGATCCCTGGTCCAAGTGTGTTTGTTTCTTCCACCCCAACTGTAGTTTACTGTTTATTTATAGGCCACACAATGACACACGTTGTGGTCTACGCCACTCCATGGAACGGCCGGCTCCTGTCGCATGCATGAAGCTCATCATAAAGAATACAATAAAATAAAATCGAGTGATGAGCTTGCTTTGCTTGGCCCTGAACAACTCTGCCCCATGCATCATCCACGTGGCACCACTGGCCCTCCACCTCCTGATACCGTGGGCCCGGATCCTACGGCAGCTCGACGCATCGCATGCTCCGATGCTCCCTTGCACTGGTGTATCCACCAGAGGCTGACCTTCCCGCTGCTCGCCACCACACCTCGTGAATCATCGATGTCATTATTGCATAAAAAATTTGGTAGTACTTGCACTATTATTCGACGATGAGTTGGAAATCTTTCTAGTCAGGTTACATGCATATGCCTCCTTTAGACCTCTAGCAAAAACAAAGACACTCTAATATATATAGTTGGCTCTGAAAGGAAAAAAAATTCCTCAGCAGGTCAAAGCATGCACCTGAAAGTGTGCTAGCTTGCACTCTATTTTTCTTCAGTCAAGCCTGTTCGATTTCGTCGTAAACGATCGTGGATTATTTACTGCTGACTGGTTTGGTGTGAGAGAAAAATACTGTTCCAGCTTATAATCCACGATCGTATACGAGCGAGCGAACAGGCTGAGAAAACAAAGCAGGATGACTGACGACCCCAAATGCTTGAGAATGCAGCGTCTTCAGAGTTCAGACAACGAACGTGGAATCTTTAATTTCCCAGAAGTTTCTGCACATTGATGTCATGAAGCGGCAGGTAGCGACCAGGTCATTTTCGACAACTTAGACTAATCGTCCACTAACAGCGACAACTATTAGGGACAATATAGGAATCTAATGGACCCTAAGTATGCCATCAAATGTTGGACTTGCGTTCTCAAATGCTACCTGTCTGAATCACTCGCCAACTGACGTTTACAATGCAAAATATCTGCCCTACTTTATGTTTCAGGCCTCGGTATTACATCATTCACTCCAAGAACTGACAAGCAACTAAGCTTTCATTATGGTATAAACAAGGCTTTCCGGAAACGATGACACAGTTCAGGATCTAATCGTAATGGCGGTGTTCTTGACTAATAGGAACAAATTAATGAGGTACAGAACTACAGATAAGAATGGCAGTTTGATTTTTTCCCCAACACCTGTCATATTATTATGAGAGAACATATCTCTGCAAATAAATCACGGTACCCATCCAATTTGACCAAAAAGAGAAAATAAAGATAGTGAATACGTCTTGCTGTATCATATCTTTAGTTTCAAGGAAAAATCTATAAGACGAAAAAGTCTGACTTGTAAACTGCACTGCAAGTCTCCAAGGTAGAGAAGAAATGCACCTAACCTAATTAACTTTTTTATCTCCAAAACCACGAGCCAAAAGTTGGCCTTCCTGGTGCTTTCACCTGAAGTAAACAAGTAGGATTAATCAACTAATAAATATAAACAAAGATGAAACATATAAAAATCTCCCAAATCACTGAGAGCCGCAGAAGCCGCTGCCACACAATGATTGCCCAAAGCACGATAGGCCAAAATAAAATAAACTGGTCTTCTACCCAAGACAAGAATCATACCAAGAATCTGTAGTACTCCCTCCTGCGCATGCAAAACAGTACGATGCAGCGGTATACAAGTGCCTATCATGGCACTCCTAACTCCATGATTGTTCTTGTTTAATTCGTTCTCCCTCTGTCCTATGAGTTCCTGATGTGCAGCTATTAACCGGAGCAGGGTGGTACTAGCACGTTCCATTCCATTGCCAGCCTGATCGATTTTCATTTAATTTGCATGTTGCAATGGAAAGGACAAGGAGAGATTATTTGTCTCGTGCTTTGACATAACAAAGAATTTTCGAAACCGTTGAATGGTGAGCGATTGTTTCCAAAGTCCAAACTGCCGCTGGGCTACTAATCATATTCATGCATCTGTTTATGATGGCTAACCCTTTGTCATAGCATACTCATACACGTCGAAGATTCTTCTGTCTCTGTTTCGAAAGCGCCTGCATGTTGAAAACTCTTATAAGAGCACATAATTCTGACCGAGAGGAAAGCAACTAGAGGAGAGTTTTTATTTTTTCCATTGTGGACATTGTTGGGGCAAAATCGTATAACCAAAAACATGAGATAAAATATATATGCTGAAGAAATCATCCTGATAAATATATATCCTGCAGTCCGCACTTGAGTTTGCCGGGGTTTGTCATCGCTCTTCAGATGTCACACATATAATACATAGCATGAATGAATAAAAGAAAGAAAGAAAGAAAGAAAGCATGAATGAATAAAAGAAAATATATAGGAAATCCTGTAGGAGTCTAGCTAGGACACTAAAGCAAGTAGGACAAGGGAAATATATAGGAAATCCTGTAATGATAAGGCGTGTAGTACATATGCCACTTTTCTGAACTGTTAAGCAACGCAATTGTGTCGTTGAGTCATTGGCTCCTTTCTCTCTTTTGGCTGCGGTGACCGAAAGGTTTGCGGTGCGTCGGTGACGGCGGACGGCCGTGGAGGAGAAGGAGACGAAGGGAGGGGGAGCGCAAATGGATTCACGAGCGGGCAGGCGGGGAGCCATCGGGTAATCCTCGCGGTCGCGGTTCAGAGTTCACTGCCCTGCCCCCGGAGGATCCGAGTCTAGATGGAGAAGACGATGCAATCGCCTCGGTTTAGTTAGCAGGACGATCGCGCGATGGGCTGGGATAGTGAGTTTGGGCTTAAGTGGGCCGGGATCACATGAGGGCATGCTGGGGATAGTTCGGACTCCGGCCCAATCCCCACAATAGTGGGCTGGTATTTTGGAATAAGTTTTGGCCCACTCACTAGAGTCCGCCAGGACGATTTTGGAGTAATGAAATTTGTAATAAAGGAAATTATAGCTCTTGCCAACAGCTATGAGGTTGCAGTTTTGAGTTTTTTATTTGTCGTTAAGATGTTTAAATAAACTAGTGGCCATGCACGTGTGACACGCATGTGTCTAAAAAAGTTCGTAAACATGAGTGCAATAGTAATGTCATTTTTACAACTCTTCATCATCATTGTCACACCACCCCCCCTATCTTCATCTTCTCATGTGTAGTAAAGACCAACATATGTTTCCTCGGGCAATGACCTTAGCTCTAGACTCACTCTCTTATTGAATCAGAGGACTGCCATCTGCTTGACAATGCCATCCCGTGATTTTCTTTGATTGTTGATAGAGAAAGAAGTCGATGGCTATGAAAACTTGTAGTTTGCTTGACAATAATGGACAATGTACCCACTTTCCAGCATTGAGCTGCATATAGCCTCGCTAAGTGCTAAAGGCTCAGTCTTCATAAAACTACAATGAAAAAATAGATGCATTTAGATTTGTGAAAACAAATAATTTTGATATGAAAAACTCCGGTGGGAGTCCCTTTGTGCTAAATGCAAAGACATATTTGCAAGGTAAAAAATAAATTTCATTTCAAAACTTGTCATTCCATACAAAATTTTTAAATTGCTTCTCAATTTCAAGACAATCAAACCCTGCTAGAAACAAACCTAGAATCAATTTTGGAGATGAGTTATGTGGTTTCTTCTGGCTCATTTGAGAATTGCTTGGTGGAAGAAGAACGTGTTTCTGTCACCAGAGATGCACCAACTTTTTTTGTATCTTTGTTGGTGGAACGCTTCTTGTATGGATAAGATTATGTGGTGTTGGTTGGTGAGCTCTTTTTGAATGCTTTGGTTTTGAGCAGATAGAGGTTTCATTTGGTGTTGAAGGAGGCTGTCTTCAATGGTTTGAAGCTGATCAGAAATTTTAGGTTTAGATTTTCTCCATATTTTAAGGTCAGCAGTGAGATAAGAATTTTTTTTTGTGGAAAGCTCTGCATCTAGATTTTTGCCAACTTTGCTTCGCAATTTTATGGAAATCATTTTCAAGCAACCGGAGGAACACTGTAGCTACGGGAATTAATACCAGCTCGGAACCGGAGGAAGGGTTGAACTTGAGCTTTTTTCACGAAGTGAGGACGAAAACACAAAAGAGTTAATTAGCAAATGTGGTCTATTCAACGTGTAGAGTGGATCTTAGCCGTCTTCGTGGTCTGGAGCGTTACATTACAACATCGAGGAAGCAACTATACATTACATTACAACATCGAGGAGGCAACTATACATGGGATATACATGGGGATAAACAGACCATAAACGCATCTACAGCTGAACAAAGGATGCTATGTTTGCAACCTCAATACTGCTTCACTAACAACACCCACAACCAGATACAATCGAGACGGAAATTGGGGATAAGTAGCAAGCAAGGGAATAAGATGCTAGAGGAAGGTACTAGAAGGATCTAGAAGGACTAAAAGTAGGAATCAGGATACAAGAGGAAGAGGGGCCGGAGGAGGAAGAACTACAGTAACTAGAGAGGAGATGTGTTTGTTCTGATATTCGTTGATGCCGTCCTTGGCCTCCTGGTACCCTTTTGTATCTGAAGCTCCCCTTGACAGCCTAGCATGGGCCCACACGACAGCCATACTATGACCTTCCCCTCTCCTTGAATTGCGGCTTGCCCCTAAGCCGCGCATAGGATGTGCGAGGGTTGTAATGTTTGCCTGTGTACCGGAAGTCCCTGATTGCGTGCACTGAACAAACAGCTTGGAACACGAGGTCCATCATCAAGTCTCTTGAGAGCAGAAACTGCAGCTCGAAGCTCAACACCACTATAGAAGACTGGCAAGCAGCTTCAGCTAACTGATCAGCCAACTTCTGATGACTTTCAGATATAGCCCTCTTTAAAGCCAGAATGTCAGTTGTGGTTAGAGTTCCCTGCGGTTTGGCACCAGCAGCAATCCGTTCTACCTCATCCAAGGCATCTAGTGCTTCATCCATTCCTCCTTCGTGTTGGGACATGGATATGTGAGTAGCGGAGGCTAGATCCCACTTTGGACTACAAAAACTAACACCAACAGGTCGCGTATGTGATGATGTGCAGGAACCCCTAAAGGAGCCTTCGCACACGATCAATGGTCTGGCAAAGACCCCGGACGCGGCGGCGAAGGCGGCGAAGGCTCCCGGGCGTGGTCCGAGGCGGAGGTCCAAGAAACAGGAGCGGAGGCTCGGATAGCAAGGCGGAGGCGGAGATAGCTCGAGTGGAGGCTAGGCGGTCTCCGCCGATTGAAGGGAACTTCCACGGCGCCTTGGCTCTGGGCCGGAGATGGGCCTCCCATAGGCCAACGGCCAAGGCCCAAGAAGCAGAGGCGGTGCAAGAAGAGAAGGCCTGGATTGCCCCCAGCAGTTAGTATAGGTGCGGGAATATTCCAGGAACATACCTTAGCTGGCGCAGGGTAGAGATATAAAAAGGAAATCTAGCAAACAGTGCCCTATAAAAAGGAGGAGCCAAACCCTGTGTATGGAAGGTTGGTGAATTCATTTATGAAACCCTAATTGACTCTGGGTCCACTTACCCACTCACCTTCGCCTCGAGCCTCCGCCCAGGCAAAGATTTTGTTATCTCTAACCCGTCGGAAACCCTGTTTTCCAACACTTCGGCTAGCACAACAGCAAGTATGCCAGGGAATTATGTGGACCATTTCCATATTTTTTATGGCTCCTGCACATAAATTGCTTTTTTTAGGAAGAAGAGATGCTCCTGCACGACAAACTTGACATCTCCAATGCTCACTGGGCTCTGCTCCTCGAGATCACTCTTGTTGCGAACCAGCATGATCACAATGTTCTTGACATCCTGGGTTTGTGCATCTAGCCAGCAGGGTATATGATGGAAGCTCTGGCGTCTGGGGATGTCATAGAGCAGCAAGGCTCCCAGTGCACTTCTGTAATAAGCACTTGTCACAGCTCTGTACCTGATTTGTTGGCGAAGTTGTATCGGCCATGGTGGTTTCCAACTAACAACCCAATTCATGGAACAACTATTGGTCAAGGTGAAAGAAATACAAAACTGAACTGAGTCTTGTGGTTTTGTGAATATGAGATTTGTATTGCTACTGCATCCATTGTGATTCTTCTGCTTTTGCTCTTGAATTAGCTCACCAGCTAGCAACAGAATTAGGACATTTATATCACTGGCCATATGGACACATCCTGTCAGAACCACACAACAACATAGATCGGCAATGAAACATCCATCTAGGTAGCAATCTCTAGTGACACCAAGATGTGTTGGCTCCAAGCAAACAGCACACTGCCAATTCTCCTTGAGCTTGAGTAATTCTAGCAATTGCAGCACAGTAGTGGTTGCACAACAGAGAAGAACTGTAATGGCTTCACCATATTAGAAATGTCATCATTATGTCAGCAAACCACTTGGGAACCATTAATCTATCCTTATGCCAAGCAAGTCTAAAAGTACCACCACACTGTTGTTGCATTTCTTCCTAAATGAGCACATGGAGACTCCACTCTGTTATCACCATCTTGTGTTTCCAACTTTCCACAGTTTCAGCATGCACAGTTCTGAGATATTGATGAGCTGGGGGTGGCCATGGAGGCTTCCTGGACAAACTGTAGCACTTCCGAATAGCAAGCTCACGAACTACTGTGGTGAAAGATGGCCATGAAATGGAACGTACATCATCACTGCCACATTCAAACTCAACTTGCATGTGTGGCGGTGGCCAAGGGGGCTTTGACCATATGACATCCGACACCGCGTCAAGAAGATTACCAACAACTAGTCTGTGCATACCTTGCTCGCTGAACACTTGAGCTTGAGAGGGTGGCGGCCACAGTCGCTTGTCAAAGTTGTTGTCGACCTCGGCGGACACCCAGATTGGAGAAGACTTGCTCAGTGCTATGGTCAGCATGGAAGTGAAGACACTACAGCAATACATCGAACACTTGGTGGGCACGTAGTCAGCTGTATTGTTGGGGGCGACGTCGATGTAGAAGCTAGCAGAGGTCGACTGGAAGAGCTTCCTGACGGGCGTAGTGGCGAGCTCAGTGTAGGCGAAGCCGAGGACGAAGTGGTCCGGCTTAGGGATGAGCGTGACGTCGATGTAGAAGCTAGCAAAGGTCGACTAGACGAGCTTCCTGACGGGCGCGGTGGCGAGCTCGGTGTAGGTGAAGCCAAGGACGGAGTGGTCCGGCTTAGGGATGAGCGTGACGCAGGCGGTGGGGAAGCAAGTGGATGTGTCGGAGCGCACCAGCGACACGAACGGAGCGGGACGCCAGATATGACTCTAGCGGCAGGAGAGCACCGCCGTGCGCGCGGCGTCGTTGATGGGGAGGCGGGAGATGATGTTGCCGATGGGCACGTCGGGAAGGAGGCAGAGGCGGTCGAGCGACAAGCTGCAGCCGCCGGTCCTCACACACGGGCGTGAATCCTCGGGGAAGACGCGCGTCGACGAAGGCGAGCGGCGTGCATTGTCGGCGGGAGAGCGCAGAGCGTGGCCAAGGCGCTGGCAGAGTCTGCGGCGAGGTTGGAGGAGAGCTCCGCGAGCACGCCTGCGACGTCGGCGAGGAGGCACGCGTACTCGACGCTGAACGGCGCCGGAATGCGGCGGCTGCGCGCGGACTCGAAGTCGAGGGTGGCGGCCTCGAACCAGGAGCCGTGGAGGCCATCGTCGTCGACGCTAACCTCGAGCGTGGTGCCGAACGGTAGGGGCGTATGCGGGTCCACCGCGGGGTGCGAGGAGAACTTGGCGAGGGAGACGGACGCCGGGGAAGCACCGCCAAGGTGGTGGAGGTGCTGGTAGCCTGCTCCCGACTACCAGTGCCAATGATTGAGGGGGCTGCGTCGGAGGGTCATCAATGGCGGCGTCGAGGAGGAGGACGGCGCGTGGAGGAGGTTCTTGCGCTCGGCGGAGTCCTGGCGAAGGACCGAGGTGGGCGCGCCGTCGGGGAGGACCGTGGGCTTGCGCTCGCTCGAATCCTGGTTCCCGTCGGCGTGCTGCTCCTCGTTAACTAGGGCAGGCTGCTCGAACAGCCCATCCCAGTTGTCGGCGACCACCACGGCATCGATCTGCTTGGTGGTGGTGCACGCGGACGTCGCAGCGTCAACGGCGACCTGCTCCGGGCAGGCGAGGTCGGACTCGAGGACGGAGCCGAGGCACGACGACTTGGAGCTGTGGGGCAGCGCGATGGCGACCTTCTGGACGGCGTCGAGCGGCGCGTCGGGGTCGGCGGAGGTGACGAGCGCGTCCACGGGGGCGGCGCCAGAGTCGTCGTTGCAGGAGGAGGGAGCGCGTCCGCGTGCGAGTTGCTGCAGCCTGGCGAAGCGTCGGTCCCAACGAGCATCAGCCTCATCGAACCTCCTGTGGATCTCGTCGAGGAGGGACTGGGTAGAAGGAGAGATCTCAGTATGGGGATTCATGGTGCTAGGGTTTCGAGAATCGACGGCTCCGGTGCCAATTGTTAGCAACCTCAATACTGCTTCACTAACAACACCCACAACCAGATACAGTCGAGATGGAAATTGGGGATAAGTAGCAAGCAAGGGAATAAGATGCTAGAGGAAGGTGCTAGAAGGATCTAGAAGGACTGGACGTAGGAATCCGAATACAAGAGGAAGAGGCGCATGATGTTCTAGTGGTTATGCAAACGTACCACCGCTGGGACACTAACCTAGTAGTCCTAGAGCAGGACGAACCAGTGAACATGCCAGAATCAGAATCTGATGAACGACGCCACACCGTGACACCGTGGAACAGAGTGCTAGCTAGGATTCTCATCGCTCACGCTTGTCTGACCGATCGACTATAACGTCCGAGCGACGAACAATGACACCGAAAGCTTTGCGGTGCGTCGGTGACGGCCGTGGAGAAGGAGACAAAGGGAGGGGGAGCGCGAATGGATTCACGAACGGAGCCATTGGGTAATCAATCCTCGCGGTTCACAGCCACGCCCCCGGAGATTTGAGGGCTGGGATATTGAGTTTGGGCTTAAGTGGGCCGGGATCACATGAGGGCATGCTTGAGATAGTTCAGACTACGGCCCAACTCCCACAATAGTGGGCTGATATTTTGGAATAAGTTTTGGCCCACTCATTAGAATACGCCAGTACTATTTTGCAGTAATGAAATTTGTGAAGTACTTGACAACATTTGTAGTTTTGAGTTTTTTATTTGTCACTAGTAGATATGCACGTGCAATGCACGTGTCTATAAAAATATCGAGATGGATGAGTACAAAAAAAGTGTTTAACAATTGAATTCCTACATATACGGCACACACGTGTTCATAAAAAGGTTCATTCTTAATGGAGGAATTACAGTGAAAATTTCGAGAAACAATAATACACATTCAAGAGGATTCATATAATAGATAACAAGAATCCAAATAGAAATAAGAATGTGTATTTGCCGCAGGAGTTTGCTGCTCAATTTATATACCGAATGGGAATAAACAGTGTATTTACTACAAGAGTTGGTTGGTAAGCACCAACACCATGTTTGAATTCATATCAAAATCCAACCCACAGCTAAAAGGATAACTTTCTTTCACAACAATGGTCATTTCCCTTATGGTACGCTTCAAAATTTCAATTGATTCAATTATCAATTATACAAGGCCTTAGATGAGTAGGCTAAGAAATTTCGTGATATACTCAGATGTTCCACCATAATAATGGTTCTGTAACATAGCCTGCTCTTCCCTTGCCACTTGCACCAGCTCCATGATCAGTAACATCATTAATTAGAACAATCCATATGAGCCAGCACCAGGTGGGTATTCAACCATGGGCAATGATAACAGTACCTACACATAAAAATAAAATCAACAAATTTATAATAAATAATTGACTATATACACTTATCATCGTACTCTATATACACTTCTAATGATAACACCAGTGGGGAGTGGGTTCGCACCTCAAAATAAACATAAACAAATTGAATCTACCAATGTGTTGACATTCAGTGTGCTGTGATAACGTGGCTATGCCCTTCCTTCCAACAAGACTGGTGATTTTTAATATTTCTTTGTGCTGTTAGGCTATTTTGTATAAAGAGTACAATGCAATGATAACGGGAAATATGAGACATTAGACAGAATGATAAAACTGAGGTTGGAGGTGCTACTCTACTGCACCAGATTTCTATATGAAAATTCAGAGTTGAATTGCCTGAGTCACAATTTGTATATGAAGTTATGAACCTAAACTCGACTCAAAATAATATGAGCATCAATCAATCAGAGATCTATCAAAAATAGGAGCGCGGCAAATCAATACCAGTTAGAGCACTGCAATGCTTATTCTCAGGTGTCAGTGACAATCTAAAAATGAAAATAGGAAGAAAATAAAAGATGTTAGTATATGTATGGCTATCTCGCTCATGCATTTGCACTGGAGTATTGATGAAAGGATGGTTCAAACCCACTTTTAAGAAATCATTCCAGGCGTATATTTTCATCCCAATATGATCTGCTTCTTTGATTTGTTCATTTCCGAAGCGAATGCCACCAATGCTGTAACCATGTGTTGGATAATAATGTTTGAGAAAATATAGCCTTTCTAAACTACAAATGGACCCTAAAATTTTTGACCCGCTTACCTTTGTATCCTCTTATTCACAGACTTACAATTTGGGGATAGTATCTGCATATGAAAAGCTCTCTTGTAATGTCAGAATTTATTTAAGATGAAAGATCCTAAAGATAGCAACATGGATAATTTATTTTAATTACACCGCTTTTATTTTGTTGCCCTGTATAAAGACAACATCAATCTCACCATGATCAATGATATATTAATTATAAATTTAATGCATTACTTGTTTTTTCATTAAAAGCATGTGTTCCAATATTTTTTTGTTTAATCTGAAACATTTTACGATGTGTGCCTACTATTTAATGGTCTCCTACTTACCTAAAGTATCATATAGTAGGACACAGATTAGACTATATAGCCATTAGAAGCCTGAAAAATTAATAGTGGTTTGGCACACAGAAAAAATCTGATGGGGAAAATTAAATTTTGTACAAGCCACTGACGGTTACCACTATCCACCGAGGACAGTTTCCTCTGTAGATCTCGACTCAAAAACCCTGGTATCAGTGTGTGGAATTAAACTGCACAATATCCTCTCAGATTCTCAAGTCCAGAAAGGAGACATTCCGTTTCCTGCAAACAGAAAGCCGGTCAACATACATGCAACTAATGCTATCAGAAACAACAGACCAATCAAAGTTTCTAACAAAAAAAAGGCGTTCCTGCCCTCCAAGGCTAAGCAAAAGAAAAAAACATGTAAAAAGATTTAAAATAAGTCTACTCATGCCGGTGCTCGTCCCTCCGCAACTTTCTTTGCCATGGGGGTGCTGCTGCACCGTCGTCTTGGCCTCCTCCACCGCCGCGGAGAGCGAACTTATAAAATACAGTCGGCCTATTCGCTGGTTGGTTTCTAGGCTGATAAGCCCGGCTAGTGCTGGTTTGTTGTGAGAGAGAAAACACTGTTGGCTGGCTGATAAGCCCTAGCTAAAACCAATAAGCGAACAGACTGAGTAAAGGATATCAACTTGTATCCGTAAACATCCATTACAAGAACCACAACAGTAGAAGATGTTGGAAAACAAAAGATGGAGGAACACGGGCAGTCATTCAGGATTAGGTAGCTACCTCACATGCATTGCCTCACCAGTGCTATCTTCAAGCTTGAGCTGGCGACTATCTGGATCTAAAGGGAGACGAAACCAATAGATGAATGGAACGGGGAGCATTGGAGCCGAAAAGAGAGAAGAAAGAAATAGATGGAACTCACGCTGGCTGGTGCAACACCGCACATGGTGTTGAGGGAGCGCATCCACAGGTCATCCGTCGCCGAGTGATTGCAGACGTCCAGCGTCCCCCAGCGTGCGATGGAGAGGAGAGGGGAGGAGGATTGGCGGCGCTGGGAAAGAGAAACAAATAAATCAGCATCACCGAAGCAAGCGGCGGCGGAAGAAAAAGGAAAGAGAAGTGGTTGCCGATGGGTATGGGCAAGCGGGTATGCTGATAGACGCGTGAAAAAAAAACTACGGTGAGAGAAGGGACGTAAGAATACAACGGCAGGAACGGGTAAGATTTCACCTGTAAGATGTGAGATTACGGATGGTCCACCATCAAGTTAATATACACCATTGGATTTAAAGACAAGTTACCATCCAACAGTTGTAATAGAAGGGGCTATGATTTTTTGGGTAACAACTATTTTTTAATTACTTCGCTCTTTTATAATATAGATTAAGATGTTTAAATAAATTATAGAAAATTGCAGCAGCGTATTAATCACGTACCGTGCTCGTCCCGTTGATAAATTTTATCTTTCTCGTACGGAGTCGAATGGAAATGATTTTTTTAATGAAAGCTATAGCTATCGACTATGAATACTAATTTAATTCATTATTCATATTTGTATCAGTGTATATATTTGAAGTTCAGTTCACTGCTTTGATCAACACGATGGGAGACACGTCGGCAACGGCGGGCGTGGGTAGCAATGACCCATGTGTCGGGTGAAACGCCCGGTGAGCATGTCACGTTATCCTATACACCGTGCTCCTATACATACCGCCCCATGTGGACTCGGATAAGGCACGTAACCAAGTTTCAAGACCAAAATATCATTTTAAAAGTTTCGTGAACTGCAACACCTCACCAAGTTCAACGACTGCTTGGACTAAAAATATCAATTTTGAGAGTATAGACCAGGATAATACCCGTCGTGAAGTTCAAAGACCGGTCATGAATTTTACTCTGTAGCTCATATGTGAGACCTATATGTCGAGTCCATGTCAGTACACAGTCAGCTTGCCATGTCAGTATATGGAAGTGGGTTAGGCCCTTTTTGCATACAGATAAGATCTGAGACCAAGTTTAGAGACGAAATATCATTGTCCGAAATGACACTCCCTGCTATTGAACTTAGTCAATTTTGTGTTTTTTTATTTTGTATAAAGTTAAAATGGTATATAATTAGGACTGGTGTACCATAGTCAACTTAATTATCACCGGGAAATGTCAGTGCATCCTCTATTATCATTGCATCTCGTTACAGTTTACACAAACAGGTAGAGATCTGCATACTGCACAAAAGTAGAGGCATCCGTAATTTACGCAGCGAAAACCGGACGCAGAGATCGCAGTCACCCATCACCGCCACGTTCTGATCACAGCACGTACACCATGCCCACCTCGAGCAGCGACGCCGGCGGCACGCGCAGCGCCACGTCCGGGCCGCGGCAGTTCCGACGCAAGAAATTGTAGCCGACGCCGACGGCCAGCCTCTTGAGCAGCGACGACCCGGGCTTGGTCTTCACGTGCGAGTGCCCCAGGATGAACGCCGCGCCGGCCTCCCGCGCCTCGCACAGCTCGTGCAGCTCCTCCAGCACGCTCTCGTCCACGCCGGGGCTCCTGGGCGGCGCCACCGCGAACCTCACCTGCTTCTTGACGACCGCTGCCGCCGCCGCGAGCTCTATGCCGTCCACGCGGTCAGAGTCAGACGACGCACCATCGTGGGAGTGGGAGTCGTCATAGCCCAGAACCATGTGGCGCCGCAGCGGGTTGCTCCCGATGACCGTCAGCGCGTTCTCGCGCTCGTAGTAGCTGCTGTCCCGCTGCTCGCCGCCGCCGGCGTCGCTGCAGCGGAACAGCGCGTCCAGCTTGATGAACGTGGCGAGGCTCTCGACAAGCTCCGTCTCGAAGGAGTCCACGTTCTGGTGCACGTCGCGGTAGCCGTAGCGCACGATGCAGCGGTAGGAGCGGTGTCCCGGCGGGCCGACGCGGCCGACGAGGTAGCGCTCGGCGGGGAGCACGTGCGGCACCGTCACGAACTTGACGCAGACGAAGACCAGCACCCGGTGGAACGCCGGCAGGTTGGTGACGAAGCGGGAGAAGTTGGCGGGCACGCCGGAGGTGAGGTCGGTGTAGACGAGGCCGATGCCCGGGACGCGCACCATGCCCAGCTTGTCACACAGCGCCAGCAGCCACTCCAGGGTCACCTTGTTGTGCATGTCGTACTCGTACTTCTTGATCGTCGTGTGGTGCCAGACGAACATGACGGCCAGCAGGATGAGTGCCAGGAGGATCGGCAGCCACGCGCCTTCCAGGAACTTGATCAGCGACGCCGAGAAGTAGAGCGACTCGATGGAGCCGAAGAAGAGGAAGAAGACGAGGGCCAGCCATGGGGACCGGTCCCAGCACAGCATGATCACCAGGGACATGAGGCACGTCGTCACCAGCATCACCGTGATCACGGCCAAGCCTGCATAACAATTCAAAAGCAAAAGTTCAGGTATATGGTTTGATCAGTTTTCTGCACATGATCATCAGTGCCAGGACAGCAAGATACTCTACTCACCAGACGCGTTTCCCATGTGCTTGGTGTTACGGAAACCAACAGTGACAGCAATGCAGAGGACCATGAGGATCCAGTTGACCTCAGGGATGTATATCTGGCCATGAACTTTGTCAGACGTGTGCACGACTTTCACCCTGGGGAAGCAGCTCAGAGACTGGCTCTGGCTGATGATGGAGAACGTGCCGCTGATGATGGCCTGGCTGCCGACCACCGACGCCAAGATCGCCAGCACTAGCACAGGCCATCTTACACTCTCTGCATTCATCACAGAGGCAAAAGCCTGTGAATGTCTGAAACTCTGAAAGCGTAGTGTGATGTGAGAATAGACCAACCATGTAGTAGTGTGGCGTACCAGGAACTGCAATGTAGAATCCAATTTGGTAGCTTGCGTCAAGGTTATGGTGCTGGGACAAATAAGCAGCTTGGCCCATGTATCCCAGGATCAGTGAAGGGTACACCAAAGAAGTGAAAGCAAGCTGAAAAAAAGGACAGACTTCATCAGTTCAGAGTTCAGATTTACTTACACACTAAGGCTTTGTTTGGATGCACATGTATTCATCTCAATCCACATGTGTTGGAGTGGATACACATGTGGATTGAAGTGGATACACATGCATCCAAACAAGGCCTAACAAAGAATGAACCATGAAATGTAACATGCAAATATTCATAGAGGAGGTCAAGTATAAGAAGTGCAGGGTCAGGGGATTGCCTGGATCGCGCTGTAGGAGAAGTGTCCAAGATCGGCGAACATCGCTTCAGATCCTGAATAATGGCAGACATGTCACACACGATAAGTTCATCCACCTGCTCTGCTTCTGCAGCTGTTGCGAGTTGCAGACGAACGAAATGGTCTATTTATCATAGAGCAAAATTTACCTGTCATGCACAGCAGAATTCCTCCCAGGGACATCCAGCCAGACTTCTTTGTCTTCCTGAGGAATCTGATCATGTAGGAGGGATTGAGTGCCGTGTAGACCTGGGGGTTCCAGCGGATGATGTTGTACAGGCCGATCGTGCTCATGCAGAGCAGCCAGGCGAGGATGATCGGCGCGAAGAGGAACCCTACGCGATGGGTTCCGTAGTGCTGGAGCGCGAACAGGAATACTAGTATGGCGCAGGTTATCGGAATGACGGCATCTGCGAGGGAAGAAACTTCGATGAGCATTGGAGAAATCCTACAGGCAGGGTTAAAATAAGATGTTTCTGAAAGCTAAGACTAGCAGCTTCTAGGTAGCATGTGAAGGTAACAGTCAGGTCATGGAGATTAGTAAAGAGATAGATAGAGTCACATGGCATGTGCAAGAACCTGCCCTGCCCATACCCTGTTTCAGTTTAGGGCCCTTCAGTTTAAGAATTCTGGGATGCGAAGTTCAGATGATGATTGTGACAGAAGATGCTAAGTCTAGATGATCGGATTACATATTCATGAACTCATAATATTGGCACCAAACCTAAGAATAGGTAGTTCTAGGATATGGTGGTATGTAAACTATAGGAAGCAAGTAAAAATTAAAGAAAAACGGCTTGTGTTGTGTGATTTTAAATAAACTTACATTCATGCTGATCCTTGGACAAGGAGAGCTCGAGCCCTGAGACGGCGGAGAACACTGAAGAAGCAGGGAGAAGAAAAGGCAGAGAGGTCGATCAGAAACTGAACTGAAGTGAACCATCGTCAGCATAATTCTGACGAAGCAGCAGGCAAGGCATGGTGGACAGACAGAGAATTAAAGGTGAGCGACGCCGACTGTACGTACCAGAGATGGCGGGCGTAAGGACGCCGTCGCCGATGACCATGCAGGTGCCGATCATGACCATGACGAGCAGCGCGGTGTGCAGATTCTTGTGCTTCTCAAGCCAGGCCTTGATGCCGGACCTCCCGGCGGCCTCGGGCGGGCGCTCCAGCCTGTAGGTGGAGAGCTCCTCGTCGGCGACCTGTCGGTTGGGGAGGAGGCTGACATTGGCGTGGCGGCAGATGAGGGAGTAGAGCGCGAACGTGCCTCCTGTGGGCATGCCGGAGAGAGAAGAGATGATCAGAACAGAGCTGGCTGGTGGTGCTGCACTGCAGGGTCAGGGTGTAGGCTGCAGCTAGCGGTGGCCGACGCACGTACGTACCTTCGCCGTTGTCGTCGGCGCGCAGGACGATGGTGACGTACTTGAGGAGCGGGATGAGGGTGAGCGTCCAGAAGACGAAGGAGAGGGCGCCGTAGATCTCCTCGTTGCCCTCCGAGTGCGTGATGTCCTCGGCGAAGGTGCTCTTGTACACGTACAGCGGCGAGATGCTGAGGTCGCCGTACACCACGCCGAGGCTCTGGTACGCCAGCAGCAGCGTCGTCCGCCACGGCTCCCTCTGCAATCAAAGCAACCACAGGACGCACCGAGGTTGCGGCAGCTGGGTTCAGAGCTCTGTCTGAGCAGCAAGCACTGCATACCCCCTCAGGTGCTGACTGCTGCTGGAGCCTGGAGGTAAGGCAGGAAGGATTGGGAGCTGGGTCTGACTGACCTTTCGTGGCGCCGTGCCGACACCAAACTCGGGATCCATGGCGGCGGGCGCGCGGGACCAAGATTAGAAGCCTGCTGCTGCTAGCCTCTGGTCATCCACATCCAGGAGAGAACACGCATGAGCATGAGCAGGACAGGGCAAGGCGAGCAATGTCGTACGTGTGTCGTCAGCCGAACGGATTGAGTCGCCGGCCGCCGGCCGCCGGCCTTTGGCCAGCTGCAGCAAGATTGCAAGAACACACGCAGAAACGTGGATGGACGGCAGCGCCAGCCGGCAAGAGACAGACAGTGCGAGTGGGTGGGGAATGGGGAAATAAAGATAAAGAAACACAATAGAAGCGCGAGGAGGAGAGGGGGAGGGGAAAGCGCCCGCGAGGAGGAGAGACCAAGGAGCTCGAGCTTGGTGCCGTGCCTTGGAGGAGCTGCAGGCCCACAGCCGGGAGGGGATGAGTGGAGTGGAGTGGAGGACGGATCAAACAAAGAAGATGGTGAGATGGACAATGTGCACGTGCGGTGCGGATGAGGATGGGCAGTCTAGCTACAACTCTCTAGCTAGCCTCTCTAGTGCTCCGTCGGCCACTCCCCTGCCTAACTTGTTCCGTTTGGTTTGTTGGCTCCCAACCCAAGCACACAGTTAATAGAGGCATCTTTTCCAAACCAAGTTACTACTACAATACACCACTTCTTTTTCTGCATATACATTTCAAAGAAGAAACTTCTTCTTCTGCATAATATAACAAAAGAAACTGGAAAAGAAAACGAGGGGGTTGCATTGCATGGTGTAACTGTAGCAGACAGGAGGAGGGCAATAGGGGAAGATGATCATTGAAGCATGTGGCGTGTGAGCAAATGCTTAAAAAGAGAGAGAGAGAAAGAATAGAGGCAGGAACCGGCCGGCTGGCCGCGTGGGGCGGAGGGGCCGAGAAGGACAGGGGCATCTGCCGACTCTGAAAGCAGCTTTCCGAAATGGAGGCAGGCCAGGAAAGCCTCCCCTGGATCACACAATTCACAGCGCATCCTATCCCATCCACCTGTCACTGCTGTGTCAACACGGTGTGACTCGCTTGGTGGCCGTGTCTACTCTCCTCCTCGTCCAAAAAAGTACTCCCACCGTTCAGATACAATTCTCAGACAATTTAAAATTTAATCAATGTTAACAGAAAAATACTAACACTTACTCCGTCCGTGCCGGAATATATTTTCGCTTCTCCATGAGTCAAGTGTTTTTAACATTGATCAAATATATATAAGAAAATAAGTCATACAAAATTAGCACCAATAAATCAATTATAAAATATATTTTCGAGGTAAACTTAGTCGGCAATATAAATGTTATATTACTAATCATTGTAAACTTGATCAAAGTTAAACTATTTTGACTTATATCAAATCAAATAATATGTTCTGTGATTAATCTAATAATATTTATACGAAAATGCTAACTAAAGAGCTGACAGTTCCTTTCGCTCCACCTGACGTTCTCCACACCCGCCACGGCCTCCACGCCAGACGCTCCACTCCTCTCCCCATCATGCGCCCCTCTCTCGGTGAGCACCTCAACGGCGGCCTCCGCGCCCCACCGGCTCCTTGCGCCCGCGCCTATGCCCCACCGGCTCCTCCGCGCGCGCCCATCGTGGATGCGGCGGCGGCGGTGGATCCGCCGGATTCGGCGGCAGGTAGGCCTCTCCTCCTCCTCCTCCTCCTCTCTCTCTCTCCTCTCTCCTCCTAGATAAGCTTTTCTAGGGTTCCGGCGAGCTCTTCCTTTCTTCTCCAACTCCGGTGGGGTATAGAAGGGCCGACCGGGGGAGGCAGGTAGGTCAGGCGGTGGGGAAGGTCGATTGGCGGTTTAGGGAGTTAGCGTGGTCATGGCGGGCTGGGGCAGTCAAGGCGGGGAGCTCGGCCATGGTGTGCGGTGGTGGCGGCGCCAGGCGGAGGGAGGGAGGAAGAAGGTATCGCCAGCAGGCGAAGCTAGGGTTTTTTGAGCGGCCCTAGCTCATGGAGCTCTCGGCGAAACCCCTAGGCGGCGGCAGCAGTGAGGCGAGGGTGCCATAGTCGGGGAAGAGAGAGCTGCTGAGTTTTTTTTTTTTTGCGACTCAAATCTGTGTTGTAGAGGTGTGCGCTGGAAGTTGAAATCCTGCGCGCGCACCCTCTAGCAACGTCCATGCTTATATGGTACATAGTTGTTAGTGCTATTTTGTACATTTTGTTAAATTAAAGTTATTGGACTCCTATAAGAGTGAAAAGTGCATTCTTTTTTGAACAGACTGAGAGAATACTTCTTGTCATAGTAATCAATACTAAATTACTAATCTAGGACTAGAAAACATTTGCCTTTTACCGTAACCACTGTAGAAGGTAGAGACTGATCTGTGATCTGATCCATGAAAAAGTTGGCACCTTTGTTTTCAGTCAGCGGTTCAGAGTTGGGCAGGAGGCCAGGTCCAAATCGACAAGAAAAGCGGCGGCGGATGACGAAACGGGCAGTGAGTACTGACTGTTGAGTGTTTGCCAAGTGTCACACGGCCTCACCCACATATAGTGGACTCTCATCGTTTCATTTCTTTTTCTTTTTTCGTTTTTTTTTTGGCCTGAAGCTTCAACGCACAGTTGAGCAAGGAACAGCGACAAGAAACAGCAGAAAGCGCCAGCCAAGGGATCGAAAGCAAGAAGATTCTTTTCTTTCAACATGGGCTTGTTTGGACGTGCATGATTTATCTCAATCTAGATACATACGGGTGTTAAAAGTGAATTAAAGCGGATACATACGGGTGTTAAAAGTGAATTAAAGCGGATACATACGGGTGTTAAAAGTGAATTAAAGCGGATACATACGTGTGTTAAAGTGAATTAAAGCGGATACATACGTATCTAAACAAAAAGCCTAACAGTGAGGGAGTGGGGAGTGATGTGATGTGATGGGTGCCAATTTCTGTGGCCTTTGTTTTACCAGGACAAACACAAGTCGCAAATGACAAATGAGGCTATATATTTCCATGATACGGATGCAATACTATACAAGCAATGAGGCGTACTGTCCTCTGTTTCTAAATAAGTGTCACTTTAATTTTTATACAGAGCAATTAAAAAAATGACTATACTGTATTTACATAAAATATTAACAATATTTATATCTTTAAATATATTTATTTTAAAACATATTCAACAATTAATTTAATAATACTTGTTATACACCATAAACATTAATGATCTCTAGTATATATATTTATTAAAGTTAAAAGTGTTTGCCTTTTTAGAAGAATGACACTTATTTTGGAATGGAGGGAGTACACTTGTGGTCCTGTTATTCAGCACTATTTTAGCAGTACTTTTCAGCGAACGAACAATGTTTTTCTCTCACAATAAATCAGCATAAGCTAAATTTTAGCGAAACGAATAAGAGAGACGTGTACTCCCCTGTCCAAAAATACAAGAATCAAATAAAGAGTCTCATAAAACGCTAACTTGTCCATTAAGTTGTCGGGTTCATAAATTCGGGGTCCCCAATGGACCCGCTTCCCTACAAAACTCAGCTCAGCAGGCGACGCAGCGACAGCACGTGCCTGGGCCGGCCCAGATACACAATGACAGGCCAAGACCATGATCCGGTCCCTTACCGGCACCTCCGGCCAGGGGATCTGATCGGAGGTGCGACCGAAAGGGCTGGCCGTGGTGGGACCGCAGTCCGACTCTGACCCCCTTTCTCCAAACGAGAATATGCCAGGACCTCTGCTCGCTGCTCTTTCCCAACCAACATGGTCGGGGCCAACTGGGAACGATCGACCGAGGACGCCCGATCGGTGTGGGCCCGGGGAGCAGGCGGAGCAGATAAGGTAAGACGCTTAATACAACCGCAATACCGAGGACTATACCCTGCCATGCCCTACCCACCTGCAGGACGGTGCCGTCGGGGCATGTCAAGCGAACACGGTAGAACCTGCCAGACGCGTCAGAGCATAAACAATATTGTGGGTGCCGTCGTTTGCCATACCAGGCGAACATGGTAGACCCTGCTAGATGCATATGAGCATAAACAGTATTGTGGGCACCGTCATTTACCGTACCAGGCGAACATTGTGCAGCCTGTGAAAGGTCCTTGTTGGTTTTGGTAATTGAAGTGACAACCTAGGTGGACTAATTGTGTTTATGTGAGATACACAGGTGATTAGTCCACAAGTACATGTGTATGAGCAACATATGCCATGGAGGTGAAAATGGCTTGGAGATGTTGCAAAGCTCACACATGTGAAGATGAAGGAGCTTATTGCACATGAGACATGACATTGAGTCATGTGATCAAGGTGGAGAAGATCAAGACAAGACTTGGCTTGATGGACCGGTTGCAAGCGTGAAGGGCAAGTCGAAGGCTTTGGAGTGATGGACCGCGTGGCGGTGAAGCTTGAGCAAGACTTGGCGCCGATGGACGATAGCAACGGTGAAGAGCAAGTAGAGTCAAGATCGATGAACCAATATGATCATGTGATGATATGAAGTGGATCATATCATTGTTGATCGTGTTGGTGCATGTGTTGCATCGACATTGAAGGAGATGGAATGGAATGCGCAAGGCAAAGGTATAACCTAGGGCATTTCATTTCACCGGTCATAGGTGTGTAGAGAAGTTTATGACCGGGTTTAGGATAGATGGCCGTACTATCAAGAGGGGCAAACTTGTTTGCATATCGGTCATCTAGTGCCACTCGAGTGATCTAACTTTGCATTGTCGCTAGTATCGAGTGGCGTGGCAAGTTGAGTGGCTAACATCCTTTGGGAAATGATTGTGAAAATGCTAACACACATACACATGGTGGTGTACACTTGGTGGTGTTGGCACATTTACAAAGGAGGTGGTGTTTGCAGGGGTGAGATGGGTTTGGGTCGGCGGGATTCGGCGCTTTCGGGAAAATAGAATGCCTATTTTCTATTACGCCGGATGCAAGTTCTTGTGGTTAGCACATTGGAGCAAGGGTGATGAAGTTAGAAGTGAAAATGAGTTAGTCGCGAAGATGTTGGCGTCGGTCACTCTGACCGGACTCTTTGATCTGAATACTGCCGGACGTGGCTACGCTGGCCGATCTCGTCCGTCAGGTTGACGTCGACGCAGAAGCTGGAGTGTGACCGGACGCGGGCTGCGTCCGATCAAGTGTGACCGGACGCGTTCGGTCGAGGTCGATACCTTACTAGAAACGACCGGACGCTGGGGGTTCAACGTCCGGTCAGTTGAAAGCTGCTGCGTCCGGTCAAGTCAAGTAACCGTTGGAACCGGGACACGTGGCCGTCTGCGGGCGACCGGACGCCGAGGTCCAGCGTCCGGTCAACAACACGATCAAAGCGTCCGGTCGGCCCGACCATTGCTGCCAGATGAAGGGGTAACGGCTAGTTTAGCCCTTGGGGCTATAAATAGAAGTGGCCCTCGGCCATGGCCATGGCTGGTCTTTGAGCACCTAAGGGGACTTAGTGTCCATGCTTGTGAGTGCTTGGGAGCCCTCCATCACACATATACTTGATAGTGATCATTCGATTGTGTGAGTGAGCAATTCTAGTGTGATTGCATCGTGAGGTTGCATCGAGTGGCACTAGGTGGTCGTGTTGCAAGCCGGTGGTGCTTGTTACTCTTGGAGGTTGCCACCTCCTAGAGCGGCTTGGTGGTGGTCTCCGTCGAAGCCCCATAAGAAGCTTGTGCGGCGCTCAGGAGAAGTGCTTGTGAGGGGTACTTGTGCTCGCTTGCTGGAGTCATGAAGAGCAACTTTAGTAAAGCGTGTCATTGAGCTACCCTCACTCAAGGGGTAGGTTCTTGCGGTGCCCGACGTGCGGGCTTAGCGGGTGATGCTAATTAGCAGCAACCACCAAGTGAGCGGTCGACACAACGGGGACTAAGCGTGTTGGCAAACACGTGAACCTCGGGAGAAAAAATCATCGTGTCAACCTTGTTCTTCCCGTTGGTTTGCATCCCCATTACACAAGCTTGCAATTACTTATATATATATCTTAAGCTTGTGTAGTTGCTCTTGTAATTAGATAGCTTGTGTAGCTAGCTAATTACCTTCTTGCTTGTGTAGCATAGAAGTAGCTCCCTTGCGTGGCTAATTTGGTTTTAGTAACCTTGTTAGCCACATTGCTTAGTTTGTGTAGCTAAGTATTTGCGCTCTCTAATTAGGCGTTGGTTGCCTTGTTATTGAGCATTGCTAGTAAGCTTAGTTAGCTTTGTGCTTTTACTTACTAGCATGTGTAGGAGCTCCCTTGTTACTTAAAGTACTAGTGGCATAGGTTTGTGTGACCTTGCTCCTAGAATTGTTTAGGAGAGCTCTAGCTAGCCCGGCACCTTAGTTGCTTTATTAGTATCTTTGCAAGGTGCTAGTGAACATATATAGAGGGGTGTAGTCTTGGCTAGACCGATTGTTTTAATTCCGCATTTATATCGGTTAGCCGACGCGATTAATTTTAGAAAAGACTATTCACCCCCCCTCTAGTCCGCTATCTCGACCCTTCAGCCTGCCAGATACAACAAAGCATGAACAGTAAGGTGGGCGATGGCGACCATCCCGTACCCGATGGTGTGGGCAAAAAGACTAGGCAGCGCCCGTATGCACTCTCTCTTTCTCTTTGACTTGTAAGGCCGTCCCCTTCAACTATAAAAGGGGGTGCACTCTCTCCTACCAGAAGACTCGAGAACAATAGCACAACAGCTCTAGAGCTTGACAGCTACATAGTCTACACGCTCTCAACAGCTGATAAGCTCGAACACACAGAGCATACGCTCCAATACTTAGCGCACGTTTGAGCATCCGTCACTCTCTCCCACTCGGTTCAGAGTCCGACCAGGCCTTTAACACCCCCTTCTCATTCCTTACTCATTTGTAACCCCACAGCAAACTTCGAGCACCTAGGCTCAGGAATAAAGTCACCGATCGACCTCAACTGGACGTAGGGCGTGTTGCCTAAACCAATATAAATCCTGTGTCATTGAGTGCTAGGCCACATCCGATCACAACGCACGAAAAAACTACAATTATTTACTTGTTGGTCACATTTTGCACCGACAGTTGGTGTCATCCATGGGGAGGACGCCATGCGTTCACGCTTTTGGTCATCGGATGACCCACCTTTCCACTATCTTCGGCATAGTGGGCTCGAGCGATACGATTTGCTTCGGCTTACTAGAGTTTCCCACGCTACCACTTGCTGGGATGTGGGTTCCTCCCATCTTCGTGCCAGTCCAGACCTTCCTCTTTAGGAGTCTGGACTTCGTCACCTACCAGCTCAGCATACTCCGCCTTCATGAGGAGACGCTTGCTCTGGCACCCACTGGAGGAGGAGCGCCCTATACTGGCCTCAAACCACTCGACGACCTCAATGTCAAGACACTCGCGCTTTGCCTCGATCCTATGCTGGGCTCAAACCCCACGGTGAGTGATGCACATATTATTCTGTACTCACTATTTAACACCTTCCGCTGACTCTCTGGAGGGACCTCGTTGTCCCCACCGCGATCGTCGTGCGACCGGTTCCCCAATGACTTCACGTCCCCCATGGACGCGTGCGCGCGGGGGCTCCGAAGGATGCTGACGCCGCACCCTCTCACGTTCGAGTTCGTGGGGTTGGCGGCCTATGCTCCCACCTCCTTCCACGACCTCATCGCTAATGAGGTCAAAAGTGACGGCTCCAGCATCGGTGACGTCATGGCACCTATCCACCCTTTATCTCAGGAGTGTGCTATGATGAACGCCCTAGGACAGTCACCGGTGGTAGTGGAGTCTCTACAGACTCACACCCCTCTGGACCCCCATGCGCTGGCACTAGCGCATGCATAGGAGCACGGTGAGGAGTTACGATAAAGGCGGCAGAGCCAGCCACCGCCGTCGACGCTGGTGCACCCGACGCATCACACTGTGCGACATGCGCGTAAACTGACGAGCGGCTCTCGGGGTCACGCCCATTAGGTCTAGCGTATCATACTAGACGGAGCGAGCGACCACCTTTAGTTTGCTTGGGCTAGCTAGAACATCGCTACTGCGGCGATGCTTCTATGTGGCCTCCCCGAGCCTATCAACCCCTAGGAGCAGGCAATGCACTGGAACCTCCGGGTGCTAGTGGAGACCGTCGCCGTTCAGTAGCCAGAGAGCTCCACATCGCGACATCAGCCTATGGCCTCTTGCCCAACCGGGGGACTAGGGACACACCATTCGAATCGCTCCATCCACTCACCGCAGCAGTTGCCGGGCGTGGAGCAGGAAGCCGTGGCTGCACCACAGCCCCACCCAGTGCCCACTCCCCACTGACCACCTATGTACGAATGGCTCGGGCCAAACCGTGATGCTTGCAGCATCATCAACAATCGACGCCACGCCCGGCACGATGTTGACGTCCATCGAATGGCGGCGAGACCAGGCGGCGCAGGCCCCGGCCGGACCATCAAGGAGTATGAGGACACACACCCCAGGCATGGTGGCCGACCGAATGACCGGAGCCCCAACTTGGACGGCCTAAGGCCATGGGCCTTTGGTCGCTGCATCTAGAAAGCGCCATTCCCACAACGCTTCTGACCGCCCACCAACATCGCCAGGTACGCCGGGGAGACGAACCTCGGTATATGGCTCGAAGACTTCGGCTCGCCTATTGAGCCAAAGGAGTGGATGATTACTACTTCATCATCCAGTACCTCCCCATCTATGTGGGGAGCATGTTCGAGCATGGCTCGAATTTCTTCCACCCGACAACATCCGTGATTAGGCGGATCTCAAGAGGGTCTTCATTAGAAATTTTTAGGGGACATATGTCCGTCCTGGGAATTCCTACATGTTCTCAAAATAGTGCAACTCCCTTCCTGATGTCGTCGATGCGGACATCATCAATGCGTTCCTCTCTGGGACAACCTGCAAGTCCCTGATCCACAAGCATGGCTGTGTGAAGCCCCATACCACATGTGACCTGCTCGACATCGCCATGAACCATACCTCCAGTGAGGAGGTGGTTGGGGCGGTCTTCAACGATGGTCGGGACAGGGGCAAGGCCAAGCGTGAGAACCAAGGCGAGGGCCCCTCCACACAAAAGGGCAAGAAGAAGAAGAGGGATCGGAGCCGACCATCCAACCCAGCTTTAGTCGCTGCGGACGACCACGTAGGCAAGCAGCCCTAGCAGGGCCAGCCCAACCTCTTCGACAAGCTCATGAAGAGTTCATGCACCAACCACGCCTATCTTGTCAAACACCACTACAAGGACTGCGAGCTCCTCAAGCGCTTTCTGCGGCAAGCCGCCAAGCCAAAGGAAGGGATAGGCAAGGAGGAGGAGGCCAAGAAAGGAGGTGCACCAGGCAAGAATGAAGATGGGTTCCCTGATCCTAAGGAATGCCTCATGATCTTTGGGGGATCCAAAGCCATGCACTCCAAGCGCCAGCACAAGGTACGCTACAGAGAGGCATACGTCGTCGAGTCAGCCATCCCCTCTTTCCTTAGCTGGTTGGACTCCCGATCACTTTTGATTAGAGAGACCATCCTTCCCACATTGCCCGACCGAGTCACTACCCGCTCATCATCGAGCCCATCATCCACAAGAAGCGCCTCACTATGGTGCTGATGGACGGAGGCAGTGGCCTAAACATTCTCTACGTCAACACACTCGATGCCATGCGCATGCCCTGATTGGAGCTCCGCCCAGTGAGCTCTCCCTTCCATGGCGCGATCTCGGGGATGCAGGTGTACCCACTTGGGCAGATCGACCTATCCATCATGTTTAGCGCCCGTGCTAACTTCTGCTCAGAGGTCCTAACCTTAGAGGTAGTGGACTTTCCGGAGTCCTACCACGCCATCTTGGGGCGGCCATGCTACGCCAAGTTCATGGCAATCCCTAACTACACCTACCTCAAGCTTAAGATCCCAGGGCTGAATGGCGTCATCACCGTAGGTAGCACCTTCTCATACGCCTACACGAGCGACCGCGAGCATTACGAGCTCTCCACTGTCGTTGTCAACTCCACCAAGCTCTCGGAGCTCAGGAATTCGGCGACTCCAGCAGTCCTCGTCCACAATGGGCAGACCTCCTTGAGCACCTTCCATCCGACTGAGGAAACCAAGGTGGTGGAGATCAACCCCAGCAACCCAACCAAGACGGTGTAGATCGGGACCAAGCTCCCAGGCAAATAAAAAAGCGAGCTCGCTGACTTCTTACACGCAAATCGCGATGTCTTCGCATGGAAGCCTTCTGACATGCCGGGCATATCGAGGGAAGTCATCGAGCATGCACTATGCGTTGTCCTAGGCTCAAAGCCCACCAAGCAACACCTGCATCGCTTTGACAATGAGAGGTGCAAGGCCATAGGTGAGGTGATCGCCAAACTTCTGGCAACTAGATTCGTCAAAGAGGTAAACCACTCCGACTGGCTAGCTAATCCTGTTCTTGTGAAAAAGAAGAATGGAAAATAGAGAATGTGTGTTGACTATATTGTCCTCAACAAGGCGTGCCCAAAGGACCACTTTCCTTTACCACGCATAGATCAGATAGTCGACTCCACCTCAGGGCGCAAAATCCTCTCCTTCTAGGATGTCTACTCAAGCTACCACCAGATCACGATGAAAGAGTTCGATCAGGTCGCGACTTCATTCATCACCCTATATGGTTCGAACTGTTATGTAACCATGCCTTTTAGTCTGAAGAACACTGGCACCACCTATCAACAATGCATGCAGCGATGCTTCGCCAACCAAATTGACCCGTCCGACCAACCTGACCAAGTCGAGCGGCCGAAACCAACAATTGCCATCTGTGTAGATGACATAGTGGTGAAAACGGCTCAAGCTAGCGACCTGATTGCAAACTTAGCCACCACATTCGCGAACCTCCGAAGGTTCAGCATCAAATTGAATCCTGAAAAATGTGTTTTCGTTGTTCCAAAGGGAAAGCTATTGTGGCAGAACCGCCTAATCAAATGTCTCTCAGGAGTACTCGTCTTCCTTTAAACACTAAGCACCCAAGGGAGGACACTAAATCACGCAATCCCGTCGGGCACACCCCGAGGGAGAACCCAAAAATCCACATTTTCCATCAAGATCACAAATGAGAAAATAAAGCTTACAACATTTTGACCATTTCTTACATCACTTTTAATACAACATCAGAGTATAATATTTATTGTTATAACAGTGGAATGTAATTATGTTATCAGAGTTATAAATAATTTAATTGAACAACAGAATATAAACATGTGATCAGAATTACCGCGGAAATACATATCTATTCATGACATGATGAAGCATTGATATATAAACTATGATAACAAATTATAAAACTTTTATTTAGAAAAACATTTAGTGAGAGTTATAAATAAAAAATTATGATCGCAGCGTAAAGAAAATCCTCTCTGAGCCCACCAAGAGGAATCCAAACACAAAGGTTAGCTTTAGCATCCACCTGTCACCTGCAACAGCGGGAAATAAAACTCTAAGTACTCAATTGTACTCAGCAAGACTTACCCGACAGGAGGAAAGAAAAGACTTCAAGGATATGCAAGGCTATCTGGCTTGTGGATTTATTGCATCTGCAGGAGCATTACTAAAAGTGTGTCCTTATATTTGATTTTTATTAGCAATGCATTAGTTCATTAACTAACTATTCTATGTAAGCACCCGTGCTACTTTCAAGCAGGTGGTAAGCAATCAGATTTCTTTTTTTTCTATCTTTCATCTTCTAGTTCTTACTACGGTGCTAGACCGCAGACAAGTCATACCGGAACGTCGGCGATTCGCGAATCAATGTCCCTAGCTGGGTACACAAAAACACACACCCCGCTTATACCCTAGGCATAAGCAGGACCAACCCACTACCCTCCTCTTATGGGGTCTAGGTCCCCATCCAAACTGGGACTCCAAGCCCCCACTCCTGAGTCCCGGACTCAGTGCGGTGCAAGGACCTCCTAACCCAAAAAACACCATGACAATTGGTCTGGAAAAAGCCAGAACCCATGACAAAAGAGTAATAAGTTTTCCAAGCACCCATACCCAAGTATGTGCTCGGGATAATAAGTCTGTGAGTTGCCTTGAGCCTTATGCAACGGTCGGTCCTTAACCGACACAGACAGGGAAAAATAGTGTAACCAAGCCTTGCCCCGTTAGCCCCAGGACACAACCTCTTACACCCACCAATACCCAAAACACATCCATGTCCGGTTATCATTTTCCTTTCCACCATTTATATTTTTTAAGTGATAATAATACAGTAATGTATTTCCTATATCTCGCGAGTGACAGGCAATCATTCGACTTCTACCGGAGTCTTATAGCATAGCAATCTACACGATCCTGTCATACTAATAAGACTCATAGGATAAAGATATATATATGCAAGTGGGTTTCATTCAACTTCTTAAAACTTAATGCATAAATATAATTTAAATTGCAGAATAATAGGGGTTATGCATCGGGGCTTGCCTGGGTAAGATATATACTAAAAAGTTAGTTTCTGCATCTCTAGATCATTCACCATCAACTAAATAGAAAGCCCATTGCATCATCTCCTAGAGAGAATACCATTATATCATCTTCAAATTCCCAATCATCCTTCAATTGATCCGTTGATCCATCATCGTACCTATATGATCTGCATGCGATGCAATGCAAAGACGTAATTAATCAACTTCAACCGTGACTCATAAAATATGATTTACACCTTTCAAGTTAACGAGCTAGTTCTAATGACTAACATATTAATCTACGTATCAACATCATCAAAAAAGGTGTCATTTCCCCAACAAGTGTTTTAGTTATGCAATTCCAGGATGTTTCTTTATTCCATTCTATCAATTTAATCTTTATTCGAAATAAGGTATCATTATCTAGCAAACTAATTATTCCGGAGCTACAAAAATTACAGAGAGCAGCTAATATTGCTAGGAACCTACTGTAAAAATTTTAGATCCAATACTATTACCAATTTATCACAACAATTCCTACAAGTTTATATTTTACAATATTAAGTATCTTAAATTAATTATATAGCGTCCAAGAATATTATCAAACTATATGAACAAAATATACTAGCAGATAGATCATGATTTTAAGAGACTAACAAAATTTGTTCCACAATTTTTGGACTCTAAATGATTTTATATTTAAATAACAAATCACCTCATAATTTAAAATAACAAACCATTTCTAAATCCCTAGCAAAAGAAAAGGGCAACGGCCACCTTGGCGCTGACTGCAGGTTGTGCGCGGCCAATGGCATGATGATGAACTGTGCCAAACCAATGCACGCACGTAGCCAAGCCCAGGCAAGCCGGTGTCGCCGACGGTTTTACAAAAATGCCCCCAAGTTTCTATTTATTTAGAATGCTACCTTTTCTACTGTTCATTTGAGTCACGTACTTTGTAATAAGAACCCTGTATTAGTGTCTATTCACAGTTTTCACCTTTTCTTCCTCCCCAAATGCAGAGCATGGAGCGAAGAAGTAGAGCACTGGCCAATGTGGCGGCGGCGATGCCGTCGCGGGGGCAACGGCAGCAGAGACGGAGCGGCGCGGGGAGGTGTGCGGCCACGACCAGCTTGGCCTGGCCATGACGCGGACTAGGGTGGAGCACGGCACGGTGGCCGACACGAGTAGGCTCGACGGCACCGGGCGCACCCGGCATGGGTGCACCCGGCGGCGTGCGGCAAACAGCGTGGGACCATGGGGGCAACAGGGAATGACATCGGCAATGTGGAGCTACAGCCATCGAGGAGGAGGACACGGCGCACGGCAACACAGGCTCGGGCGGCTGCGTAGCAGTGGAGGAGCGGGTAAAGTCACACACATGAGAGTAGTGCAGGGGACCTATGGACCTGACGTGAGACAACAGGGCACGCGCGCGCTCGCGAGGACCGGCGACAAACGGTGGAAGGTGGTGGAGTGGTGCGGCAGTGGCCGAGACGGTGTCATGGTGTAGCAGGCCCAGCGCAGTCCAAGGGGTTCATGCGCACAGCGCGCACATGCGAGGGGGTAGGGCAACGGCGGGCACGGACACATCGATGGCGCGGTAAGGCGACGGAGAGGAGGGAGAAGGAGCAGGCGCTGGAGCGGATGGTGCCGAGGCAACGCTCGGGAGGGGCAGCGTAGTGGCTTCCGCGCGCTCATGGTGAGCCATGGCTGCGGCGGGGGCACTAGCGCGTGGGCACAAGAGGAGCAGCGCAGCGATGAGGGAGTGGGGTGGAGCCGTGCGCTCGAAAGGAAGGAAGAGGAGGGGCAACGCTGCAGACAGGCACGCTACGCGAGGAAGAAAAAGGAAGGGCAGTGCTGTGGGCGAGGAGCAGCAGCAGCAACACGGAGGTGACCCGGCCTGACCTTGTCTTGGGACGTCGTGACTTTGAGTGTTGCTCACCAGCCATGGCAGACAGTAGAGGCTGGCTTGGATGAGCAGAGACTGCTACATGTTGAAGCGACGGAACTGGCAGTGAGGGAGGGAAAGCAAGCAAAGCAGTACATGACAGCAATAGCCTGGCCAACTTCATTAATGCAGGGACAGCGCAGCGTGCTTCGGCAGCGTTGCAGAGCAATGGAACGACGCGAGCAGCAGTTAGAGACAAGCAAGGCGAGCCATATAGGCAAGAGGATAGAGCGAGCAATGACTCGACAAATCCCCCATTAAGGCGCTCCTAGGCAAGGTCGTGAGAAAGCAAGCACACGTGGCCTGCTCCGCGTCAAGTACAACACAATACCAAGCAAAGAAGAGACACACAGAGACAGGCAACAGCTGAACACATGGGCGTCGCGTGGCTCTGCTGGCTGCCTGCCTGCGTGTGTGATGCGGATATGGAGAGCGATACATCGTCGGCACTCCAAAAGATCTAAATCCTATCGACCGCTATCAAAGGACATTTCACGCGATAGCTCCCAAGCCATGGAACAAAATATTAGGGTGTTATGTAATTATTTTACGCAAAACAAATCGCCACAAACAATGCTTTAAAATATACTTTCTGATCTTTGGCGTTGACGTGAGAAGATGGTTTTTAAATTTTAAATTCGATTTACCATGGAACAACATCTATTCACCAAATCAACGGTTGTATTGTCATCTACTAAACTGGCACTTCAAATATTATTTAAGTACCAATTACAAGTTATATTTTATTTTTATTTATACAATTATTTTTATGCTCAATCCAACCGACCAAGCCATTCGCCATTTACTTACTAGAATCATTATCGAACATTCCTAAATATTTCTACGCACTGAGTAATTTAACTCGAGCGTTTATTTGAGTCCACGAAACTAAGTCACACATGATTCACTTATCACATCAAGTATGTTTTAAATTAGAAATCCGAGAAACTCGCTTCGGAAATTTTTCTTAGGCCCAAACCACGGTGCTAAACAAGCTCGTAACACCAGGGGTGTTATAGCTGCTCGGATACATCATGTCTGAGCACGGCATCGAAGGCAACCCCAAAAAAATCATGGTCATCTCCAACATGGGCCCTATACGCAACGTCAAGGGCATATAGAGGCTCACTGGCTGTTTCGCCATCCTAAGCCATTTCATCTCCCGACTAGGCGAGCAGTGTATGCCTCTCTACAAACTTCTCTAGAAGACAGATGCATTCATCTAGACAAAGGTGGCACAACAGGCTTTGGAAAGCCTCAAAGCATCACTGACATCGGCCCCAATCCTCGTCGCTTCTGAACAGGGAGAATCCCTCCTCCTCTACATCGTGGCAATCAACCACATTGTGAGTGTTGCCTTCATTGTCGAGAGAGAGGAGTCGGGACATCCCCTGAAGGTCTAGCGACCGGTGTACTTCATCGGTGAGGTACTCACCAATGCTAAAATTCGCTACCCCTAAGTTTAGAAGCTTCTATACGTCATGCTGATGGCGACCCGGAAGCTCCTGCACTACATCACCAACCACGAGGTTATGGTCATCACCTCGTACCCACTTGGGGAGGTCGTCCATAATCGCGACGCCGCCAGCCAAATCTCCAAGTGGGCTCTCGAGCTCATGGGCCACGACATCAGGTATGTCCCCCGCACCGCTATTAAGTCTCAAGCTCTTGCTGACTTCATCGCCGAATGGATGGAAGTCCAGCTCCCGACCCTAGACGTCACCCACAAGTATTTGATGATGTACTTCGATGAGTCAGTCATGGTGCCCGGCTCAGGGGCTAGAGTGGTTCTAATCTCCCTGAAAGGGAGCAGGCTCCGCTATATGATCCGTCTACATTTTTTAGCCTCGAACAACATCGCGGAGTACAAGGCCCTCATCAATGGATTGTGCATCGCCATCGAGCTCGGCGCCACACGGCTGTATGTTCGTGGAGACTCAGAGTTGGTTGTCGACCAAGTCATGAAGGAGTCCTCCTACAAGAGCCCCCTCATGGCGGCATACTGCCAGGAGGTGCGCAAGCTCAAGGACAAGTTTCGAGGGATCGAACTGCACCATGTCCCTCAAAAGGACAATGACGCCGCCCACTTCCTCGCAAAATTGGTGGCCAGACGGGAACCGCCCACCGATGGGGTCTTTGTAAATGACCTCCATGAGCTATCTGCCCGCATCCGAAAGGATCTAATCTAGACGTGCTCCAACACCAATTTGGCACTTGGGGGCTCCGACCCCCTGACCTGCCTAGACCCCGACCGAGCGCTCGGGGGGCTCCGACATTGGCGCCTCCATGGCAGCGTTACCCGGCAACATCGTTGTGATGGCACTCGATCCGGTCGACTAGAGAGCACCACTGCTCGCCTACCTTCTCGAGGAGGTTCTCCCACTGGAAAGGACTAAAGAGCGATGAATCACTCAACGCACCAAGACATTTGTCACCATTAGTAACAAACTTTACAAGTGAAATCCTTCAGGAATGCTCATGAAGTGCATCCCGGCCGACCAGGGGAAACAACTTCTCCTCAAAAATCTATGCCGGAATCTATGGACATCACGTGGCCCAAGGTTGCTACGAGATGGAGAGCAGGTGGTCCAGAGGTGTGAAGGATGCCAGTTCTACGCTCGGCAAACTCACCTACCGAGGCAGGAGCTTCGGACCATCCCCATCACTTGGCCACTCGCGGTCTGGGGCCTCGACACGGTCGGACCCCTCAAAAAGGCCCCTGGTGGCTTCACTCACCTACTCGTGGCGGTGGACAAGTTCACCAAGTGGATAGAGGCGAAGCCCATCACCAGTATCCAATTGGAAGAGACGGTCAAGTTCTTCCTCGACATCATCTATTGGTTTGGTGTTCCTAACCGTATCATCACCGACCATGGAACAAACTTCACTAGGAAGAAGTTCCTGGACTTTTGTGACGGATACGGCATTAGGATCGATTGGGCCTTAGTTGTACACCCACGTACTAATGCTCAGGTCAAACGGGCCAATGGCATGGTCCTCCAAGGACTCAAGCCCTGCATCTTCAACTGACTCAAAACGTATGCTGGGCATTGGGTTGCTGAGGTCCCAACGAGCCTATGGAGTCTAAGAACGACCCCAAACCGATCCACGGGGTTCACCCCTTTCTTCTTAGCATACGGGGCCGAAGCAGTGTTGCCATCCGACCTCGATCACGACACCCCAAGAGTAAAGGCCTTCGACCAAGACCGAGCCACAGAGGCTCAATAGGACACGGTCAACCTACTCGAGGAGGCTCGTGAGATGACCATTATCTGCTTCGCTCGTTACCAGCAAACTCTCCGCAGGTACCATGAAAGAAAAATCAGGCGGAGGATCCTCGAGGTCGGTGATCTCGTACTCACGAGGACCCAGTCAACCAAGGACAAACATAAGATCTCTCCACCATGGGAAGGACCATAGGTGGTGGTCGAGGTGATTCGACCGGGTGTCTACTGGCTGAAGGACGACAACAGCAACATTCTCACCAACACATGGAACATCAAATAGTTACGTCGTTTCTTTCCCTAAAACTCAGTCTTACCATTTATTTCCATTTAATGCTTGCTCCTATAGCGCCCCAGCCCGAGCACTCTCTCCCTGGGTCGCTCAGGGGCTCCACGGGGGTGCGATACCACCCTTCTTTTTCTACTATCATGTAGTAACCTTTTCGCCCAAACAAAAGGGCGTTGCTCAAACAAAAGGGCATTCCGTTCCTTTGATTACCCTACGTAACTTGCGCTTTAACCTCCTGACCGATCACACCCCACCATGACCTATGGTTACGACAAACTGAGCCTCGTGGGCCACGCCTAGGTTCTTAAGGTTACAGCCTATGGGTCAACGGGCAGGTGCGAAAAAGAAAGGACAAAAGACAAAGCTACGTAAGGATTAAAATAAGGGTGGATGGGACAAGCTTCCCCTCATGAGTGGTTTCATCACAAAATGAACTTAAAATATTCACGAATATAAAGCTGTTCACACGAGGGCTCCCCCATGAATTCATCTTTTATATAAACTGACTATTTCTACTCTAACTCTATTATGGCCCCAGCTGCATCGGTTGATGGTGCAATTGATGCGGACGAAGGCAGCTCGGTTGTGGTTACGACGATGGTGCTTGGCTCGGCTGTGGTTAGGACGATGCTTGGCTCAATTGGGGGTAGGACAACGCTCACCTCTGACCTGGCCTCTACTACCTCCGCAGGCTGGACGACGTCATCCCGATGCACATCTAAGGCCACGGTTGAACGGTGAGCCTCCATCACCCACTGCACTGTGACCTGCTCAGCGACCACCTGTGCGTGCGGCACCAAACTTTCCCCCTACGCATGGATCTCATCTGCGCTCCACCCATCAGCATATCCTCTATAGATGGTCACAAAGTCCAGATCGGGGTAGTGTGTTACCACCGAGGTCAACACCCCCGACGTCCTGTAGAACATGCCATCAGAGATGAGCACCCAAACTTCATTTAGGACCTCCACTAGCTGGACGACGGACGTACTAGTGCTTGGTCCTAACCCGAACACCTCGGAGACCACCACCTATGCAATGTTGCGAAGTTGGTCGAGCTCTCCCTCGAGAGCACGTCGCTCCTCAAGGGACTAGGCTAGCGCCTCCATGCTCCAACCGACCGCCGCTTTGACCGTCTCCATCTCTTGCTCCAAAGAGCTGATCTTTCCACCCAGTTCTAGAAACAGACGACAAATTCAGGAGCAAGAAAAAGAAAAATTCAAGGCATCAACCGATGGCAGAACAGGTACGTACCAAGGCAGGTGCTTTCGAGAATGGAGAGCCCTTCCTCTTGCTGGGTCACCCTCTCGAGCAGCCGAGTCTTCAACTCCTCTGCCCCGAGCATCTGCCCTCGGAGCGCGATGACCTCCCGCTCGGTGTCTGACTAGGCCTTCTGCTCCACTTCTAGAGCCGTTAGGGACTTCCTGAGTGCCGCCTCAATCTTCGCCAAGTGGGCCTTCGCTGCGTTGAGTTTCTGCTCGACAATAGTCGCCCGCTCGACCTCATGCAGCTTGTCGCCCCTACTCTCGTCGCCTCGACTACCCAGTATTGGGACTCACGGCGGGTGAACTCCAGCTTATGCCTGAGCTCGTCGACCCGCCGCAATGCCACTTTTTCTTGCTCCATCCAACCGTGCTCCTCTCGAAGAAACCGGGACTTACGGATCGACATCATCTCTAGGTCCTATGAGACAAGAAGCAGGCGTGCTGAGACAACCATTTAAATGCCAAGCAATCAAAGACAACATCAGGAATGTAGAAAACATACCTCTACAACACATGGCAGGTCGATAGCCATGACCTAATGGATGAGCTCAATCCTCTCCAAGGCCTCCTTCTGCTTCACCTTGGCAAGGGCGAGATCGGACTCCATCGACAGTCTTCTCTCCCGGAGCAGGTGCCAAAGCCTCACCTCCTCCTCATTGCGCAAAGGACAAACCAGGCCTTTCCCAACTTGCCGGGGCAAGGCCACACCAGCTCGTGGGTCACCCCTAACCCACCGGAAGATCTAGCCATCGCAGTATCAAGCGACGACCGGATCATCACCAACTCCTGGGACAACAGGATGGCTGGCGGCTCCACCCCAATGTCCTCATCATCGAAGGGGATGCACGCCACCAAGACTCCATGGCTCGTCGGCTGCCGCTCTACCTCTAGCTTGGCCATGGCTCCACCAGACCCTTACAGCTCTGACCAAGCGGACAAACCATGCGCTCCTCTACAGGGCGAGATAGGGAGCCCAGTTTCGCTCCTCTACTCTTCCGCGACTAGCGGGGGACAGACCACAAGAGTCATCTCTGACCTGGCCTCCGCCATCACCATGGGGATCGCCACCATCATGGCCGCCGCCGTGCTCACGACCGGTCGGGAAGATGCAACCCCCATTAAGGAAGGTCGCGCTGCCACTAGCCTGCTTCCCCCTTCGCTCATCGCAACTCGCCACAGGCTAGGTCTCCACTCTTCTTGCATGGGAGGTAGGGAGATCCCCAGTCCTACCAGCTCTTGGTCGCTACAAAAGAAAAAGAAAGAAAGAAAAAAAGGGCACAAGCACAGGTTAGTCACACTCAAAAACTCAACTCTGAGAACAAAGGGAAGCATGAATACATAACCAAATGAAAGCGGCAGAACCCTGAAGCCCCAACCAGCTGACGATGAGCCGACCGAATGAGGATCACTCGGGGGCAGCGACCCACACCCCCTCGCATTAACTGAGGGAGGGGGCGACCCGGCCGATCCCTAATCGGCCCATGAACGAACATGACCGCTAGCTCATGATGAAACCACCGGAGCAACTATCGGGGCATCTCCCTGTTGGGGGCCGTGCACACACATTGACCCTGAAGACATAGGGGAACGATCATGTCCCCCCGACCGATCGGCGTGCTCCACCACACTTAGAGAAGGGGGCCACGAAGCCGATGATGCCTCCGAAGGGCACGGCGACCGTGCCTGCTTTGTCTCTCGTTCGAGGGTGGCGTCTTCACTCATGGCGTGCTTACTCAACTTAGGAACATCGCCGCGCACCTCCATACCACACCCACCACCGACGGGCGTAGCCGCGGGCTTACGACGCTCCACCAAGGTCATAGCGGTGCCCCTGTCTCCCTCGTCCTCCGAGGAACTCGCGTCATCACCCATCTCCATGGGCTCCTCCGACTCGAGCTTCTCCTCTACGTCGCTTCGGCTCTCGCCACCATGGACCCACCGGTTGATCTCTTTCTCCTTATCAAACCTCCTCTGGACCTTCTCGGTTTTCTTCTTCTTCTTGGCAAATGCGGCCTCCCTCTGGGCGGATTGCCGAACCACGCCTTTCGGTCCTCTCAGAAGATGTGGCTGGGATTTATAGCCCATGAGCTCCTTCGAAATAGGCAACTCAAAACATCAAAATAAGAAGGAAAAGGTCATAGGAAAAAAAAAGCACACCAAATTGGATAGCTTCATGGCATGAAGGGGCTCGGGCGTCCCTTCGAGGGAGTCTTCATCCCTCAACTGCAATGCCCAACCAAGATAACTCCGAACATCATCGTTCGACAACTCCTTGGCGATGCATGGTCGGGATCCGTCGGGCCGGAATATTCCCACATCAGCCATGTCCTTTCCCCCAGCAGGGCAACCCGACGGCGGAAGAAGGTGTGGAAGACTCGCAACCCATCAAGGCCATTCCGCATGAGCTTCCAAAGCTCCGGCTAGATAATCCCTAGCTTTTTCTGTTGACGGGAAGGACCCCACGTTCAACTTTCCCTCTTCTCCGGCCTCCCCCGGTAAACATCAAGAACGGCACCTCCACCAGGTTCCTAATATAGAGCCACTCGCCATGCCACCCCCGGTTGAAGTCACTGGGGGAGTACGTAGGGTAGGGGACCGATGGCTTTAGCCTCTTCTACAGGGCAAACCCCCCGACCGGTGCGGTTCTGGGCGGTTTTCCCTTGGACAGGGCTCGCCCGATGAAGACTCACCGAAATAGATCCACATGCAGCTCCATCCTAAGAAAGGCCTCATAGACGGTGACAAAGCCAGCGATGTGTAGCACCCTAGTTAGGTTGAGGTGCTGCAACTCTAGGCCCACTCGTTGTGGAGCCCACGTAGGAACCAGTGCGCGGGGTACCTGAGCCCGCGCTCGTGGAAGGCAAGGAAGGAGACGACCTTGTCAGCCCGAGGTTGTGGAACAACCTCCCCAGTGCAGGAGCCCTCCAATGCGCCACCACCATTGATAGAAGCAGCCCCTTCACGGTGAAGTCGGCCAGCATGGCCTCATCTACATTGGCAGACCTCTAGTTCGACATCGCACCTCGGATTTACGAACGAATCTATGAGTTTTTCCTCTCCCTCGCTCTGCCCTACTCTCTCTTGGAAACCACCATGGCACACGAACAGGCTTGGCAAAAAGAAGGAAGGAGGAACAACAGCGGTTGAAGAAAGGCAAAAGAACGGGAGGAAAACCCTCTCCCTTCCTCCTATTTAATGCGAAAAGGCGTGCAGCGGGACGTGGCCCTAGCTGATGGGACATGGCCTACCCAACGGGACATTGCCTGGCTAATGGGATGTGGCCTGGGTAGGGCCCACCACTACCACAATCCAGGCATGGGAAACGAGGTGCAACCACACGCAAACGACCCTCCGCCTTCCTAGGCAGGGTTTGGAGGGGCCCACTGATAGAATCTCTATCGAGGAGAGGCCAGCGGGTCACCTGAGTTGATCGGATGGCTTGGGTAGCTACCGAGAGATAGGTAAGGAGCAGTGGGATGCCCCATGCGGGTTATGCCGACTCTATCATGAACGATGGACCCGGATTCCACTCAGACTTATTTGATAAGAGCTCTCCGAACCCATCACTCGAGCCATCGAGGTAACTTTACCAACCCCCATTTTACTTTTTCAGTACATAAACATTCATTCTCATGCATGCATTTATACATCCAAATCATTGCATATGCAATCATTATATCAAAACGCTTCGTGTCGCGTTACGAAGCGGTAGTCGTCTCATTTGATATGAGCGGCAACCGAACGAGGTTCGAAGGTCAGCCCATGAAGGGATCGAGGCCGCCTCGCGTCAAACAGAGTTAGGGGAGAAAACATAGATAAGCCCTAGCGGCCCTCGCTCGACTCACTCAAGAGCAGATAGGGTCATCTCAACCTTCCTGTTCGATCCTGACCTCGAGCCGTTCCCACAGAATCTCCATCAAGGGGAGGCCATCGGGCCACCTAAGTCGCTCTTTGAAATGACTTGGGCACATGTCGAGAGGCAGGTTAAGGAGAAGTGGAGTGCCACATGAGGGCTATACCGACCCCGTCACGAACGATGGACCCAGATTCCACTCGGACATGCCCGTTAGCGAGCTCACCGAAGCCCACCACTTGAGCCATCGAGGCAAGTGGCGTCAGCTCAACCCCTCCAATTATAGAAACTATAGACGGGGTGACACATGAAATCATGCGGCTGACCCCAACCGGCCCCTAGTGCATCGGGGGATCGAGCCGCTAGATCCCGACTCAGGAACCCGACCGATCGCACAGGTTGCGGTCGGAACGAACACTGGCGAACACCCCGACCGAAAGAGACACAAGAATCCATAGCCCCAAAAGAGAGTACCAAGGTGCTCAGCTTTTGACCGACCCCCTAGTCGGCCGCAAGCTCAAGGGCTACACCCAGCGGGTGCACTCGTGCGCAATGGGGCAAAAATGGATTACCAACGACTCTCCTCCTCAGGGGCTGGGCGCCTATGTCTGCACGACGCACCTCCACGACCTTTGCTAGTCCTCCACATGGAGGCTAGGCGCCTAAATCCTACTCGGTTACCTTACACGGTACAACAAACCAAGGAGAAAAAACACCAAAGTTCCAATAAAAGCTCACCTCCACGGCACAATGGGCACATGAATTAAAAAGGAAATACAAGCTTTCATTAAGCTAAAAACACAATAACAGGCCAAGACCACGATCCGGTCCCCGACCGGCACCTCCGGCCAGGAGATCTGATCAGAGGTTCGATCGGAATGCCTGGCCATGGTGGGACCGCAGTCCGACTCTGACCCCCTTACTCTAATCAGGAATATGCCAGGACTTCTGCTCGCTGCTCTTTCCGACTGGGAATAACCGACCGGGGACGCCCGCTCGGTGTGGGCCCAGGGAGCAGGCGAAGCAGATAAGGTAAGGCGCTCAAGTCAATAGCAATACCTAGGATCATACCCTGCCATGCCCTACGCACTTGCAGGACGGTGCCGTCGGGGCATTTCAGGCGAACACGATAGAACCTGCTAGACGTGTCAGAGCATAAACAGTATTGTGGGTGCCGTCGTTTGCCGTACCAGGTGAAAACGGTATAGCCTGCCAGACACGTATGAGACTAAACAGTATTATGGGCACCGTCATTTGCTGTATCAGGCGAACACTACACAGCCTGCTAGATACAACAAAGCATGAACAGTAAGGTGGCGATGGCGACCATCCCATACCCGATGGCGTGGGCAACAAGACTAGGCAGCGCCCGTATGCACTCTCTCTTTCTCTCTGACTTGTAAGGCCATCCCCTTCAACTATAAAAGGGGATGCACTCTCTCCTACCAGAAGACTCGAGGACTCGAGGGCAACAGCACAACAACTCTAGAGCTCAACAACTACATAGTCTACACGCTCTCAACAGCTAATAAGCTCAGACACACAGAGCATACGCTCCAATACTTAGCACACGTTTGAGCATCCGTCAATCTCTCCCTCTCGGTTCAGAGTCCGACTGGGCCTCTAACACCCCCTTCTCATTCCTTACTCGTTTGTAACCCCACAGCAAACTTCGAGCACCTGTGCTCAGGAATAAAGTCACCGACCGACCTCAACTGGACGTAGGGCCTGTTGTTTGAACCAGTATAAATCATGTGTCATTGAGTGCTAGACCACATCCGATTACAACGCACGGCAAAACTACAAATAATTACTTGTTGGCCACATTTCGCACCGACATTAGTACTAATTAGTTAGTTTGGTAGTCAAATTGATTAATGTCCTAGTGATGCATAGTTTTAAAAAAGATATTGCTGCATGTCATCGATTTCCTTGGTGTTGACATAATTCTTAACTAGGACAATGTGATCAGAAATAACGTTTTAGTCAACACGGTCCCATTGTTGACATTTGAAACCCTAATACTTTAATCTGTAATGGAAACAATATAAATCAGCTTGACCTAACAAACAATCTCTGTTAATGGAAACAATGTAAATCACCTTCCCGTTCAAACTCATGGCCCAAGAGCCCCTCGTCTGGTTCATCCAACCCAGTGGTAAATTTAGGATGCTCACCCAAAGCTCCAATTGGTCAAAGGTGATCTCAGATGCGGTGAGCTTCTCACCATAGTTTTGCAGCAGGACCGCATACCTCCCAACCATCCATGGCGAGCCGGCCAAAACCCTTTCCAGATCAACGCCGCTGCCAAACTCTGCCACAAATAGGTTATCACCCTTCTCTCCGATCGCCCTAATTTTTAGGCCGGCCGGGTTTCCCCAAGCGGGTTTCATCGCCGATCGCACAGTGCTCACGTGCACTGGCGAGGGCGACAGAACCTTCCTACAAGCACCCACTGGCGCTACCACCTCGTCTTCCTTATAGTCACTGAAGTCCACCACAGCTTCTTCTTCCTCGGTGAGGTTAAGTCTCTGCAGTAGGCCCGCCACATTAGGGTCGGGGGTATCATCCCCTCCCCTCATACGGCCACCTCTTGCCGCCGCCATGCGATCGGAGAAGAGGGCAAAAACTTGGTGGAAACTGCACGTGGATCAGCACAGCCACAACACTCTCCTGGCCTAGGATTCCTAAGCGGTTTAGTTCCCTAGGGGAATTATGTGGTCGACGGCGCCAAAACAGCTAACCGTCGATTTGCGGTGTCCGGCACCAACTGCAGGTCGATGACGGGGCATGGACGTCGAGACCGGAACGGTCGCGGGCGTAGCAGATCAAGGGCACCGGCGGTGGTGCCCTAGATCGTGGTCGGGGGCGGAGTCGCACTCAGGATCGCCTGTTTCGCCGATCCGAAGTTTTCGAACGTAACCCGCGGCGTTTCCATCTCATGATAAAGAAGTACATAGTTTAGAAGGTAAGTACTACCTCCATTTCAAATTATAAGACGTTTTAATTTTTATAGATATATATTTTTTGTTATGCATTTGGATATATAATATGTCTAGAAAGATGACCTCTTTTACGGTGGTTAGTAGGTACCTTTGTGTACCTAATCCTCCCATTTACTCTGACCATCCGTTGAGTTCTTTTACTATGGTTGGTAGGTATCCCTGGGTAACTAAGCCTCTGATTCATTCTGACCATCCCATGCGTGTAAAATGTTTTAGGAATTAATTTTATTTGTTTAAGGGTAATATGGTAATCGTAAAACCCCCTGTGGTTGGTAGGTACTCGGTGTGTGTGTTCGTTGGTCCGAGAGAATGAGTTGGGTAGGAACAGAGAAGACGTATAAGATATACTCAACTGATTATGCCTCAATTCATGACTTACTAATGAACCCTTAATTAAATAATAAAAATAATAAAAATTGCTGATAATGGACCCACATTTTAAGTACTGGTCCCACCAGTTTAGTGTATACTGGGTACCTAGTAGCTCTATTTTTTTAGCCATTGGATCACTCCTCACCAACGGTACTCTTTTCTTTAACTATATAAATTTTTTAAAGTATATTAGAAATATGAATGTTTTATAATTTAGGACAAAGGGAGTAGTATTTTTTCTAAAGATAGTTTAATATAATATAACTTATATTGATTTAATGGAGAGGGAGGAAACCCAAGAACCTAAGAGCATCTTGAAGAGTTCTCTAAATCCCTTTTTAATCCTTATTTTTTAGCAAGATAAGAAAAAACCCCTCTCCAACAACTCATAATCCATCGTCATAATCTTTTATTAGAACTTGAGAAAAGTCATCATGTTCCGCATAAAGTTAGGCGCTTTCAAGTTGTGTTATCTTCTCTCCCGTGTGTGTTTGTGGGTCAATCTAAAGGTGGAAGAACCTGAAAAGAATAAAGAGTAGGAAATTGTTTCTAATGTAAATGTATAAGAAAGAAAGAATATATAAAAGTGGTTAGGATAACTTAAAAATAGTACATGATTTTTGACGTTAAATTGTGTGGATTATTGAAAACTCTTAGAGATAATCTTCTTTATTTCTTTCAATATTTTTTTAAGGAGTCGTAAAATTTTATGTTTTAAGGAAGAAAATATTGATACCTGGAGATCCTCTAACGCAACGCGATGGAACGCAATCGGGAGGAGCACATGGGCGGATAGGATGATGCTGACTGGGGCTGTGATACTCCTGCCTTGTGCTCGTGGACCTCGAGAGTCCCAATAATAATGCACCGTATCCAATTTCCTCCCATGCGTCTGCATTCTGCACCACATGAACGAAGAGAAAGAGAACCTACGTGCAGGTGTGTCCGTCGGCCTACCTCGAGGCAAACGTATTATTATTAGATTAGACAGATTTATTTGAACTATTTTTTACAACAGATTTATTTGAACTTTGTTATTAGGCGCGTGTTTAGTTTGGTGAAAGTTGAAAATTTGACTACGGTAGCACTTTTTTGGAATTTGGGGTGGAAACTAAACACACGCTAGGGCATGCGTGCAGTGGCAGAACCGCATATGAGACGAGAGTTAGGCCCCGTTTAGATGCAAAAAATTTTGGATTTTGGCTACTGTAGCATTTTCGTTTGTATTTGGCAATTAGTGTCTAATTATGGACTAATTAGGTTCAAAAGTTTCGTCTCACGATTTCTCACCCAACTGTGCAATTAATTTTTTTTTCGTCTACATTTAGTACTCCGTGTATGTGCCGCAAGATTCGATGTGACGGGTACCGCGCAAAAAAATTTAGAATCTAAACGGGGCCTTACCGTCGTTGCCAGCGGCAGCGGCGGGGCGTCAACTCCGCACGCAATTTTATCAATTATTAGCTGCTGGGCAGCTGCCAACGGCAGGGATGTGTCCGCATCCGTCGCTCTCGAGGGATACGATACGATTTTGTCCGGTGCAGGACTCCATCCACTCGAATTTTCTTGAGAAACTGGACCGGCGCCGAAAGAAAACCGGTAGGCCTAGCGCCTCGATGTCCGGCTCTAGACTTATATCTGGATGAAGCTCCGACGCCTACAACTGCTTCGCATCAGACATCCTCCGCGCTAGCATCATATCCTGCGCCACCGAATCGAGTCCAGCCACCCACGACCGATACCGTGTCAGTGACCGTGTCCGACCATCCACGACTCGATCCTTATCCTGGTTGCCCCCCCCCTGGGCGTCAAGCCCGCCACGCTCCTTCCCCCGCCGTGCCCCCGTCCTCCACCGCGCTCTGTCTCGGCCGCGTCCCTTCCCCATCCTAACGTCTCATCTCCTCTATAATATTTCATCCGACCGTTACAACATATGCAGTATACTATTCAAACATACTCCCTCCATGTCCATAAAGAAAGTCGTTTTGGATATCGACACGGTCTAAAAAACAACTTTGACCACTAATTTTTGCTATAAAATATAGTGAATATATACTTTTATAAAACTACATTTCGAGATGAATCTACTTACACCACTTTTAAATTTTCAAACTCAATTCAAAAGAGTTTATTTGTAGTCAAAGTTTAAAATATTTGACTTAAGACAACCTCAAAACGACTTTCTTTAGGAACATGGAGGGAGTACTTATATAGTCATTGCAACATCTAGATGAAACATATGAAACATGCGTTTAAAATATTTGGAACATACGTCTAAAACATATAAAACATGTGGAACATATACTTGAAACATATATGTGTAGCCATTGCAACATATGCAACATCAAGATGAAACACATTGAACACACAGATGAAACACATGAAACATACTTATGCAATGCGTGAAACATACATCTGAAATAACTGAAACACTTGAAACATATAATTGCAATATACATATATAGACATTGCAACATATATATGAAACACTTGAAAACAACTTCTGAAACACACCTAAAACAAAACATAGCGCCACCGGCATCCATGGCCTAACTAGTGGGGACCTGCAGTAGGCAGCAAGCGGCGCTTGGGGGCAGTGGAGAGGGAGGGAGGATGGCGGCAGGCAAGCGACTAGCCGTGGTAAAGAACGTCGCGCCGGAGCAGTCGCCGTGGACCACATCGACCTGCAGTAGGCAGCAAGCGGCGCTTGGGGGCAGTGGAGAGGGAGGATGGCAGCAGGCAAGCGACTAGCCGTGGTAAAGAACGTCGCGCCGGAGCAGTCGCCGTGGACCACATCGCGTTGCCTCGAAGAACTCGGCGGCAAATGATGAGTGGCAGTGGGGAGACAGGAAAGTAGACGACAGTGCTCGGGTGCGGTGCAGCACACTGTAGCATTGGCGTGAGAAGCAAGCCGTGGCGATCTGGAAGCCGGAGAGTTGGTTTGAGAATGGATTGGGAAACAATGGCGATTCAAGAAGAAGGTGAGAGCGGTGATTTTTTTATTTTTATTTCCGTGTGGATGGCAGTGTTGCCTGTTGGGCCATTCGGACGTCGAGGCCCACCAACACGTGTCCGGATAAAACGGACGCCTTACCCACAGCTACCCACAGCATTATCGAAAGAAAACAGAAGCTGTGATGCCTTCACTGACGACGGCAGCGGCAATCCGATCGCCATCGTGTATGCTGTCTCCGCATCACCAGTACCCATCGGAGCGCGCGGCCTCTCTCAACAAACGGCCACGCCACGCCACCGCGCGTCGTCGTTGGCGCCGATCGATCGCGATCAGGTCCTGTAGGAAAATTATATATCATATTCATGCACGATGGTGGGAGTGCTTGCTAGCTCCTCTCTCGTGCGGTTGTGCATGCCTGTGCGCGCGTATGGGGGTGCGTTGCACTGGTGGGGAGGGTGGGATCGTGTGGTGTGTGTTGCACCGAAAAAAACACGGTACCGTCACTGTTACTCACCCCTCTATTGATGCTGTTTTTAATGTTTGGAAGTATTTTAGCTACTAATGTGTAAGGAGAAAGAGAGAGCAAGACATTGACGTGTTAAAAAAAAGGACCCAAACCTAATACTGACATGTGAATAAAAACCGATGGAATAAATAACATAATGAAGGTACAAGTGAACCAAACGTAGCTCAGTTGGTTGGTTTTCTTGTAGTGAAATTTAACCAACTAGATTTAAGTTTTTGACTTGACATGTGTACTCGTATTTTTAAGGATTTAACGGTGTTATATATTTTTCAATGATATGATGTGCCTATCAATTGTGGAGCACCTGGGGTGATATGGTTAGCCTCAAGATGTGCATAATATTTTTTCCGGTGGTTCTCATAGAGATATAATGTGTGTGTGCACGTGCGTTTATACAGGTGGGTGTTTTGAATTTGTTTTCCGAAAGTGTGCTCATGGGCGGAGCCAGCTATTTGGCAAGCTCCGGCAGCTGCCATACCTAGAATATATAGAAAAGATCAAATATATGTAGCACAATATATATAATACGTGCTGGCCTGCTAGGTAAATCTTCACTTAGTGAGGTATATTAAATGTCAATGCCTTGCTTTTGAATTTCAATTATATTTGCTGAACTCAAAGTCATATATATTTATGTAAGTTCTAGTGAGCCTTTGCATAATTACATTACACATGTTTGATTTTTATAAATCATGTCACACCTAAAAATTGTTTATGATGCCTCCGCCACTGAGTGTGCTCGTATGGTAAGCTGTGTGTGGGTATACACACAATATCCAGTGTAAACAAGGGGGAAAATAAAAAGGCACAGGGCAGGTCTTCCGAGAACCGGTTGCCTTCATCACTTTTAAATTTGCGGCTCATCTCCTGGACGTCGACGCTGGTCGTACGTCCATCGTGAGGACTGGGGGACGACGCGCACTAGTTAGGTACCTCGCGGCGCACATGGTCAACAGTGAAGCTCATGTGGTGATTTTGTTTGCCTGTATGTATAAGCTTATATATATATATATATATATATATATATATATATATATATATATATATATATTCCGGTGGTTCTCAAACAGAGATATAATATCACTACTACATGATGACCTTGTTGTCCCGAGCGGTAACGATCTTTAGTCCCGGTTACCGCGTCGGGACAACGATCCCGGGACTAAAGGTGGAACCAGCCGAGTTACTGGTCATCGAAGTCGGGATTAAAGATGGACCTTTAGTCGGTTGGTGTTACCAACCCGAGACTAAAAGGCCCTCCAATGAAAGCAACGTGGTCAAGACCTTTTAGTCCGGTTAGTAACCCCAACCGGAACTAAAGGTTTCTTTTCTTTTTCTTTTTCTTTTGTTTAATTTGTTTTCAATTCAGTTACATATATTTGTTTAATATATAATATGTTTTTATGTACGTATTCTACGCTGCTAATATAAATACACGCACGCATATAATTACATCTAATTCTCATCTCGAGCATTATTATATTCGAATAAAGTATGAAACTATATATATTATATATATATATGCATACAACACTTTCATAATCTTGTTCTCGAAAATAACGATATCAATAAACATTTAATTTACATCATTTATTCCTTAGGATCAAAATAGAACTCGACGTTGGGATTTAGCACTTTTTCTAGAAGAAATCGTACTATTGACTCTTAAACTGCTTTCAGATGGTCTTTTTGCATGACCCTTTGTTTCAACAATTCAGTCTTGCATTTGAAATAAAAGAAAAAGTATTAATACATATATATATATATATATTCATTTAAAAATAAATAAAAAATTGATATATACGTACTCTGAGGACATCTTCCGGAGTTCTTCTTATGTGTGCAGTGATAAATTCACAAACGTAGTATCCACACAAGTTATTACCTGTTTGCTGCCGCAAACACCACTATACGAGAAGAAGATTATTCTCACCATCTCACACGTAAATTGAAGTACGATATAGTAATTAAACACGTGGGGAAGTATATATAGTACAACTTACTAGTATTTCAACTACATTAAGTGGTGCATTGCAATCCTTGCGGTGTTGCCGAATAAATTCTTTCCAAACCCTGTGCGACCAATAATGTACGATCATTAATAAATTATGGCAAAGTCTATTCAATAATAGTTGTGCGCAAGAGATCGAAATCACCCTTGGATAATGTCTATCATATCTTGGTATAGTGCCTGCTCTTTTCTCAACGAATCCAAGATTACTAACCGACTTGAGTTTAACTCAATGACAATGAGTATTCAGTGAAACCTGCATTGGTTTATACACACGTACATGCATATAAGTTGTATTGATATTACATAAAATGTGTAGACTACATTATTATTAACACTTACTCAAAGTTGTACGAAAAAAATATTGTTGTCTTGTCGTGCCGCTTCACGAAGAACCTTATGATATTCTTCTGTGCTTCAGATACCCAATGCTCCTTGGCAATAATATCGGTTTTGAATACGATATAAGGATCAATGAAGCCAACACTGGTGTCTTGTATTCTTTGGAGCTCTGACATCTGAAATCTGTATATAAATATAAATTACATGTGAGGATAATTATATACACGTACGCATGAAAGTGAGTTTATTAAATAAAATATGAATCACTTACAAACAAAAGGAGCTAATGATTGATTTGTCCAGAGCGTCTATGTGGTATAGTTGATGTAATTTTTCGAAACTAATATGTAAGATGTCATCGCCACGGAAGTAATGATGGTCTCTAAATCTGACAAAGATCCACTCCTCACCCCTGCCACACGCCTGCATGTACCACTTGTTGAGCAAGTACATTTGCGTACCCAATTCATTTAGAGCCACAGGGTTGTACAAACTTTTGCCAAATTTATAAGTCTTCCAGGTATCAACTTCCAGGTTCTGGATTGGAGCTTTGCCCATCAATTGATCCAAAGTTAAACCAGTATCTTTAAAAAAGCATTAAGGTCTTGAACCGACACTTCTCCAGAGTTGTCTGGTCGATAGACTTCTATGTTGGAACCATATTCATTAGCAACAACAAGATTTTGCATTGGTTGCTTCTGTTGTCCGAGCTGTGGGACATCCTTCCCTGATGCTCTTTTCCTTTTCTTATCTGCATCATGTGACTTCACGAGGGAGCGGTCATAGTCTGATAGTGGCGGAGGTTTACGAAATTCAAGCATTTTTTTCTTGTGATCTTCGACCTTCTACCTCAGCAGATCTCGTGGTATGTAAAAGTACGGCTTCTCCTTAAGCTTCGCTTGTCTCTGCTTTTTGATATCTATAAAAAAATCTTTTACTTTTTTGTCTTCTTCAGCTGCTATTTACTCATTAGTCTTTTCAGGAAGTATTTCTTGAGAAATAACTCTTTTTTTCGGGGTCTTCTTTGCCGTCAGGACCTTAGACGTCTCTGTAGTGCGTCGCTGTGGAGAGGGTGGGGGCGGTGTTGGAGACCGGCGTGGAGGCGATGAGGCTGGTGTTGGAGACCAGCGTGGAGGCATTTGAGATCGTTGTGGAGGCGGTGGGGCCGGTTAGGAGTTGGAGATCGTTGTGGAGGCGATGGGGCCGGTGTAGGAGTTGGAGATCGCCGTGGGGATGAAGTCGTCTCGCCCCCCGCGACGCTGTGATGAGATGGAGAATGAATGATTGGGCTTGGCTGGGGGGAGACCCTGCTACAAAAACAAGTTGTGAGTCAATTATTTTTGAAGCTAATATAAAATTAATGGAAAATAATATTTCATTCACTTTCATTCGTACCTAGGGTGAGGTAGGGGAAGCGGTGGCGTCCCAGGAATGATGATGAAGCGTTTGCGCCATTGAATAAATATATTCTCTGCTTCTCCTAGTGTCTTCTCCCCATCACCGTCTTCAATGTCAAGAGAAACATTGCTGTAACCTTTGAGCACTCTATCGACCGAGACTGAAGGCCTGAAAATTTTGGTAGCCCGCCAGAGTAATTGGAAAGATCTGGGATTTTGATTTTGTTCTCCTTGTTTAATACTAGGTTAATCAGTTAATTCTATAGCAACTTCAATACTTTGTGATATTTATTTTAAAATATACTATTGATTAACTAATTATTTATTGTAAATAGGAAAATTTTATAACCTAAAGTTTTAAATTTCTTTTATGAATATAGAATATAAATGTTACTAATACTAAGTATTTTGTTAATGCAAAAATATATTTGTAACTTAAAATTAATAAAACTAATATTATTCGATAGGAAATTTATTATCACATTATTGTAACGTCAATGTTTCAATTTTTTTCTCGGTTTTTGACCAAAATGACAGGAAATTTTTGTTAAACCTATAAAAATAAAAAAAAATGTAGTATTTTTGTTCTACAATTTTTTCAAATGAAAAAACTGCCTATATAAGGATTGTAGATCTTGATGAGCTCAATAAACTTGGTATTCAAAACTTTTCAATTTGAGACAATCTACGGTTCTGAAAACTAGTTTGTAGGCGTCGAAATTTAAAAATCACAAATTTGAACCATCTAAATTCTCTCAAATAGAAAGTTGACCAAAACAACAATTGTATATCTTGATTATCTGAACAAACTTGGTATTCAAAACTTTTCAATTTGAGACAATCTAGATTTCCGAAAACTAGTTTGTAGGGGTCGAAATTTCAAAATCACAAATTTGAGACGTCTAAACTTTCTCAAATGGAAAGTTGACCAAAACAACAATTGTATATCTTGATGATCGGAACAAACTTGGTATTGAACACTTTTCAATTTGAAGTCATTTAGAGTCCATAATACTAGAGTCAAGTCTTGTTTTTTATTTGACCAAATTTGACTTGGTCAAACTTGCTCAAATGAGACACTAAATGACCTCAGATGAAAAAACTCTAAATACCAAGTTTGATCATCTCAGCAAGATATACAATTGTTACATAGCTCATTTTCTCATTTGAGAAAGTTTTATCAATCACTAATCACAAATTCTTGAGTCTCATATAGACTTTTTAAAACTATGTCACACACATGTGAAATTTGAACTACATTTTGTTCAAACTTTTCAAATGAAAAAATGTCCTATATACGGATTGTAGATCTTGATGATCTGAACAAACTTGGTATTCAAAACTTTTCAACTTGAGACAATCTAGGGTTACGAAAACTAGTTTGTAGGTGTTGAAATTTAAAAATAACAAATTTAAACCATCTAAATTTTCTGAAATGGAAAGTTGACCAAAACAACAATTGTATATCTTGATGAGCTAAACAAACTTGGTATTCAACACTTTTCAATTTGAAGTCATTTAGAGTTCATAATACTAGAGTCAAAGTGTTGTTTTTTCATTTGACCAAATTTGACTTGGTCAAACTTGCTCAAATGAGATACTAAATGACCTCAGATGAAAAAACTCTGAATACCAAGTTTGATCATCTCAGCAAGATATACAATTGTTACATAGCTCATTTTCCCATTTGAGAAAGTTTTATCAAACACTAGTCACAAATTCTTGAATCTCATATAGACTTTCTGAAACTATGTTACACACTTGTGAAATTTGAACTACATTTTGTTCAAACTTTCTCAAATGAAAAAATAGCCTATATAAGGATTGTAGATCTTGATGAGCTGAACAAACTTGGTATTCAAAACTTTTCAATTTGAGACAATCTAGGGTTCCGAAAACTAGTTTGTAAGCATCGAAATTTAAAAATCACCACTATGTGACATAATATGTTTGTATACCAAGTTTAGTTCCCATATCTCTAGGGCACCGGAACAAAGGGACTTTAAAATTAGGTGCGTAGTCTAGTTCCCATATCTCTTCTATGCGGACATAATATGTTTGTATATTCCCATTTGGATCTGTGCCATCTATGTGAACACCACTATTTTGATTGGTGCTCCTTTTATCTTGGGCAACTGTGTAAAATGTATTCCCATTTATCTTGTACCCTTAGTACATGAGGATATGCCACGATGGTTGCCTAGCCAACAAATACAGTTGCTCATCAATATTGTCATCGCCTTGACATTCTTTTCGTAACCAACCACTGAAACTTTCCATGTGCTGACGCCTAATCCAAGCTTCAGTCTTCCCTGGAAACTTGGATCATAAGAACTCCTTATGTATCTCGATGTAGAGATACACCAATGACGAGTTCTGAAGAACTGTGTAGTGTGCTTTATTGAAATAATCGTCTTCCATGCCGATATATGTTTTCTTCCCTAAAGTTCCTTTACCACTGAGTCTCTCCTTGTGTCGCGATTCGGGAACACCAATCGGGGCAAGATCAGGAATAAAGTCAACACAGAACTCAATGACCTCCTCTGTTCCACAGCCTTGGGCGATGCTTCCTTTAGGCTTAGAACGGACTTTCACATATTTCTTCAAGACTCCCATAAACCTCTCGAAGGGGAACATGTTATATAAGAACACAGGTCCAAGAATACTAATCTCCTTCACCAAATGAACTAGGAGGTGTGTCATGATATTAAAAAAGGATGGAGGGAACATCAACTCAAAGCTGACAAGACATTGAACTACATCATTATGTAGAGTAGCTAGTTCCATTGGATTGATTGCCTTCTAAGAAATTGCATTGAGGAATGCACATAGCTTCATGGTGGCTAGACGTACATGTGGAGGTAGAATTCCTCTTAAAGCAACTGGAAGCAATTACGTCATAAGCACGTGACAGTCATGGGACTTTAAGTTTAGGAATTTCTTCTCTAGCACATTTATTATACCCGTTATATTGGAGGAGAATCCCGATGGGACCTTGATGCTGCTTAGACATTCGAACATGATGTCCCTCTCTTCTTTGCTAAGCGTGTAGCTAGCAGGACTTAAGTAATGATGTCCATCATCTGTCTTCTCTCGATGAAGGTTGTCTCGTTCTTTCATGCCCTGCAAGTCCTGGCGTGCTTCAAGTGAATCCTTTGGCTTCTCGTACACACCCATGAATCCTAACAGGTTCACACAAAGATTCTTTGTCAGGTGTATCACGTTGATTGCATTGCGGACCTCTAGGACTTGCCAATAGGGTAGCTCCCAAAATATGGACTTCTTCCACATGGGTGCGTGTCCCTTAGCATCTTTGGGTACAGATTCGCTGCCTTGTCCCTTTTCAAATACTACTTTCACATCCTTGACCATTGCGAGTACATCTTCCCCGGTTTGGTTATGAGGCTTCTTCCGGTGGTCTGGCTTACCTTTAAAATGCTTTCCTTTCTTTCTTACTTGGTGATTCAAAGGAAGGAATCGACGATGGCCAAGGTACACGACCTTTCGACATCTTTTCAAATATATACTATCAAGGTCATCAAAACAATGTGTGCATGCATTATATCCTTTGTTTGTCTGACCTGAAAGATTACTTAAAGCAGGCCAATCATTGATTGTCACGAACAACATTGCTCGTAGGTCAAAGTGTTCTTGTTTGTACTCATCTGAACACATTACACCTGGTTTGTTCCATAAAACTAGAAGTTCTTCAACTAATGGCTTCAGATAGACATCAATGTTGTTGCCAGGTTGCCTCGGACCTTGGATGAGGATCGGCATCATAATGAACTTTCGCTTCATGCATAACCATGGAGGAAGGTTGTAGATACATAGAGTAACTGGCCAAGTGCTATGACTAGTGCTCTGCTCCCCAAAAGGATTCATACCATCTGTACTTAAGGCGAACCTTAAGTTTCTAGCCTCATTTGCAAACTCTGGAAATTCCCTTTCTATCACTCTCCACTAGGACCCATCAGCTGGGTGTCTCAGCATATTGTCTACCTTACGGTCTTCTTTATACCACCGCAACAATTTTGCATGGTCTTTATTTCTGAACAAATATTTTAAGCGTGGTATTATAGGAGCATACCACATAACCTTGGCAGGGATTTTCTTTCTAGGACGTTGTTCACCCTCGACGTCACCAGGATCATCGCGCCTGATCTTATACCGTGATGCTTTACATATCGAGCATTCATCCAAATTCTCGTATTCATTGCCATGGTAGAGGATGCAGTCATTAGGACATGCATGTATCTTCTGGATTTTTAATCCCAAAGGGTAGACAACCTTTTTTGCTTAAATGCGTAGTGGTGGGCAATTCATTTGGCTTGAAAGCATCTTCTTTATGAGGTTCAATAAATTCCCAAATGCCTTGTCGGATACACCATTCTTTGCCTTCCAATCGTGAAAGTAATTCCAATGTTGTACCTAACTTTTTTGCCCCTCTTCTACCGTCCGGTATAGCAACTTCCTATGATCCTCAAGCATGCGCTCGAACTTAACTTTCTCTTTTTCACTTTCGCATTCTTGTTGTGCATCACGAATGGCATCACCAAGAGCATCACCAAGATCATCTTCTGCCGCTACCTCTTCTTCATCTCCCCCCATTGTAGTATCATCAAAGGCACCATACTGAGCAATAATGTCATCAATGTCTAAATCTTTTCCTTCACCTTCTTCCATCATGACCCCGCTTTCTCCATGCTTAGCCCAACATATATAGTTTGACATGAAACCTGACTTAAGCAAATGTGAATGAAGACTCATTGAGCTTGAATATTCTTTTAAATTCTTACATAGGACACATGGACAGCACATGAAACCATCCCGCTTATTTACCTCGGCCACACCTAAGAAATAGTGCACGCCCTCGATAAAGTCTTGGGAGCGGCGATCGGCATTGTACATCCAATGGCGTGACATAATCTGCATTACACGACAAATTATGAAAACCTTGAACATAATTAAGTATTTTATTACACAACATAGATGACACACACATGGTTGATTAATTAACTAAGCCTGGCTACAACGTAAGCAATCCCAACTATCACTAAACAAACTAAAACTACAGTGCATTTCAGTAACATAATTATTTCGTGACCGTACGCAACTAAAATAGACAAATCATTCGTCTGTTGAATATCAATAAGCTTCTCCTACTGGCTCACTGCCTCATCATCAGCAGCCGCTACCTCAAGCGCACCCGAATTCTGCACGTATGTAGCATAATCTTCCTCCCAGTACCAACCATCGCATCCATTTCCCTCCCACTGAAATTAAAGCCAAAAAATATTTAGTCATAAATATTCAAGAAAAGCAGGTCAATTAGCCATAATAATCAAATGCGTAAGAAACTCACATCGCGATCCGGGCACTTGTAGAAAACACGACTCTTGTTGGGTCCCTATCTCTTGACTCGGTACTCCATCACAATCTTCTGCTTACACTTGCCGTAGATAATGAGAGGGAGTTCTGGCCTCAGTCGTTTCGCAACCGAACGAGAGGCCGAGGATCCGGTACCAGTTGTCATCTACTTTCTATATTTATTTTCGTAAACTAGTATAAATTTCATATTTTCTAAAATAATATATTTAAACAAAACTAAAATTATTTATTTATCTAACTAAACCATGAAATATGTACTATGTATAATAGTAAAATACCAAACTATCAAGTGATTTTACTATTGTATATCATCATGTGATTTTGAGCTAAAAATGACATAGAAATCACATAGCTCAAAAACATGTTTTAATAAATAACCATCCGTACTAGTTGACCTTGCTTACGTGATCATCTCGGCGAGCATTTCTCCACCGGACGGCACCGTACTTGGCCAAGGAAGAGCTCCGATTCTACGAGGAAGGGAACACGGTCTTCCATGACCGTTGCCGCTCTCCCTCGTAGAATCAAAGCTCCTCCTTGACGTCTGTTACCGCTCGGCAGAGAACATGCTCGCCGAGATGAACACGGTCCGCAAGTTCAACTAGTACGGATTTTCTATAATTTTCTAACTATTTTCTAAGTTTTTCATTTCATGGAAAATTTAATTCTAAAATATAAAAGGCATGATTTCTAAGCATTTCATTTCATGGAAAAAATAATTCTAAGTGACACGCTTTCGATATCGGCGAGCTTCATCATGCGTTAGGGTTGCCGAGGATAGTAACATTTGTAGATGACATTTGTAGGTCTGAAGTTATCAAATATCCATCAAATTATAGCTCAAAAACATGTTTCAATAAATAACCATCCGTACTAGTTGATCTTACTTATGTGATCATCTCGGCGAGTATTTCTCCACCGGACGGCACCGTACTTGACCAAGGAAGAGCTCTGATTCTACGAGGAAGGGAACACGGTCTTCCACAACCATTGCCGCTCTCCCTCGTAGAATCAAAGCTCCTCGTTGACGTCCGTTACCGCTCGACAGAGAACATGCTCGCCGAGATGAACACGGTCCGCAAGTTCAACTAGTACGGATTTTCTATAATTTTCTAAGTATTTTCTAAGTTTTTCATTTCATGGAAAATTTAATTCTAAGATCACGTAAGATTTTGATGAACTAATTTAACTTTTGTTTATCCAAACATATATGTAAATCATCATGTGATTTTGAGCTAAAAATGACATAAAATCATAATAAAGTCCAACATATAAAGTTACACATACATCTACATCGCAAAATAAGATAAGCTACTGATAAAACATAAGAGGATTAAGTTTGTTACCTCCAAAATCAAAAAGCAACACCAATGGAGGGGGAGAGAGCAAGAACAACAGCAAGCTGAAGAACAGAGGTAGTGAGTTTGAATGGAATGGCTCGGGCTCGGGGAGGAAGAAATGAGCTGGTTTATAGGCTAGGATAATTAGTCCCGGATAGGGGGCCAAACCGGGACTAAAGATTAATCTTTATTCCTGGGACATCACCCAAACCGGGACTAAACGCTTTAGTCCCGGCTGGTATTACCAACCGGGACTAAAGATCCCTGTCCCGCGGACGACCGTTGGGCAGGAACCTTTAGTCCCGGGGGCAAAAAATACCGAGGCTAATGCCAAATTGGGACATCGTTCTAAAGTCTGTTCTCTAGTAGTGTATGCATGCGTGTGTGTTTATATGAGTGGGTCTGTGTATCGGTAAGGAAATGAGCCTAGCCTAACTGGTTAGGTGGGAGGTGTGGTCATAAACTCATAATACAACCATCTACGTTCAAGTTCTCTCATAAACTGCATTTGAATTTCTATTTTTCTTCTTAATAAATAATAAATAAAATGATTAATGAAAAATATCTAGTTCCTTTTAGGTTGGATATTGTTTTTTTGTTGGATGTCTATTTTTTTCTTAATAATGATTAATGAAAAAAGCATCTAGTTTGTCTTAGGTTGGATATCATTTTTTGGGTCTGTGTATCGGTTCAATTTGTTTTTCGAAAGTGTGCTTGTATGGTAAGATGTGTGTGGGTACTATAATACATACACAATGTCCAGTGTAAACGACAGGGGGGATTGAAAAATAAGAATAGACCGGCAGACAAGGCAGGGCCTTCCAAGAATCGGTGTTGCCTTCATCGTCACTTTATTAATTTGCGGCTCATCACCTGGACGTCGACGGGGTGGTCGTGACCACATTATTGACATAGTGCTGCTAGCTAGATTGCTACGTGAACGGCGTAATATAGTGATCCTGTGATTGTCACTTTTTATATTTGTTTACCGCGCGCTATATGCTGTGTGTATATAGATAATTCTGGTCGTACGTTGATGCTTATCTTGTCATCGTCCATCGTGGCGTGGCCACGACGCGCACTAGTAGCCACATGGTCACGTGCTGTGTAACAAGAGCTCGCATGATTGCATGTCGCTTTCAGGTCTTTGAATTGGGGCCTTTCGGCGCTAGCTCTGGATGCATGCATGCTCCATTGCAACGAAAGACCGGCACGCCGCAGGATTCCAGTCTGGGGTCCCCGACTGACCGACCCACCGTGCATCGGTGCATCGGTACATACGTGTCCCATGCATGTTGGCATGTTGCATGGTGCCCGCCGGCCGGGCCGGGGTTCGGGATCGACCGAGTAGCTTGTAGCTAGCTAGTCCGCAATCCGCATATTGCATGCATAGGCCGACCTGCGTGCTCAGCGTACGTACGTACGTCCTCGTGCCGACCGGGATCATGCGCACTGCACGTACGTCCATCGGTCAGCAGTGGTTCCGCACATGCATGCATGTGCGGTGTGGGGAAAAACGACGGTCGTTCGTCGCTTGTTTGTTCATATGCACGTCACGTCTGCCTAATTTGCCATTGCCATGCCCTCTCCTCGTTTTCATGCAATGCATGCATGCAAGCGATTATATTCCAACTACTACTATGATCGATAGGCAGCAGGCAGCGTGTTTAATTTGGAGACAAAAAATCAATTCGTGGCGTCGTTATTTTCTGGAAGCCCAATTTCTTTTCTGGAAGCCCTCTCGTCGCTCGTTTCCAGAAGCTGCAACGCCGCGCCGCCGCCGCCGGCGATTGGCCTGCGCCAAACTTTGCTTTGGACAAGTCAAGGTCTCAAGTAGTACTATATACCATCTCGATCTGGCTGCATGCATGCATGTAGTGACGTCGTCTCCGGTCGACAAGTAGTAGTATATACCATCTCCAGATGCATATTGGCTTCCGATCCGTGTGCCGAGGTCACACGTCCCAGTCTCCCAGAGCTGCAACTAACCTGACGACAGCGGGCGAGGCAAGGCAATCAACCAGTCGTCCTTAGCAAACCAAAGCAGATCGTGGAGCCTGTGTCCTCGGAAGTGTGTTGTTTTTCAAGCTAAGAGTTTCTTTGCCCGGACTATCCAGCATGCCTCCAAGATCCCTCCGACTCTACTTTTGACCATCCAAATTTGTTGGTTCCCCAAATACTCCCTTCCACTGCTTATTTCTATTGGTCCAACCTATATTCTAGTCCGGTGGTTTTCCACCTGCACACCTAACTCCCACACGCCGCTGCCCTCCCTCCCATCCACCACAGGATGCTTCGTCGATGTGGACCTTCCCTCGGCCGGATCCGGAACCCCGCCGGCATCTTCTCCATCTTCTGATGCCCAGTCGCCGTTGGCACCGCCGCCCATCCTCCTATGTGTGTCGCGTGGGTAGACCTCTCGGCATGATGCCCTCGTGAGATGACCGTGTTTGTCAATGGCGATGAGGGTACGAAAGAGGATAACATACAGATCCCACGTGTCATTCTCTGCTGGAATGAATTTGAGAGCCTTGTTTTATGTACTCTTGCTGAAGATAGCAGTGGAAAACAGAGCCCCTAAAAGTAGGTGGCTACCTAAATAGAAAAGTAGGAGGGGTCTATTTTAGGTAGTAGTGCTGGATATGCTATAAGGTAAACAAATGCACGACGTCGTAGGAACACAAATAGATGTGCGCCATCAGTCTTAGTGGGAGTTTCATAAACATTTCATATGCATTTAATATGCTGCCACATAAATATTTTTATAATGTTTCAAGAACAGAGAGAAGATGTGAGTTTCATGTAGATGAAACTTTCTTGGTTTGGTTTCCACCTGTAGGCGAGTCACATGATCAAATGTTTATGAAATAAAAGAATGAATCTATACATTATGAAGAGTGATTGTTTCATCCATATTTTATTGTATTCTATGAAATTATCCACTGAGGAAGGCCTTACGGTGGATAAGCACTCGCACTGCCCTTGTACAATTTGTTAATCTCTGGATGCAGTAGCAACAATTGTACAACTCCACGAAAATGACCGACGATAGCGGAGTAAAAAATGTGAATTTTATTTGTTAAGGAAGCCAATGGTAGAAATTGTAGTAAAATGTGGTTGAATTTAAAAGTTTTTAATGAAAATACATTAACTTAGGGGGTTTGGCCCCCTTCTTCCCTCTACCACTAGTGATAGACACCATCTAATTTTATGAGTTTTACAGAGCCGTAAGTACAATGCTTATAGAGTTAAATGCATGAGCGGCCTCTGAACTTGCCAAAGGTTGTCATTTATATCCACAAACTTCAAAAATGCATTTCTAAGTCCTTAAACTTGTTAAGTGGTGCACCATTTTATAGGTTTGGGGATGTGCGATGCACTATTTAACAAGTTTAGGGACCCAAAAATATGTTTTCAAAGTTCGTGAACCTAAGTGACATCTCTTGACAAGTTTAGAGGTCGCTAATGTGTTTAACTCATGGTCATATGTCCAAGGGGTAGTTCATGGGTTCCTCTTCCCGGACAAACAATTGGGATCAATACTGCAAAGGCAATAGTGGAGAAAAAGTGACTGCATTCCAGTGGAGAAGATGGGGTTGAAGAAGAATGGGGCAAGAAGAACATACTCCCTCCATCCCTAAAAGAGTATCGCTATGGGATTCGTGCCGGTTAATCTTTCTTAAATTTGACTAGGTTTTATAAAAAATATTAACAATATTTGTATCTCTAAATAAGTTTATTACGTAAATATATTTCAATGATTTATATAATGATACTAATTATGCACCATAAATATTAATATTCTCTTATATATATTTGGTCAAACTTGAAAGTGTTTGACTTTTTCGGGAAAACGAGAACGACAGAGAGAGGGTGCAGGAGAGAAGCTGGGGTAGAAAGAGGGTGTTGGGATAAATTGAAAAGCCTATGGCATCACCGTCCTACTGGGCTGGGCCCCTGGGCCGCTCAATCCAACCACCTACTGTCTGGTATCGATGCTAGAATCTCAAAAAAAAAAAAAAACAACACACACATAGAAAAGGAGGGTCAGCGGAGAGGAAGACCACAGTGATGGATTGATCCCTACAGCTTCATGAGCTTCTGCTCTACAGCCAACATGGATCGCACATTCTAGGAAGGAGTAGTTGTTAATTGCTGAGACCTGCCTAGGGCACCGCAACGATGAAAGTGGTTCCAGATAAGCGGATAATGCCGCTGCAACTTTTCCACCGGATAACAAAGGTTACCTAGAGTGACAAATCAGACACAGACAGCAACAAAAATCTCAACCAGTGGACTACTAATAGCATGTCATGTAGTATGCATATACTCACATCAGTCCAGGTTTTGCTAGGTTGGAGATGGACGCTATCATATCATAGATTATGTAGATACAATTGATGCAGCCAGCGGCTGTCATATTCTTGGGTAAAGCCTTGCACCAACTGCTGCTTTTCTGTCAGTTCTGGTTCTGCACAAGTGCGGCTACAAATTTCACAAAGCAACACCGATTTCTCACTTGAAAAGTTTCTCTCTCTCTCTTTTTGTGACTCCGCTTGAAAAGTTTCAAGAACAAGAAGAAAACCAACAAAATTTGCTACTGGAAGAAACATGCATGACGCACACAATAGGAAACAACTACAGGACAGCTCAAACAGTAGCTTTGGTGTGTCGTGGGCTCATGGCAGAAAGGCCTTTTTTGGTCCGATTGGTTGCCCATGTGAGACTCAGACGTCAGACGCTGAGGTCCTCTGACTGGTGGGAGGACCACACGTCGTCGGCGTCTTGGGCCGAGGAGAAGAAGTCCATGCAGAGCTCGCCGTAGAAGCGGCCCACCAGGCGCACGAACGCCGGGCACCTCAGCTTCTCCCAGCAGCAGAGCAGCTCCTCCACGTCCGTCAGGTCCATCACCTTCCGCTCCTCCACCAGCTTCTCCATCAGGTGCCTCTCGAAGCTCCTGCACGCTGCCTCCACGTTGCCGCCGACGTCGCCCTGCCTGACGACGATGGCTTTCGCCTCGTCACCTGCCGCCGCCACACTCACCTTGGACGCCACCGCCGTCGTCAGCTGCTGCGGCGGCGGCGGCGAGCGCGGGGCCTCGCCGCCGACCCGGGCCTGCAGCGCGAGCACCCGCTCGACCGTCGTCGACGCGGCGCGGCGCCCGTCGTCCTGCACGGACGGAGGCGGTGCGCGCGCCCCGCTGCTGACGGTGTCGTCAGGGGAGTCCGTCGGCGGGCGGGCGTCGGCCTCGGAGAGCATGGACATGAGCGGCCAGAACACCGCGCGGACGGAGCTGAAGCTCCCGGGGCGCCGGGGCCGCCTGCGGGTGCCGCCCACCTTCATCTTGCCGAGCGCGCGGCGGAGCAGCTGCGCGGGGCGCCGGCTCTTGAAGAGCCCCCCCGGCGGCCCTGGCAGGCAGTGGCCGTTGCATGGCTTGCACTCTACGCAGCACAACGGCATTGCAATTGATCGATCGAGCGCAATGATTTCAGCTGGTGTGTGCGCGCGAGATCCGGCGGGGCGACGATCGTTGGATGCGATTCAGAGGCTGGATTGTAGTGGTTATTGCACGATGATTATATATGATGGTGAATTGATGCCCGGATGGGTGGAGGTGGCGTTCACGTAGGTTGGCAGAGTGAGTGGTGGGGAGACACGAAGACGATGGAAGTACAGGTGGACAGGGGATCTTGCAATTGCTTTTGCTAGCTATGGATGAGATGGATGTTCTCCATTTCATTTCCATTCTGGTGCTGCGTGCAACTCTGTCGATACACTGGCATGACAACGAATTCAGACAGTGTGATTCTGATTCAGTGATGCAGACTCACATTGATCAGTCCGGTTGCTCCATATGGAAATTTGAACATTTGGAGTGATAAACGCCGGCGGGACTTTGGCCCCGTTCGCTTCGCTGAAAATCAAGCCGAAACACTGTTCCGTTGTTGTGAGAGAAAAACACTGTTTCGACTGAAAAAACAAGCTGAAAAGTACGGATTATAAGACAAGTGAATAGGGCCTAAACGGATCGTGGCCAATAATTGAGTAGAATAAGACGACTGCGTCAATCAAATTAACAAATGGCAGCCCCTCTTGCAGTCTTGCAGGAGAAAGAGGCATCCATGTTGCACGAAATTAGCTGGCTGTGTGTTGCATAATTCATTAGGGTAGGACGTGACGTGAGGATTTAAATTCCACACCTGTCGAAACATGTATGTACTACTATAAATCCGTGGACACCATCAAATCTTGTTTGTACAGAAATTCAAAGATGTAACCTGTTCAGTCTATTAAGTAACCAAATCATGGCAAAAACAAATCAAGCAGCTGACCTTTCGGCCACCCGGGAGGCGGTTGGGTCCGTTCCTAATTCAGACGTTCTCCGGCAACATAGCGTTCAGGGCTCCATCGGACGGGGCCCATGAATCCCGCCCGTTGCCCTGTCAGTTCCAATTCAGCCCCGCAGCTCGTGGGCCGGAGCAAAAAAGATTGGGTTTTGTTGTTTTGTATTGATCCATTAATTATTTTTTCGGTATCATATTTCTTCTCGCTCGGTATCCCTCCTTTTTAAATTTAGGCTTGTTTGGCATGACTCTGGCTTCGGCTTCGACAACAGCTTATGTAGAAGAGTTGTACCAAATACTTTAGGAGGAGAAGCCGTTTTCTGGTGAATAGTAGGAGCTAGAGCCATTTTGGGATGAAAAGGCGAAGCCACAAAAAAGTGGCTCATCATCAAGTACTCTGGCTCCTCTGAAAGAGCCAATACCAAACGGGCCCTCAGTCACAACATCCAGATTTTTGCAACGTGGATTAGCAGGTAGTGGCAACTACTTGACACCACGAGAAAAACTTGGTTGTCCTCCCTTTGCTTCCATGAGCTTTTCATTTGTTGCCGTATATTTTGTTCTATGCCTTAATCATGGTGTGAAGTTTTATAGTAGATTTTCTTACCATGTTTTTCTTTCTTGGAAATCTTTTAAGGACATGCTTAGTGTGATGCCCTACGGGCTTGATATAGTGTGTTTTTGTAGAAGTACTAGGGCTTTTTCTTTGGAGTAAAATGCACTGTAGGTCCTCAAACTATTGGCTCCTTCCTATCTACGTCCTCAAACTATTAAACCAACTATCTAGGTCCCTGATCTATTTCCGTGGCACACGTGAGTTGTCCAGATCAAGACCACGTCGACCACATAATCCGACGTGCGTGCAGTGTGTGCAGTGGCGAGATGAAGGGCAAGGTCATGCCAATTTAGCAGAAAAACCCCCTGAAAGGTCCTAATGGCTAGAGGGGGTGAATAGCCTAATAAAATTCTACAACAACACTTAACAAAATGTGATAGACAATTTTGCGGCGAAGCGAGTGTTGCGCTAGCCTACGAAAATGCAAGCCACCTACCACAATTCTATTTCGAATAGTGTATGTCCACACAAAGCTATGACACTTAGCTAAATTAGTGTGCTCTCAAAGACTAACTAAAGAGCAACACTAATCAAACAAACAAGCTCTCATAACTAGCTACACTAAAGAGCTTGATAACTAGTTTGCGGTAATGTAAGAGTGAGCAAGAGAGTTATACCGCCGTGTAGTGATAGGAACCAATCAATCACAATAATGAATACCAATGTAGACCAATCACCTCGGAATCAAATAATGAACACAATGATTTTTACCGAGGTTCACTTGCTTGCCGGCAAGCTAGTCCTTGTTGTGGCGATTCACTCACTTGGAGGTTCACGTCGCTGATTGGCATCACTCGCCAAACCCTCAATAGGGTGCCGCACAACCAACACAAGATGAGGATCACACAAGCCACAAGCAATTTACTAGAGTACCTTTTAGCGCGCCCGCCGTGAGAAAGGTCAAGAACCCCTCACAATCACCACGATCGGAGTCGGAGACAATCACCTCCTCCACTCAACGATCCTTGCTGCTCCAAGCCGTCTAGGTGGCGGCAACCACCAAGAGTAACAAGCGAAATCCGCAACGAAACACAATCACCAAGTGCCTCTAGATGCAATCACTCAAGCAATGCACTTGGATTCACTCCCAATCTCACTATGATGATGAATCAATGATGTAGATGAGTGGGAGGGCTTTGGCTAAGCTCACAAGTATGCTATGTCAGTAGAAATGGCCAAAGATGTGAGCCACAGCCGGCCATGGGGCTTAAATAAAAGCCCCCACGAAATAGAGTCGTTGTACCCCTTCACTGGGTACTCTGCGCTCTGACCGGACGCTCCGGTCCACTTGACCGGACCCTGGACACAGCGTCCGGTCCACTGATTTTTGCCATGTGTCATTCCGAGTTAAAACTGAACCGTCAGATCTTAACGGCTAAGTATTGACCGGACGCTCCAGTCAAACCGACCGGACGCTGGAGCCACAGCGTCCGGTCGAGTACAGTAAGGGTCCAAATCCATTTTTCTTCGACCGGACGCGTCCGGTCCACCTCGATCGGACTCAGCCAGCGTCCGGTGGTATACCCTAGCCACTGTACCGCCGAGTCAGCGCGACCGGACGCAGGCAGTCAGCGTCCGGTGCAATCAGATCCACCGTCCGGTGCTTTCAGACCCAGCGTCCGATCAGAAGACCGAAGCCAGCATCTTCGCGATCAACTTGTTTTCACTTCTAACTTCTTCACCCTTGCTCCAATGTGCCAACCACACCGGATTCGGCGCTTTCGGGAAAATGGAATGCCTATTTTCTATTGCGCCGGATGCAAATTCTTGTGGTTGGCACATTAGAGCAAGGGTGAAGAAGTTAGAAGTGAAAACAAGTTGATCGCGAAGATGCTGGCTTCGGTCTTCTGACCGGACGCTAGGTCTCCGCCTCGTAAGCTCGGCGGGAGGGAGAGAGGGACCCAAACCCATCTCAACCCTGCAAACACCATCTCCTTTTATAAATGTGCCAACACCACCAAGTGTATCACCTTGTGCACAAGTGTTAGCATATTTTCACAAACATTTTCAAGGGTGTTAGCACTCCACTAGATCCTAAATGCATATGCAATGAGTTAGAGCATCTAGTGGCACTTTGATAACCGTATTTCGATACGAGTTTCACCCCTCTTAATAGTACGGCTATCAATCCTAAATGTGATCACACTCTCTAAGTGTCTTGATCACTAAAACAAAATAGCTCTTACAAATTATACCTTTGCCTTAAGCTTTTTGTTTTTCTCTTTTTTCTTTCCAAGTCGAAGCACTTGATCATCACCATGTCATCATCTTTATCATGCTATGATCTTCATTTGCTTCACCACTTGGAGTGTGCTACCTATCTCATGATCACTTGATAAACTAGGTTAGCACTTAGGGTTTCATCAATTCACCAAAACCAAACTAGAGCTTTCACCCCCGCCAATGTTCTGTTCATTAGTTGGTACTCCGGCCTTCTCTTCCCCAATTTTCTTCAGGCTGCTCGTCGCCTGCCGCTTGCTGCTCGCCGCCCACGGCCGCCATCTCCGGTCTGGCCGCCCACGCCCGCATTCTTCGGTCCGCAGCACCTCCACGCAGTCTGCGATGTCGCTCGGCAGCTCGTCATCCGCGCAGAGGGTTGGGCCCCTGAGATTGGGCGCACGCACTGGGCTGTCCCTTGTGCCGTGCCCTAAATGCGGCAAGGAGATCCTTGAGCTCACTTCGGGTCCAGGATCTAAGGTCCCGGGGTCATCTTCTTCAAGTGTCGACTCCATGAGAGAGATGCAAGTGCTGACCTCTTCAATTGTTCCCTCCCTGTTCAACAACGATGATACTCTTGTTGTAGTCTTACTGTACAAATTGTAGGACTCTACAACTTGCCATTGGTATTTGTTTGTCGACAAGTATGAGAAGCTGCTGATTGCCAAGGGATTGGTGGAGAGAAGAGAGGATCACGACGCTTGGCATTAGGCAGGAGGATTCCATGAATGAAGTTGAGCAGATCAAGATTGCAATTGGACACTTAGAGGGAGTAGTGGAAGCAAACAAGACTGAATTGACACCTTTGCTTGCTGATGTAGTGTCTCTGAAGAATGGAAGTGATAGAGTAGCTGAAAAGCTACAGAAGTTGGTAGACCTAGGAAAAATTATAGCAGTGTGCCTTGTAGTTGCTGCTGTTTTTCTTGTTCTGGGTGTAATAACCATGTTTTCATGTAGAAGTGGCAGCTTAGTACCTCTACTGAACCATGTGTTCAAGTATGTTTCAGTTTACAAGCTGTAATAAACATGTTCATGTTCAACGAATGGAATATGAGTTTGTATCAATGCAAGTATGTTTCAGTTAGCTTTTATGCAATTCTCTTGCACCAAATGACAGAAGTTGATAACATGGTGACATAGACCAGATCACTGGAATTTCATTACCAATTCAGTCACTGCAGTTACATATCATAGCTTAGGCCATTAGTTCTTTGACCATCAGTCACTGTAGTTACATACCATAGTTTAGGCCATTCCTTCTACCACCCTACTGTTTGTATTGTAAATGATCTATATATCTATGATCACTGCACAAAAGGCAAGCTTAGCTGCTTGACAAAAGGCAGCCATTGTTGATGTACAAAAGAAACAGTAGCTGCTACACAAAAGTAAGACACCACACTATCTTCACTTCTCTCCATTTGTCCCTTTCTTGGACTTGGATTTGGCCTTGGCTGCCTTCTTCTTCTCTGCGGGTACCTCATTGGCCCTCACAATCTTGGATCTTTGTTGTAAGTGGCATGTGTCTTCTTTGGTGGGAGATTGGAGTGATGTAGGCACAATCTGGAATAGGTTGCCTCACTGCAGTTTGCCTCACTGACTTGGGTGCACTGCAACAATGGGATCCAATTATTAGTCTTACAAAGGAAAAAAAATAGTGCTAGGAGTGGGAAGAAGGTGTTGCCTCATCTTGCAGTTGTGACACCATTAGGTTCTCCAAAGTTGACATAAGTGGTTGTGTTACACTTTCTTGCAGGTTCATCTCCTAAAGAAAGTTACAAATGAGTTTCATATAATGTCATCCAATTAAGCATTTGATTGGTTTTGCACAAACCTAGACAGTGGCAGGTTGTTGGCTGGAATGTTGATCGCGCATGATGGACTAGCTTTCTTCCTGATTTTTTTCTGCTTTGGTTCTCCTACTTTCTTTCTCTCTCAAAGTTCTTTGAGTTGTGCCTGTGTTCTCCACAAGTGACTACAATGCATGGTTACTCCATGTTTGGTTAGTCTTGGCCCATTTGGTCCACCAACTTCATGTGTTGCTTTCCTTCTAGCTTTAGGTGGCCTTCCAACCCTTTTTTTTTCATACAGTGTGGTTGAACTTGTGGGCCACCAACCTTTTCCCAAGTGGACTTGTCATTGCATGGGTGAATGTAGCATCCATATGCCTTCTTAAAAGCTTCAGAGAGTAACACAGGCAAGACTTGACTCCTCGGGTATCCTCTCATGCCTCAGGCAAGAAATTGCATGACTGCAGGGTATACCTGTCAAGCTCCACCTCTTGCAATCGCAATGCCTTCCTCCAATGTCTACATTAAATTGCCACTCCCTATCATGAACCTCAAATACACCACTCCCACTTGGTATTACATAGCATGTGTTGGCCATCTCTGCATGTCTTGCTAATTTCTTCCTGATCTTTGGACAGATCAGCATCCCTCCCCATTTCTCTTGCACTTCTTTTTGTTTGTTGTAGTGCCTGGCCATGAGCTATCCCTTGATCCTTTGCAGCATGCTTAAGATAGGAAGTTCTCTAGCTTCTAAAATGTACCTATTAAACACTTCACATGTATTGTTCAGCAAAATATCACATTTTGGGTACTCACTAAAAATGCCCTAACCCAAGTGTTTAGGGCCATTTTCTCTAACCAAGCATGGGCATCTTTGTTGAGTAGTTTCATTTTGTCCATCTCTTGATTCCATCTTGGCACTATACTTGCCCTTGCACAAGCCCAAAGCTGATTCTTCAGGTTTTCCCCTTTGAACTGCCCCTAGAAGTTGGAGTAGAGGTGCCTAACACAAAACCTATGTTCAGAGTCAGGAAAGGTTTGCTGAACAACAGGGATTAAACATTTCTGTTTATCTATCATAATGGTCCAAGGTGTAGTATTTTCTATTCCTAGATCTTCTTTCAAGTGCTCTAGGAACCACTTCGAAGAAGCAAGACACTCCACCTCAACCACTGCCATTGCAACATGAAATATACAATCATTAGGATCTATTCCTACAGCAGTTAGCAACTGACCCCCAAATTTAGTCTTGATGTGGCAACCATCAAGACATATAACAAGTCTGCATCCACTTAAAAATCCCCTCTTGCATGCATCAAATGAGAAATACAATGAACTGAAACAACCATCAAGTAATTTCAAATACAAAGTGCTTTCTGAATTTGTCTTCCTAAGTTCCTGCCCATAGTCCCACAACTCAGTGTACTGCTGCACTTCATCTCCATATATCAAGTTTCAAGCCAGTCTTCTAGCTCTAGATAATTTGTTCATGGATGGGGTCAAATTTAACTCCAGCTGCACTGTCTTTGCAAAATTTGACAAACTCATCTTCTCATCAGCTCTGAACCTCTCTACATATTTGGGGGCAAGCCATTTTGCAGCACACCTTTTCAATACCCATTTTTTCTGACATGTGTGAGTCCCAACATAAGTCTTGATGACAAAACAGTCCACCCTTTTGTCTTCTGAAGCATACAAGTACCATGGACATTCTTCATCACAATGAGCTTTGATTCTAGTCCTATCATTCTTGGGCATCTTTATCTCCACTCTATTCTTGATACTATATTCAGTAATTGCCTTTCTAAGCATCTCTACTGAATCAAACTTCATGCCAACTTTGAAAATTGGGTTCTGCAAATCTTCAGGTCTGAAACTTCTCATGTTCTGCCCAGCCCTACCCTCTTCACCAGATTCTGGTAGCTCTAATTCTTCTTCATCAGAGTCCAACTCATCCCATTCTTTGCCTACTGGTTCATTGTCTACTGGGCCAAATCTTTTTCTTCCTGCTCTGACCATTATCCCCTTTGCAGCACCCTCATCAACCACACCTTCATCAACATCATCACAAAAAAGGTCATCATCATCATCTCGAACTGCATAGTCACTGTCAACAAAATCAACATCTGAACTGCATTCACTGTCATCACCATCAGCACATTCTGTCCTAGCAGGGGCAGGCACCTTGGGTAAGGTTGCAATTGGGTTGTACACAATGTCCTCCCAGTTGTTGCCATCAATAGTATTGTAATGGTCCATATAAAGCACATAATTCTTGACCTTAAATGCAACTTGCTTCATTATCTGTGCTTCTTTATCTGATGCAATCAAACGCAAACGGGTTGACAAGTCCTGCTCAGGCAACAACCACCACACTGGAACACCCAGATCATAACCTAGCACCACTGATATCTCATCTACTGCATTAAAAGACCAGTACTGCACTTTGATATTGTCGAACCAATCGACCTTGCCATCGAGGTACACTCGATCAACACCAGACCCATAGAAAAATCCATTATGATGCACTTCCACAGAAAACTCTTCATCGTCAGGCCCTAAAGAACGAAAAACAACCCTAAAATTAAGCACCGAATCGGAGCATATCAAGCAAGCCTACCAGACCAACTACTACGCCTCCAAATTGATCTGGCACAGATAGCATTGAGTATAGGATACAGCTCTAGGGCACTTACCATAGGTTGGAGCCAGCTCCCCTTTCAATCGTCGACGCCCTGCCATGGTGCCGCCGCGCCGCAATTTGTGCGGCCGGGCAGCACCCACCGCGGAGCTCGTTGACACCGACGTTGGTGTGGCCGCGACTTCGCCGCAGCCCCGGCCCCCTCGTGATCTCTCTCTCTCCCCGAGTTCGCCGCCGCCCCGGCCCGGCCTTGCCTTCTCTCGGCTGACAGAGATTGGGGGAGAGGGTGGCTGCAGTTGAAAGTAAGGAAGACAACGTTCGCGGGGGGTGTTGATAAAATGCGATGACCTCGCCTTCATCATCCGCCACTGCACGGCCACGTCGGATTATGTGGCTGACGTGGCTGCATCTGGACCGTGCGTGTGCCGAGGAAATAGATCAGAGACCTAGATAGTTGATTTAATAGTTTGAGGACGTAGATGAGAAGGAGCCAATAGTTTGAGGACCTACAGTGCATTTTACTCTTTTCTTTGTTTGGAGAGTGCGTGCGAGCCTTTGGGCCGAAGTGCAGTGGAGGAGCCGAAGTTAAATTTCCATTTTATTAGGGCCGAAACATTCATGGAGAGCGCGTGCGAGCCTTTGGGCCGAAGTGAAAGTAAAGTAGGATCTCCCTTCCACGGGCCCAGGCTGAGTAGCAACCCATCCTTTCCTGTGGTGGCCTGGTGGGCTTGTGTGCATAGGCTGGCTGCTGGCAGCGTGTGATAGTCGCCGACGAACTCATTGTGCGGCCATGCATGACTGTTGACTGGAGCGGCAGGGTCAGCCGGTCAACTCGCTATTACTGCCCTGTCCCTCTCTGTCAGTATCGATCGCCTTCATCTCCCTGTCGATCGGTAGATGGATGATGTACAAGTAGCAGTGCCAGAGGCAAGAATTCCCCGATGTACTCCTGCCGTAGTAGGATAGGAGGTTTGTAGTAGAAGTGTCCGAAACAGAGCAGCAAAAAACCGTCCAAGATCAGAGCCATGTAGCAGGCTACCAGAGAGAGAGCAGGTGGATGATAAATGAGAAACCGTGGTGCGTCGGTCCAAGCAAAAGATTGAACGGTCACCACCCAGAAGAGAAGCAACTCGCCATCAGATGACGGTGGTAGTCTGTTGGGCACGGACGACGACGAGACAAGCAGTAGTCCAGTCCAGTACGTGCGCCTGCCCAACCGCTTTTCGTTGCTAGTCCCGGCGCTAACCAAATCCGCGCGCTCGTCCAAAGCTAAGCTAGCGCTGCCTGGCCCGATGGATCCCGGCACGGACAACGGAAACAAAGGCCGTTTCGCGCGCGGCCACCCACCGGCCACCGACGGACCGGACGATCGATCCGCCACGGCCGAATCATGCGTGCCGCGCTTCTCAGTCTCAGCTCGCGTACGGTAACAGGCCCGCCCTCGATGGATGCGGTGATCGATGAAAAACGAAATAAACCGAAAGGGCAGCGGCAGGTTCAAAGTGCCGTGCCCACGCATCCGGCGCCGCTCCCTCCGGGCTCGGCTCGAGCGCGCGACGCCGCCCGGTCCCGGGGGTGTGGGCGGAAACGGAAATGAATGATGTCCTCTCCTCTCTTCCCGGGCGGCGCGCGAGAATATGATTCGCGCATGTGGCAAGCCCGGGGCCGGCGTTGCGATCCACTCACCGATCCGGCCGGCGCGGCAGGCACAGCCGCACCCAACAGCGCTGTCCACTCAAACACGCCACCGTACCGTGCTACTACTGGATATGGTATGCCGGATCAAACGGATACGTGCAGTGCGGTGCGTGCACACGTGTGGTCCGCACGAGACGGACACCGCCGGTGTGCAGTGGTAATATGGGCTCGTGGCTCCGGCCAACCGACCGTGACAAGAGGCGAGTACAGTGCCCGTCTTGACTGCCGCTGATCCTACACGCACTGTGCTTTGACTCTTCTATAGCACAGTCTGCACGCGCGTGCGTCACCGCAAAGATGGACGACGATCGACGCTTTGCGCCTCTTCGCTTCTCTTATAATTCGTTTTTTTCAGCTTGCTTTTTCAACCAGAACAATGTTTTTCTCTCACAACAAATTAGCCGGAACAATATTTCGATTTGTTTTTTCAGCGAAGCGAACGGAGCCTTTTTGTTCCTGTTTCTGTTTTTGTTTCTACATGTTGCACTAGTACTAGCGTTGGTGTTCCGGCAACCACTGGCAGGAATGATCCCGTCCGTCAGCCTGGCCGTCCGGCACAGAATCATTAGTTAGCGCACGCGATGATGCCTTGCCTGCTCCAGAAAACGCTGAGCCAGCCCCCAGCCCCCAGCCCCCAGCCCGGCCAGCCGGGACGCGAACCGAATCATTCGCAATCAGCTCGCCGTCGCTCTCGCCGATTGAAAACGCAGCACAGCAGGTCCCGGAGATGGTTGCATCGGCTGGGGTCGGGTCCAATCCAATCACAGGCAGCAGCCTCAGCGAAAAGACTACTGGATGCTGCTCCAGTTCCACTTCGCCGTGGAAGGGAGCTGAGCTGCCGACGCCGGCCTGCGGGCTGCAGCTGCAGTAAAAAACTGGAAACATTTAATACTCTGAATCTCTGCTCATACACGACGTATGATCTCTACAGTGCTGCTAATCCCTGCAGTGGAAGCGCCGACGACTGTGCAACTGTTGCACAAGTGCAAGTTCCCAGCGACAGGAGAATCGACACAACAGTTCACTGCACCCCGCTTCTCTTGTTTGTACCGTACTATCTTCATTCATCACTAGACCGACGCCGACCAGTAGCGCACTCAGGTTATCAGGGGGTGTTTTGACGCACGAAGTAAAGTTTCAGTTTTGGAGGTGTCACAGATGTCACATGGAGTGTGGTATGGATTGCTCGGATACTAATAAAAAAATAAATTACAGAATCCGTCAGTAATTCGCGAGACGAATTTATTAAGTCTAATTAATCCGTTATTAGCACATGTTTACTATAGCACCACATTGTTAAATCATGGACTAATTAGACTTAATAAATTCGTTTCGCAAAGTAGTCTCAATCAATCTGTGCATTTAGTTTCGTAATTAGTCTATATTTAATACTTCATATATGTGTCCAAATATCCGATAGAACAGCGACTAAAATTCAAGAGGGAACCAAACACCCCCTCAGACGCAAGGAAAGCAGCCGAGCTCCTGCCGCTGCATCTGCGCACAGGATCTAGTAGGATGTAGTACTCCTATTAGATACAGAGTACGTACGCAAATAGCCGAGTAACCAACTGCGTATCCGTCCTTTTAAAAAAACTCTCTCTGTTTCAAATTACAAGACGTTTAGATATTCTAAGACATTATTTTTGCTATGCATCTACACATACTGAATATTATGTCTAAAAACTCACTTCATGCTCATCCTCCACATGTCAATCAGTCTGTTCGCTGGTTGGGTTCTGGGCTGATAAGTCCGGTTGATGCTAATTTATTATGAGAAGAAAATACTATACCATGACTGATAAACCCTGGCTGAAACCAACAAACGAACAGGCTGAATAAGTCTAATCCAAATCTGATATGACAACTCTGTCCTGATGCCGTTCACGTTCGGTATGTAGGGAGTGTTTGGTTCTTAGCCATCACACGCCAAACCACATCCAAGGCTACCACATTACTGTTTGGTTATTGATTAAAGTTAGGCATTTACAGCTTTTGCAGTTCATTTTTCTGCCACGTTTGTGGCGCTCGATTTCGCCACCACACATGTGCATGGCGTAGTTTGTCTAGGAACCAAACACCCTCGTAAACTAGATTCACAACATATGTTCATACAAGTCAGAATAACTCATGTCCAGTATGAGTACGAAGTACGATTTGAAGACATAATGGGTTTCATTGCAACCTACGAGCACGGTTGCTAGTAAATTTGACATGCTAACTAGTTTTATTGTTTTAATAATAACATAACTAATGAAAAACAACTTTGAATGGCATAAAGCCCTACACAAAGGAGAGAGAGAGAAAACAATTAAAAATAGTGCTACGGAAGTGAGAGATAAAAGTTTTATGGCACATATAAGAAATCGTTTTTTTTTTGTTTTTCTACATATTAGAATTCGTTGAGTCTCGTCGTCGTTGCATGCTGCATGCGTCGCCCCCACAGCCACAGGGTGCAAGCCCACAGGAGGATCAAAGCAGATCCCTTTGGTTTTGAATAGAGAGGCAGCTAGCGAGCGTCGTGTCGTAGACTTTGCTTGGCCCCCGTTGGCTGCTGTTGTCCCCTCTCTCGATCGATCGATCCCCTGCATTAGCATGCCACCGTACCGCACCAAAAGCTGCTGCCTGCGTCTGCCTCGCCGAATGCCTTTGCATTGCATGCATAGTTCTGTGTCACGGTTCACACTCCAAACAAAGCCAAATGCATGCACCTCGTGTGCTAATTCGACCTCTGCTGGTTTAGCTCCAGAGTGACTGACGACGCCGAGCTCGGACGGAGAAATCTGAATTGAGCTCGATCTCCACGGGGACAGAGACCGAGAGACAGACAGTGAGCGCTGGCCGGTACGGTACGGGCTGGGAAGTGGGAACCAGCCGGCTGGTGAAAAGCTGGCTGTTTCTGAATGGCTCTCACTGAATTGAGTCACTGTGATGCATGTCTGTCTGCGTCCTGGAGTAGAGTAGCTGGACTGATAAGCCACAGTAAAAGTATCGTTGGTTGATTTATTATGAGAGAAAAATATTATTTTTTATCTGAAAAAATACAATTATAAACCAAACGATCGGAGCGTTAGCTAGCTCCTCTTCGCTTTCGGTCAGTCACCTTCGTGGAGTTGGGACCCTCTCCTCCATCGCGGGTCTTCAGTCCCGTCCCTCGACCTCTTGTGTGGTGTGGTCCAACAGAGTGTCCAGACCAGACACGGCCTTAGGTTTCAGAACCTAGAGATTACACGTACTATTTCAAATTATTTGACTTCGTGCCTTGAGCTTGTTCGGCTGGGCTTATACGGTCGTAAACGATCGTAAATTTTCAGCCGAAATAGTATTTTTCTCTCACATCAAACTAGCCAGCAGTACTTCTTCACGATCCAGCAACGAACAAGCCCAGCCAAACGAATAGGCTGCTAATCAATCCTCGCCCGAGCATCAAATGGAATGGACGGAGGCTAGCTGTTCGTCTCTTTCACTCTCACTCTCACTGATGAAAATGGTAGACTGACTCTTGAATGAATTTCACTCTGAAAAAAATATCTGACACATAATAAGGTCCCCTTTGGAATGTACCGTAGGGAATTTTCCTATTTCATGGGGTATGTTTTTCCTATGAGGCTGAAATAGTAGTTCCCGTAAAATTACTGTATAATTCCTGAGCCCTAAATAAATCTGTCAAGAAAACGCAGGTGCTATAAGAAGGATTTACTGTACATGGTCCATTTTGCACATTCCAAATGGAACACTGTATTCCTGCTAGGAAGTTAGTTAGGAGTGCGGGTACAGTCCCAACTTGCATTCCTATTTTGTAGTAGTGGGGTTAGCTATGTGAACTTTAATTTTGTGAGCATACTACCGATACCAGACAAGCAAGCAAAGACGGCCACAGCAAAGGTGCAGACGCCAAACGGATTGTGGTAAGCTGCCACTCGCGCTTTCCCACGGCATCCTTTCTTCGGCTCCCACCCGCGCCAAACTTTTCCGCCATAAAAAGTGCGCGCACGGCGCCGCCCCTCATCACTAGTCAGTCACTGGTAGTCCACACCACAGCTCCACACTCCCCTGCTGGCGTGGCGCTCGCGCTGCCAGTGCAACGCTAGCGGAGGATGAGCTCCTGGTTCCACAGGCTGCGGCGCAAGACAGCCGGGGCCTCGGCGATCGCGAGCGCCGCCGCCGTCGCCGAACCCCCGGCGCCGCCTCCCTGCTCGCCGAACAGGGCGTCCTACTACGTCCCAAGCCGGGACCGCGCCCTCGCCCTCCCGCGCCGCCCGGCCGTCGCCAGGGAGGACAACCCAAAGCTCCGGGACACCCGCTTCCCCCCGCGCAGCCCGCAGCCGAGCGACATCGTCTTCGACGTCGTCGCCGCCCGCCGCGACGACCAGTTCAGCGCCGCCGCCGCGCCGGAGCTCAAGCTGCGGCCCATCCTCACGAGGCTGCCGCCCAGGCCAGACGCCGACGCCGACGCCGACGCCGGCGGCGGTAGCAGCAGCGCGGCCGCGTCGCCCACGGGCAGGGCGCGCCCACCACCACGGTTCCACACCGCGAAGGGCGGGGCGGCGCCGCCGGACCACCATAGGCGGAATAAGGCGGAGGAGGAGGAGGAGGCCTGCACGCGGAAACAGAGCCGGAGCCGGTGCCGGAAGCTGCGGCGCGCCGGCAGGCGCCGGTGGGTGTACGAGAGCCTGGTGGTGGTGAAGGAGTCGGCGGACCCCGAGGAGGACTTCCTGGAGAGCATGGCGGAGATGATCGCGGCCAACGGCGTGCGGTCGCCGCGGGGACTGGAGGAGCTCCTCGCCTGCTACCTCGCGCTCAACGCCGCTGACCACCACCGCGCCATCGTCTCCGCGTTCCGCCGCGCGTGGCTGCACCTCCACCTGCACTGCGCGCCGCCGACGACGCCGACGACGCTGGCGAGGGGACGGCGCTGCATGCATGAGCATGAATCGTGCGTCGTTGTAGATTAGCTCTAGCTAGCTAGCTCTTCTTCAGTCTCGGAGAACTCACCGATCGCTGCACGGAGCTAGACGCAAAGATCGCGACGTGCCTGCTCGATCTGCTGTACAGAGTGTGTATGTATGATCCGGGACGCGCGCGCGCGTTCATGTGAATTGTGGTTATGAGCTACTAGCACAGTTCTTGCACAGATCGCCGAAAAGACCGGCTGCTTTCGCTTTTTTGCTGCGTCGAAACTTCACTCTTGTTTGGTTGTCGCTGATGATGATGTGATGCTGCAAGGATCGATCCGTCGATCGGCTTGTGCGTCGCCACGGGGGTGTCGCACCTCAGTTTCGGTGTTTCTTTCTTTCAGGAAAAGGGTGTCGACGTGTCGACCGTATGCCGACTTTACACATCAGGCTGCTGATCAACTTGCTGCGTCAGAAAAAAAATTGGAATAACTCGTATCTTTTTGTGTTCTTCTATCTTATGGACCGATGCTATGGACAATAGGTCAATAGCGCTACTCTACTTCTTTCTAGTTTAGGAGATATAAGCTCCACAAATTCATGGGTAAATTAGAGCCACGTGTAACCAAAACTGTTTATCACTGCACGCTCGCCCTCTTTAATTTGTTTATATTTTAACACAATAGCCATATAGATACCATGCTTATGTTGCACTTGATACTTTATATACCTTTTTCGTATCCCAAACCACACTTTTCCCCTTGCATCGCACCTCATAGAAATAGATATCACTGTTCCCTTTTGCATACATGTATAGGTGGTGTGAGTGGTGATACCGTGATACGCATCATGACACTATAGCTACTTTGAGATATTTTTATAGTGACAGCAGGTAACTTAGATGCAGACTTGGGGTTATTTGAAATTAATTTTATGAATAATGGACACGGGTACTTTGAGCTTTTGTTTTTAGTTTAATAAAATTCCAGTAGGGGCTTTCACCCCTCCTGTTTCATAAAAAAAAGGCACAGATAATCTAGATGCAGAATTGGGAATTATTTTTAGAATATTTTTAACAACGAAGAAGGTGTGTTAGATGCAATTTAGGGGTTGCCTTGCATTATTTTTTTATAATGTCATTTCTGGGATTTACTTCAAGTTATTTTTCTATTGTAGAGGACATGACTAATTACTTAATTAGATGTCAAAATTTAGGATGTTAGTTAGATTAGTTTTCAAAGAAGATATGCGGGCGAATTAAAGAAAGTTCAGGGCATTAGTTTGGGTTGTTTTTCATAATGATAGATGTGGGTATTTTAGATACAAATTTAACTAGGGGTTATTTTAGACATTTTCATAATGACTAAGTAGGAAATTTCTTGTTTTTTTTTTGAAAACACAATAGATCCAATGGGGACTCTCTTGTCAATAACGATCAGAATATACCAAATGGATGGCCATGTGTTTCTAATTTTTTTGGGAACTTATAGAATTATTATTTTGTTATTCTAGTGTGTCTCGTGAGGATAATATTAATGCCTCAAAAGGTGTTATGAATCAGTAATCTTAAGATAGTTTTCACCCACACTCATATTTTTTCATTTGATCTCCTCGTATTTGTTTGATATATGTTGAGTTAAATCTCTCTCACGTGTTCATATTATAACGCTGAACTTATATGGATACTGTCTTATCTTTATGTGCTACACCACCAGAGTTTTCACCGGAGAGTGGCCCCAAAGTGGTTGTTTTTTTCTGGTTGCAATCATATAGAACTCATCAGGATTTCTAGCTGCAGTCATATATAGAACTCATTAGGATTCCACCGTGCATTGGAGCTTGACTTGGTGAGGTTGTTTTTAGTCGTCCAGAGCATTACAAAACTCACCGAAAAGTTGGGATTTATCCGGTGCATCACTCTGGTGCACCACCAGAGCTATCCGATGCTCTTGATTTCAGTGAGTTCAGTTTGAAACAACTAGTTTATGTTGTGGGGCTATATATACTTGCTCTCCTGGTCATGGGGATTAATTGGGGAGCCCTCTTGGGATACTTGGAAAAGCCTCATATACATAATAGAGCATAAATTGAGGATCCACTCTCATAGAGTTGCTTGGGATTGCGTATTTGGAGAATGAGAGTAACATTCTAATGATAAGTTTGAGAGATTGATGAAGTGTCACTAGGTGGTTGATTTGTAAGCGGGTTTGCGTGGTAGTGCCTTGGTGGCTTGTGTGGTAGTGCTTGGGAGCCCTCCATCTCACACATGCTTGATAGTGATCATCCGATTGTGTGAGAGAGCGATTCTAGTGTGATTGCATCGTGAGGTTGCATCGAGTGGCACTAGGTGATCGAGTTGCAAGCCGGTGGTGCTTGTTACTCTTGGAGGTTGCCACCTCCTAGACGGCTTGGTGGTGGTCTCCGTCGAAGCCCGCAAGAAGCTTGTGCGGTGCTCCGGAGAAGAGCTTTGTGAGGGGCATTGTGCTCGCCCCGCGGGAGCCGCGAAGAGTAACTCTAGTAAAGCGTGTCATTGAGCTACCCTGACTTTCAGGGTAGGTTCTTGCGGTGCCCGACGTGCGGGCTTGACGGGTGATGCCAATTAGCCGCCGAACCATCAAGTGAGCGGTCGACACAACGGGGACTAGCGTGTTGGCAAACACGTGAACCTCGGGAGAAAAATTACCGTGTCAACCTTGATCTTCCCGTTGGTTTGCATCCTCGTTACACAAGCTTGTAATTTCTTTTGCATACATTGTGCTTGTGTAGTTGCTCTTGTAATTAGTTAGCTTGTGTAGCTTACTAGTTACCTTCTTGCTTGTGTAGCATAGAAGTAGCTCCCTTACATGGCTAATTTAGTTTGTGTGACCTTGTTAGTCACATTGCTTAGTTTGTGTAACTAAGTATTTGCGCTCTCTAATTTGGCATTGGTTGCCTTGTTATTGAGCATTGCTAGTGAGCTTAGTTGGCTTTGTGCTTTTACTTACTAACATGTGTAGGAGCTCCCTCCATGCTTAAAGTACTAGTGGCATAGGTTTGTGTGACCTTACTTCTAGAATTGGTTAGGTGATCTATAGCTAGCCCGACACCTTTATCGCTTAGTTAAGTATCTTTGGAAGGTGCTAGAGAACATAGTTAGAGGGGTGTAGTCTTGGCTAGACCGATAGTTTTAATTCCGCACTTGTTTCGGTTAGCCAACACGATTAAGTTTTAGAAAGGACTATTCACCCCCCTCTAGTCCGCCATCTCGACCTTACACACCTTAGGTTGCAAACCTCACTAATTAGGAAGGACTATATGTGACTCTAATAAATTTTGCCTAGTGCGTTTGTTTTTAGTGATCACCGTCCATCCACGCTCATTTAGCCGGTTCCTTATATCTTACACATTCATACCTTAATGAATAATGGTGGAGATTTTATTGAAACTAGGGGGGCCAATGCCCCCTACCTCCAACACACCCTGACCAACAACACATCTTCTATTTCTCTATAACCTGCCTAGTACTTCCGAAAGATCTTTCGGAAGCCATATCACCCTCACAAAACTATGAATTAGGCGATCTATATAGGCGAATTGAAGACTTCAACAGGTATGCATCTAGAAGGTTCATCTTATGAATATTTCCATTTGAGGCCATCTCAAGGTTGCGTTGGCCGACACAAGAACAGTGCGGGCTGGTCTTATCTAAGTTTGGGTTTGGTCTTCGCGTGTTTCTTGCTCTGGCTTCCATAATATCCGTGCATGCCTTCATTGGTCGTCGACACATTGTTTAATTCTTGATCCTAACTATCCAAACAAATTAAAGCATATATCTCCGATGGAGATCAGATGAATCTCGTCGAAGGTCTTGGATTGTGTAGTAGTGAAGTAACGCTTGGAGTCATCCTGAGCCTTAGGACTTTCCTGGAAGTTGCGTTAGGGGGCGTGGTGTTGGCGCCATCCGACGCTAGGCCGTGCTTGGCCTCGTCCCTTCTAGTGAAGCCTCTTCATATGTGGTGACTCCGGCCTTTTTTTGGTCATACCAATAAGTCCTCATTTTGAGGTAGTTTTACCTAATTTTGCAACATACTCTGAAAAAACACAAATTGTATTACAAGGACAGCGCCAAATGATATAAATTTAATGAATTTGGAAACATGAAATTGTTATATATATATATATATATATATATATATATATATATATATATATATATATATATATATATATATATAATTACACTACCTCATGACAAACACTTCGTGAGATGTTTTGCATACAAAAGCTTAGACCTGTTGATATTGGCGTGCTCAACATCCTCATGGATTGCTTACCCTAGAAAAAGTCTAGAGAATATGAGTTTCCAAACTAGCTCTAAACATGGAACCATAATTGGTCTCTTCGACTATTGCTACGCTAGTGCCGATCTCAATGAGCCAAAGTTACAGCTGAGTAAACAAAAACAACGGATTTCGTGTAAAACAAAGCAAAGCTGAGCCGTCGTGGAAACAAAAGCAAAAGCAACAGAAGAGAACCTGGTGAATGGTAACCACGGCATGCACGCCCGTGCAGAGGTAAGCAGGGAAGGGAACCCGCTGGCATTCCAAGAGGACACGTCGTCCTCAGGCCAGGCGGCCCCTGACCCCTGTCCAGTCCAGGATGCGAGGCGAGGCCAGGCCCCCATGCTATGCTCGATGCTGCCTCAGGTGAAATGGACGTGTCTGTGCGTCTTCAGTTATCCACTGGTCGGTCTGCTCCTCGAATCGAGAGTAGGAGTAGCCCTGGCCGGCCGCTGCAGAACTGCAGTGCTGCCCCGTAGCAATGGAAAAAGCATAGCGCACTGTTCAGGCATGGTCACCAGTCACCACTCAAACTCACCCGTGCCACACTTCACTCCACAGTGACAGGCCAGAGCCAGAGCAACGCAACAAGCGCTAGCTGATGTCCTCGTCAGCTCGATCAGCTTCGGTTGTCAAGCGGCAAATGTGAAAAAAACAGGCGCCGATAACACCTTCCTGCTGTGCCGTCTGTGTGCCGATCGAGCTCGCCGGCCGGCCGTGCGGAAAGGAGGAACTGTGGATATGATGATCCTGATCCTGGCGTAGGAGTAGCCTGCAACTCCAATCCAATGCCGATGGGCCCGTTTCCTTCATTCCTTTCTTTTCAGGCAGCAATGAGCAGGGCTGTGTGCGACCTTTATCTTTTGCCTGTTATTATCAGATCTATACTCCATACTAGCATCAAAAGGTTAGGAGGGGAAGAAAAAAGGATTCCGTAAAATAAAATGATGCAGCCACCACAGCAGGCAGCCATGAATGGAGGCATGGAGCCTACTGCTGCTATACTATACCACAGTGATCTAACAGTGGGAACGCAGAGGAGCATGCAGCTCAACAAGGAGCAGCAGACCCAACCCAAAAGCTCAGCTCGATCTGAGTGGGGCTTGGCCTTGCATTGTTCTTGTTCGCAGTCGCCGCAGCTTCAGCAGCAGCAGGTAAGGTTCGTCAGTGCAGTGGAAGTCCACGGGCGAGAAGGCAGGCGCCGGCCAGGCAGAGCGCAGAAATAGTACGCATGGCGGGAGGAGGACATGCGCAACGTACAAAGATTTCGCCATCTCTCCCAGGCAGCCAGGCCCCCCCGTGATGATGGACCTGGCCTGACCAATGGCGACGTACGCGCAGCGCATGGGTGCCGAGCCGACGGTGGACAGAGATGTGGCTGGAGGTAGAGGGGAATGGGAACGGAAAGCTCCAACTGCTCAAGTGCTCTGCGCTGCGAGGAATGTCTCGCTTTCAGCTTTGAGGAACCATGGGAATGGGACAAAGTTGGTGTGGTGTGGTAGGTTTCGCCGTGCTCGTCCTTCAATTTCGTGACAGGTCAGGTGTTGCCGTGGAGCAGGGGAGGGGAGGAGCCCCGAGCGAGTGGCGTGAGGCTCCTGAGAGCGAAGAGTGGAGCGGTGCTGGCTCGCCGTTGGCAGGCCGGCTAAATCTGATATATAGGCCCATGTCCGTCCGGCCTGCAACTGAGCGTATGGGCCTCAAAGTCAAGTGTTTCATGGAATGGCCTCTGACTTTTTTCCCTCTTTCTCTTTCCCCCCCCTTTTTTTTTGAGATCGGTGTTCTTGCCCATGCTTTGAAATCTACTTGTGATTTTATCTTTATGTTTTTTTTTCAATTTTGTGATTTATTTTTGTTTTTCTTAATTCTGAAGCCACCATTTGCCACTCTACAACTCTGTTAGTTGAAGGCCGAATAAGGTGAATTAAATAATTTTTTTGATAATATTAATCCTTGAGCTTATCCTAATCCTCAGTTTTCACCGATGGTTAATTAAATAAAAGCATGCGCCACTTGTTAAACATTGCTTAGATTCGACCATAAAACATTCCATCCGATGGTTAATTAAGCATGTGCCACTGGTTAACACATTGCTTAGTCTCGTAAAACAGCGATTAACGATGTTAAGTACATCATCCAATCTGTTCACCTCCGTTCCTGCTACCCAATAGAAACTCAAGGACCATTTTATCCCCTCAACCAAACACATAACAGGACTGTCTCGTTCTCGAAAACTAGGTTAAATCCATCTCGTTCCACCACACCCAAGACCAAACACACACGTTAAGTAGGAATACTAATGTACTGTATTCTTCATCCGTGCACGTACACTTGGACGCATGGGAAATGGAATGCTTGGTACTCTATCGCTAGCGTGGAAGGCATAGCCTCGAATATGCCGTCCTATATTCGCAAAAAAAAGGAGAATATGCCGTCCTATGGTGATGGATAGATGTGGCCACGACACGGGGCCAGTAGTGCACGCGTCTCGTGGAGTCGTGGACTACGATCTGATAGATGTGACGACGACGATGGTTGCGTGACGTCGCCACCGCGCCGTCTGTGCGGCCATTGCATGCTCCCGGCCGAGGTTGAAAGCTAGAATTATGTTTTTTTTTTAGACCGAGGGAGTAGACCGTAGCCGTCCAAACTGCGGCACACACAAAGGGATCTGGAAAATCCTCACTTATATATATATAAAAAAATAAACCTAGAAATGGGAAATCCTTTTTCCCCCACTATAATAGATTACTCCCTCACTCAAAAAAAAAAAACAATTCTAGCTTTGAACTTGGAGTAGACTCGATGGGGGCAGATCCGTCTGTCGAATAGATGCATGGTCCTCTTGAATTTAGCTTGTGTTCCGCAACAGCTAGTATAGTTACTCACTAATAATTTTCTCATCTTTAGACGGCTAACAGTAATTTGAGATGGAGAGATTGGAGTATTCCAATTCATCTAGAAAGACCAGCCAGGCAGGGAGAAAAGAATTCACGAATGGACCCAGCTGCCACCTGTCTCGCGTCTTTTTCTCCCATCCCCTGCTGGCTGCTGCCCCTTCCAGGACTTGTCAATGCCATGTGGGCCCCCGATGATTGAAACACCCGCCGCGCGCGGCGTCGGCGTCCGCGTCCGTCATCACAAGACTCTTCTCGCACGCGTCGCCGCCCGCACCGCACAGATCAACAACCGCTCAAAATTCGGGGGAAGCGGGGAAGCAAGCGAGAGCAGGAGCAGGGCGCATCGCGAAGCGGAGAGATGGAGGCGGCGGCTCGCCTCCCCTTCCCCCTCCTCGTCGTCTCCGCCCTCCTCCTCCTCCTCTCGCCTCCGCGGCCGGCGGCGGCGGCGCCGCTGCGCATCCAGCCGCTCGCCACCGCCGCGCTGCGCCGCCTCTACGACACCTCCAACTACGGCAGGCTGCAGCTCAACAACGGCCTCGCGCTCACTCCGCAGATGGGGTAAGGAGGGTAACTCATGCCTGCAGGCTGCTGCTGCTGCCACGCTTGCTCTGCCTTCGCGCTTCGGCCAGCTCTAAATCAGTTCCACTACGTTGCGTGTGCGCAGGTGGAACAGCTGGAATTTCTTCGCCTGCAACATCAACGAGACGGTCATCCGCGAGACAGGTTCGGTTCCGGTTCTATCGCGGCCTCCACCTCCTAACTTCCGCTGCCAAATCCGGAGTTCCGCTACTCTAGTTTTAGTAACAACCGTTTCAAAGTTTTGACCCAATTCGTAATGGTCGCTTATTTGGTGCGCCCCCCCGCTGCTCAAAATACATTCAGTTAGGTCATATCATACATAGGTGAATGATTACCGTTGGATACATATGGGACTGCTTCGGTTCACTGTTCAAGTGTTCTTTGCAAGCAGCAAGTAGTGTTTGCGTGGTGTGTGTGTGTGTGTGATAGCTGCCAAAATGCCTTCTCCAAAGCAGAGTTTGCTCAGACATGTTCTCCACCTGTTATTATTGAACAGCTGACGCGCTGGTGTCCACGGGACTGGCTGCGCTGGGCTACAACTTCGTAAATATTGGTATACCACTTGGCTCAATAGGACGGATTGTTTGGCTCCAGAGACTATTTTATTTATCTTATCTTTCGTTTGTTGCTTACTTCTTCAGATGATTGCTGGCCCTACGTGAAAAGAGGAAAGCAGGTAATGGGACGCTTTCATTCCATGTTTTCCCAAATTATCTGTCAATTTGCATTTTGAGACATGCGCTGAAATTGATTAGGTAGTTAATGTGTAGTTTACTTGACCATTTGTATGTCATAATGTTCAAGCTTGGACAAAGTACTGATCAAATAGTCTTATTCGTTGCACTTGTTGAATGGCTCATTGTATACTTCATTAGCAAAATGTATGTGTGACCATTTCTCCTGGTTTTGGTTAAAACTGGACCTCGGTACAGATATTCTAAATTGGGAAAATGTCTAATTTTGTATTACAATGCCCTTGTCTGTATACTGTTTATTCTCTGATTTTTGTTTCGACAAAATATTTTTTACAACTCTATACAGTGTTCTAAACTTTTCCATACAGCGTACCCTTCTTCTGTAATATTTTTTTTGAGTTGCTCTGTTATATATTTTTTTCGTTTTATTTTAAATTGAGTTTATCTGTATACCTTCATGGGTCACAAAATTGGCTTATTTCATCCCAAGATATACTAATACTGTAACACATGCATAATCATTAGCTTATCTGTACAATTCTAATGGATCTTTCTTGTAACATTTAGGATCAATTGCTGCCTGATCCGAAGACTTTCCCTTCAGGCATCAAAGCCCTTTCAGATTATGTGCATGGGAAAGGTCTGAAACTTGGTATATACTCTGATGCTGGGTAAGTGAACATCTCAATTATAGAATTTCAAATTTCTGTATCTGCTGGACAGTTAACTTAGCATTGACAATAACAATCTCAATAAGATAAATCTTTCAGGAAATTTACTTGCCAAGTTCGACCTGGATCACTCGATCATGAAAATGACGATGCTGCGATCTTTGCTTCATGGGTATGTGCATGAAGCATCCACTAAACTACCGCTCTGTACAATATTGATTTAAATTGTTCTTGTCAACCTACCTATTTGTGACTTCAGGACTTTAACTATGCTGAACTACCTTTAAACATGAAGATATTGTACTAATACATGAATATGAAAATTGTTTGTTTTCAGGGTATTGATTACCTAAAGTATGACAACTGCTACAATTTGGGAATAAAGCCTCAGAAAAGGCAAGAAGACTCATATATCTTCCCTTAGTGTTGATCGCAGTTTAGAACACATATGGCCTTAACATGTGTGCTAAAGTTTGTTTCATGGTGTTATATTTGTAGATATCCTCCTATGCGAGATGCTCTTAACTCAACTGGGCGCCAAATATTCTACTCTTTGTGTGAATGGTAGGTCCCTTTCCTTGGGGGATACAAGTTATATGTTATGCTTATCTTCAATGCTTGTTGAATTGAGATCTCTGTAATGTGCTATCATGCTATTTTAACTTAGGGGCCAGGATGATCCAGCCTTATGGGCTGGCAAAGTGGGCAATAGTTGGCGTACAACTGATGACATAACAGATACATGGAAAAGGTAAGCTCTTTCCAGTCGAAAAAAGGGAAGATAACATTACCTCTGTTGATGTGCTCTCAAACTGACTTATTTATGTATCTCGTGAAAACAAGCATGACAGACATTGCTGATAAGAACAACAAGTGGGCGTCATATGCTGGACCTGGTGGTTGGAATGGTAATTATGTTAGTGAGGAGTTCAATCTGTGTGCAATTTCCGGTGCTTTTCGGAATTTTCAGTATACTGTTACTCTGTTATCGAACCTCTATTTCTCTGCAGACCCAGATATGCTGGAAGTAGGCAATGGTGGCATGACCTTAGCGGAGTATCGCTCACATTTTAGCATCTGGGCTCTCATGAAGGTAAGTTTTCATTGAGATTGGACTGATGTTGTACGATCATATTTTTAATACTGCTTTAAGGTACTTGAGTAAAGGGGTAATGAGTTTTGAAAAATAAAAACTGCAGTTCATTGAAGATGATAATTGTTATCCAAGTATTACTAGTATCGATTCTCCACTTACTGATATTACATTTGGATGCGAGAAAGGAGATATTCTAATCCTAATGCGTTAACTGCTAGCAGTTCCTTATATACTGTTATGCTTCAGGCCCCTCTATTAATTGGCTGTGATGTCAGAAACATGACTTCTGAAACAATGGAAATATTGAGCAACAAAGAAGTAATTCAAGTTAACCAAGGTATTATTCTGATTCTTCTTTGGGAGAGAACATGTTATCATGGTTTAGCATCACAGGCTATAAATATATGTTTTTACATAGCAACTGACAACCTTCTCCTTTTCTGTACATAATTTCCCAACATACCATATCCAGCAGAACAGTTAAATTGATAATGTTCATATAATTGCATAAACCATTGAGTTGCATGTGTTGTATTTTCTGCAGATCCTCTTGGAGTTCAAGGAAGAAAAATTTTAGGAGAAGGAAAATATGGATGCCGCGAGGTGATTTGAATGTCCATTTCCCACTCGTTATAGACTCTGTTATAGCCACAGGGTTGTCCTATTGTAAAATATAATCAGGACCATAGTGCGTGAGAGTTTTTTCAGTATTGTAGCCTATGCATGATCAATTTAGAATTTAGTAACTTTTTTTATTTGGTTTTTACCCAACAAGCAACAGCCTAGCAATGTGCACGCCTGTAGGTTGTTAGTTTGATGTATTAGGCAAAAGCTTATGTCATATTCATTGGCATCCAAATCTGCAGGCAGTATTTGATTAATTTTTGCATTTGTGATCAAGTGAAGCACAAGTTTTTTTAGTAGAGTAGCTGATTCATGCCTGCATAGAAGGCCATCAGAGATGGAACTTGTTTGCCCAGTTTCAACTTTCAGTGCATCAAGCTCACAATGTTACTCGTGGCTGCAGGTGTGGGCTGGTCCCCTGTCTGGAAATCGGCTTGTTATTGCCCTATGGAACCGTTGTTCAGAGACTGCTAATATTACAATGAAACTGCCAGCAGTAGGCCTTGATGGATCAGCTGCCTATTCTGTTAGGGACCTGTGGAAGGTAATATAAGCCAAAAAAAAAGTTTGCTATTAAGTGTGGGAATTCAGTTCACCTTTCAAGCACTGGGTCAACAAAAACCAGTTCTCATGAAATTTGCATTGTTCCTTTCAGCATGAAACTCTATCAGAAAATGTCATAGGAACTTTTGGCGCTCAAGTTGACGTGCATGATACCAAGATGTACATCTTTTCTCCTGCAACCAGTTTCGCTTCAATTTGATCAGAACTGGTCAATCACGCTATATTCAAGGATATCACGACAACAAACACCTCCATTTTTTTCCTGCTGCAGTCTGTCCCACTCAAGTGCAGAAGCCCACTTCGTGCAGAATTGTCTCATCAATGTTTGCCATTTCTCACGATCACGATGTAGTTTTCTTTATGTTTCTTCTGTTCATGTAAGGTGTACTGCTAATGAGGTGGCTCATATGTTGGCTAGACTGAGCGAGCTCGCTACTCGGTGTACCGGCATTGCATCCTGGGGGCGTCCAGGATCGTGTACGATTTGAAACTGTCTGAACCAATGAGCCAACCTTGATGTAAAACAAAGTCGTGAAAATACAGCTTCACCCGCGGGGGCCGGACTGCCTGCCGGGGTGCGCCGTGTACGCGCGCGGTCGGCAGACACGTTTTATTTATTTATTTTTGGTGCAGGCACTTCTCGTTAATTTGTACCACCTCGCCAGTTAGCACATATCCCAAGCAGCTAAATAATCTGTCCTCAACAGACGCGTCGCCGAGCCAAGTAGCGATGGTGCGGATGCCAGATGGTGGCTGTTTGGGCCCTGGACCTGTGATTGCTTTCGCGGCCCGCCTTCCCAGGTTTGAGTAGTGGCCTCGCATGTCGCAATACCCTTTAGGTGGACAATGCGTGAGTTGCTGGTAGCCCCAAAATGGCCAAAACCGTTCACTTCCTCTAAACTTGGAAGGGTAATGGGCCCCCATTGCATCGCAGGTCCATTAGGCCTTTGGCAGACCACCATTTTTTATTGTTTGTTTCCTGTATATAATTATTTTATGTTATTTCCTAGGCCCACTGCATCTCAGGCCCATTGGGCCTTTGGCAGACTATTATTTTTATTATTTATTTCCTGTAATTTTTTTTTTGTCTTTTTCCTGTCATTTTTACACGCCGTCAATGTAGAACAACCGATTGAAAAAAGAACAATTATATTAATTTCGAAAGAACAGTGCTACGTATTTATACTAACCTCTTTGGTAGACCACCAATTTTAAATTATTTGTTTCATGTCATCTTTACCTGCATGAATGAAGAATAACATATTAAAAAAAAACTTAATCTGCGGTGGCTAGACAGTCCCGGGTATTTCGGCTTCAGAAGATCTTTCCACGCGTATCGAGAAAACCCTCGAATTTCTGCCCCACCCATACATAGTGGCACCATAGCTCCGTGAAATGAGCTGGCCACAGACCTGTGCTCTGGACGAGGGAGAGACGAGGGAGTTTTTTCCTCCACCCTGGTCGCTGTGCCCGAAGCCACGAGAGTGAGCCCCTCAAGACTTGAATTCCGACCACCCGGGGGAGGTATTGAGCCCGGCCGTTGCCAATAACATATTTTTTTAAAAAGAACAATCATATTGATTTTAAATGAACAGTTACATATTTATACTAACCGAAGAGCAAATTTATACTTGTTTGAAAGGAAATGCCCCTCCCGAAGGGTTGCATAAGATCTCTACTTCTAAAAAGTCTCACGGGGCGCGTTTGAGAGGGGAGCCCGTCGTCTAGGAACAAAGGGATAAAAGCCAGGAAGGGCCTGACGTAAAATGGTCCCGCTAGTTCTTTTTTTTAGCGAAATGACTAAACAAAAAAAAAAAAAATCAAAAGGCACGTTTCATAGCGACATTTGCTGATGGCATTCGAGAATATCCATCTATCTTCGTCTAGAATAGAGACATATATATCGATACATTTTTTTATAAACTTCATCAAAAGTAAAAGGTTAATTAATACAAACCTAGGGTCCGTTTGCATAGTCCAAGATCCAGATCGAATATGTATATTTTTAGATTTATTAAAAGTGGTTTAATTATATATCTAGTCCAAACTATAACAGAAATGCTGGGAATATAACTCTAATCCGTTATTGTTTTTGAGCTACAAATACATTGCTCTAAGAAACCCATTCTACTAAAATTACACACTTTTTCTTTGAGATGGAGCGAGTAGCCTCCAAGATCTCCCTCAATGCAAGGAAGGTTTTGACTTTTGGCCTTCGTTCTCATGAAAGAGATTGGTCAAGAAGGTAAGTTTATACCAATCCTTTATCATTTTCAATGATTGCACTTCAATTTGTGCCTTAAAGCTAGGGTTTTGTGGTTCTGACATAGAGAGGGCATGGGGTATTTTAGTATTTCTGACATAAAATTAGCTAAAGTTTGTGGCTGATGCTCTCTTAATTGAGTAGCTTCGCATGTTTCTCCAAATACATAGCAAGAATTGAATACTTGTGGAGCCTAGGAGCCCCATCATGAATTACTAAGTTAAAATTATTATATATGTGATTTAAATTAGTGTTTTATCCACATTTTTTTTGTCATTTAGTAACTTGCTTCTCTAAGTATAACGCACCTAGATATCAGTGGCGTAGCTAGGATTTGTAGCTATGGTGGTCCATTGTCTAAATTTTTTTAACCGCTATAAATTTAACTTGTCAGTATACAAGTATATGAATTACAAAATACAATTAAGGAAAAAAGGACATATAGAGTTCATAAAATAGACGAGTATAGCTTTCTTAACGTAGAATTGATTGAAATATTACATACCTATAATAGTTGAAGAAGAATATGTCACTACTACTTCTTCTTGTCAGGCCTTCGCCTTCTAATAGCCATGAAAGTGTTATGATCTCTTCTTCACTCAATTATAAGAACATATCCCGTTCAATAAAAGTCACTAGACAATCATCGAGAAGGCTATCACCCATCTTATTTCTCAACTTATTCTTGATAAAGGTCATTGCAGAAAATATTCTTTCAACACTTGCAGTAGCCACCGGTAGAAGCAATACCAATTTGACAAGTAAATAGACCCAATGATAAACTTTATCCCTCTTTGTTTCAACAAGTTTTACTGAGAGGTCAACAAGATTGTTTAGGCCTTTGAACATTTCATCTTTCCTTATGTCATCAATAAAAGTTTCAAGTTGCAGATCGAGTCTTAGCAAGTCAGAGCTTGAAAAATCATTAGGGTAAAATTTAGCAAGTCTATGTACCTTGTTTACATCAAAAGAAGCGAAGGAATCTGCTGGATTCAAAGTAGCCATACAAGTAAGCAACTCCATATTTACCTCATCAAACCGACTGTCAAGCTCTTGACTAATTTTATCAATGACTCCAATATATACTTCTCTTCTGAAGTGATCATCATTTGTTTGGTCCTGAGCAAAATATGCTGATCTTCCATATGGCACATAATTATGTTCCATTCCAGGAACTTGAATACCATATTTGTTGCAAAATATTGTAACCCTTTGAAAAAATGAAACCCACCCTTCAGACCTCATTTGTTGCATTTTACTCTTTGCCAAACGGACAAGTGACATTGCATTAAGGATATCTTGGTCTTTTCTTTGCAAACACTCGGACAATTCATTTGTATGTCCAAGAATATCAAGCATCAAATGAGCACTGAAAATGAAATCAAATGACTCAAACATTCCAACCATAGTATGTATTTTTGGCCATTCACCCCTTTGTGAAGTATCTCGTCCAAGAGCTATGAGTACATCGTGAATTGTGGGATACATAGCAATCATGTTGACCACAGTTTTATAATGAGAGCCCCACCGAGTGTCACCAGGTCTAGGCAGCCCCATCTCTTGATTTAACCCACTTCCAGATTCTAGTATACCATACTCAAGTGCTTTCATGACATTGGCATATTGGTGATGTCGAAGCATGCCATGACGCTTATAAGAGCTACCAACAATATTTAGCAAGAGGGATACTCGATCAAAAAACCACACACAGTCATCATTGTCTTTGGCAACAGCAACAAGAACCAATTGGAGTTGATGTGCAAAACAGTGAACATAATAAGCAGATGGTGATTCTTTCATAATCAAGGTTTTCAGCCCTTTAATCTCTCCTTTCATGTTACTAGCCCCATCATAGCATTGACCACGGATTTGAGTTATAGTCAAACCATGACTAACTAGTAAAGATTGAATTGCTTCCTTAAGTGATGAAGAAGTAGTATCATCTACATGAACAATTCCAAGAAACCGCTCACATGGCCTTCTTGATTTATCAACATAATGCAAGCAAAGGGCTAGTTGTTCTTTATGAGAGACATCACTAGACTCATCAGCTAAAATTGTATAGTGATCATCCCCAATTTCCTTAATGATTTGATCTCTAGTCTCCATTGCACAACATTGAATAATTTCTTTTTGTATGTCTAGACTAGTTAATGTGCAATTACCTGGAGCATTCTTCAAAACAAACTTGTCGACCTCTTCATTATTTGCTGCAAGCCACTTCAAAAGCTCAATGAAGTTCCCTCTGTTGCTAGACTCTTCACTTTCATCATGCCCACGGAATGCTAATCCTTGCTGCAAAAGAAATCTCAAACATCTAAGTGAATAAGTCAACCTAATCTTGTAGAGACGGCGCTCCTCATTATCCACCTTCACAATTTTATCTTCAATTGCTCCATGGGGAGTCATAAATAAGTTATATCTTTCTTGAGCTGCGTTGTGAGCACTTGTTACACCTCCCACATGTAAATCAAGTGCATCATTTCTATTCCAATTTCTCCAACCACCTTCAACAAATGCAGATTTCTTACTTTTCTCCTTTCCAAACAAGTAGCACACAAAGCAAAATGCTGCTTCCTTCTTGACACTGTATTCAATCCATGGATATTTATAAAACCACATAGGATTGAATTGTCGATCCCTATTTCCAATTTTTCTACTTTCAAATTGATGTGCATAAGGTTGGAATGGACCTTTAATAATATATGATCGTCGAACTGCATCTTGATCATTGACTGGATAATTTGCAATGGGTTGTCTTTCCCCCGGATCAAGTGGAAGCCGACTGATATCATAAATAGGTTCTTTTTGGGCAACTGGAGGTGGATTTGGAGGCATTGGAGTTGGAGTTACATTTTCTTCAATCACTCTATCTTGATCTGGACCATCTTCTTGTTCAGACATTGGAGTTGGGGTTACATTTTCTTCAATCACTCTATCTTGATCTTGTCCATCATGTTCTTCCATTTGCTCTTCTGGAACAGCTGCAACCACAGAAGGAGATTGAGAACAAGCCTTCTTCTTTGATTCATATTTCTGGAAAAGGGAGGCAATATCACCACTCCTCTTCATTTTTAACAAATCTGCATGAGAATTATATGACGTTTCAATTTACCAAACCAATAATCCAATACCGTAAAAATATATAATTAAAATTAAATCAGTTTTATATACCCATACCCTGTGCACTTTTGCTGTTCCTGGCTTGCTAATTGAAGAAACGTGGATCCTCCGAATCTCCGATCCTGGCTAAAAGAAAAAGAAGCTGAAAGAAAAAGGAGAAACGTGAGTACAGAGTAGGGCTTTGGCTTAGCAAATAGCAATTGAGTCTTCATCTTAGGTTTTTGATATACGTACCTAATCCTAATGGCTGCTGGGTTGCTGGTTGCTGCCGTGGTTGCTGCTCACGGAGTCACGGCTTAGCGTTTGCCGTCGTTGCTGCTCACGGAGTCACGGCTTAGCATTTGCCGTCGTGGACTTGAGGTCCTCGTGGAGTCGCCGTTCCCTGTGCTTGATCCGATCTCGATGGCCGCACCCGCGCCGTACGGAGGAGAATACGTGAACCTCAGTCTCTCGCGAGTTGCAATTCCAGAAGCCGGCCAAGCGACGTACAGGATGTTGCTTCGGTTGGGCTACGAGTCTACGACGTGTGGATCTCCAACAGTCCCTGGGCTTTTGAAGTGGCACATCAATTCTCCAGTATAGCTACGACGTGTATATCTCACATGGATGGGTTTCGGTTGGGCCGAGCGCAGGGTGGTCCGTGGCCCACAGGGACTACCCTGTAGCTCCGCCCCTGCTAGATATATAACCTCATATATTGTTTCCAATAAATTCTCCATGGAACGTCTATATGGGGATCCACCTAGATATTTAGTTATCTAATTGTTCCCATATTAATCTCTTACTGAATAGATTATATATAATTAGTTAATGAAAAAAAGTGAATATCTTTCACTAATTTATGCATTTAATGATATGCCTTGATAGTTCCATTATATTAACTTTTTTATGTTTATGACTTTATTTTTATGGATTTATGTTTTGGTTGAATTAAAAGGTTGGAGGACATGCATTCTATTGTCCTGAAGAGTAAAATTCACCGTCAGTCCTAAACTTCCTTATCCACGAACTTCCATAGTAACATATGTGGGTCCCTAAACTTTATGAGCGGTGTCATTTTAGTCCATAAACTTTCAAGGTGATCACTGTTGGTCCATAAACTTGGTTGGTGGTCATCCTGGTACTTGAATTTCAAAAATGGTATATTCTTGTCTCTAACTTGCTTTCAGGTCTCATCCAGGTTCAAACAAGACCTAACCCTCTCTGTACACTGACTGTGCCTTTGACGTGGACCTAAAATGTGGGGTCCACATGTCAGGTCCACGTCCACCTATCCTCTCTATCTCTATGACTATGAAGAACGGAAAAACATCTTCACGGTTCCACTCGTCATCCGTCGTTTGCTTCGTTCGTCACCCGATTTGTCCATTGCTTCCCTCGTGACCCCGTAGAAATCATGTACATACAAAATAGACCCTCCCACTCCCCATGTCTGCCCGACCGCCCTTCCACCGAAAAAGAATAAAAAAGAAAAAACAACATGCCTTTCCCACAGTGCACTGGCCCCACTCCTGATCTCCCCGCTCCTCTCGGTCAATCGACACTCACCTCTCGTTCCACCCAATCTCGCCCAACGTACCACGTCGGTGTGCAGAGTGGGCTAAGTCCTATTTAGATCTAGATGATACCCGAAATCAACTTTTTAGGGGCATGAATATACCGTTTTGGAACTTTGTGGACTGGGATAACACTGCCATCTAAATTCGAGGGACCATCGGTGATTACTTTAAAAGTTCATGGACTAGGATGACATCGGTGGCCAAGTTTAGGAATCTACATATCACTTTGGAAATTTGTGGACGGGGATGCACCGCGTGCCAAGTTTACGGACCGCCGGTAAATTTTACTTGTCCCTTGATACTAGGGTCGCTATACATATCATGACTCGGTAAGTAATGCACGGAAGCAATAAAACAGAAACAGCAAACTGCTGCACCTAAATGCCTTTTCTTCATTTCTCTATTTTCAAATCAAAAGCTAAACAAGCAAATCTACAGAATCACGGTTCCTTTTTTTGGGGAACATTTTCCACTTCTCCTGCCCAAAATTTTTTTGGACTGTCTATGCTGAAGACGAAACTATATTGCTACACTACGCCTTCTAGGTGTTGCTTATCTAAGGAAAGGATTCATCATCATCTAAAAAGAAATAAAGGTGAGACGAGGATTATAATTGTTTTACACGGCACCACACTGCCACCATATCACGAAGGCTAATAGCATCCAAACTTGCTACGCTGTCGGACGAAAATCCTGCTGGGGCACCTATCTGACATCCCGCTGCAACTCCGAGCTTCTTCCCGTCATTAACTTCTACCACTACGATTAGCTGGATTATCTCAATGTCCTGTCAGTCTCAGCGGCAACCAGCTTGGAAGGGAGGGAAATCAGCTTCATCTCTCAGTTGGTACATCTCTTCATTCTCTTCTGACCTGCACGTTTTCACTAAAAATATTATGAGAATTTCTTGACTCGAATTACTTCTGATACAACAAAACTGCAGACTTAATGGGGTCCTAAACTGCAACAACATGAGCTACATGTTCCAAGCAGTAAAACACTGCAAGTTACTGATCGCATAAAAATTATACACTATGAGATGGAAATGAATACCTGCTTTTGGTTTCAACAGCCTTAGCGCTCGGCGCCACCGAAGCAGGGGCTTCAGCAGGCGTCTTACTAACAGGGGGAGGTACTACTTCAGCTCTCTTTCTAGTGGGGAGCGCTGGGAATGCTTCCTCAAACTGTGTTGAGGCTGAGGAAAGTCCCAACGAGAAAGGCCCCAAGGATCCAAACTCGCTTTCTGCCGCATGTAAAAAATCTGCTGTGGCAGGTGAGGAAGGCTGACAGGTAGGATTTCCTTGACCATTTTGAGGAAGTACTATCCCTGACGAAGATGATGGTGGCATTGTCTGTCTTCCCTCAACAAAATCTCTTCCTAATGCCTGTTTGGTTCCACCGTCTGTTGCTACATGCTCCTTGAAACGAACAAAATCTCCATCCGGAGCTCTTGCTTGAATAACCATTCTGCTGCGCACTGTTTTGCTTCTTCGGTGATTGATTTGTTGCACTTTGAGCTATGGCATCTTCAGTTTGTGAGCCAGAATATCCTTGCTCAGCTGAGTAATACCGACGATCAGGTAACCTTTGTCTTTGTTTTCTTGCTCGTATGATTTCTCTTTCAAGCGTTATACGCTCCCTGTATGTATGATAATCCTGGAAATCAAAACATGAACAGAGATTGAATAAGTAACCACTTGAAGAAGGTTTTACAAATAAACATGGTCACATACTATTTGGTTATACAAAAACTACGCCCATGTAGCGTACAAAAATTTGAATCAGAGATTTGGTAACGAAGCAATTTTTCCTGACAGTGATGTAACAACAAACCATTTACCCTTAAAAGGAAATAAGAAATCATGCAAGAGCTCGATGAATTTACTGAAAAAGCGCAAATAAGGAAACAAACAAATAAGATCTTGTGATAAGAGTTTGTACCACATTGGGAATGTATGTGCCAGTTCCATGCGTCTTAGGAGAGAAACAAAACCAAGAAACAGGATAGTTATCTGAATTGGTTGAAGGAGATGAAGGAAATGTTGATCCGTTGGGGGACAATGGTATATTCTGCTGCCAAACCATATCCACTTGGGCCTCGGCATGTGGTTGTTGTGAATCATCTCCTGTGCTATGAGAACAATACACAGGAGATAGTTTCCTTCTCTCGCTATCAGTAGATGAAGCTAATGACAGGCTTGAGGATCTAGTGCTAGTTTTCAACTTCAAGATCATGTCTGGCATCTTGAAAGAATCCTCATCTAGCATATCAGCTAAACATGCTTCTTTAACAGCCTGCAGGAGTTCATCAAACAAAGACTCTAGGTGGTACTGAACTTTGCGAAGGCATCCCAAGTGCAGCTCCAGATCACCTGAGAGATCCAGCATATTTGACAGCAAGAAGGGTGGGAGTAGCTTTTTTCCTGCACGGGGAGCAGTCCAATCTGACTCATCAACAAAACAAGAACTGGAAAAATCCAAGATCTTTGCACTAGTCGAGTTATTCGATATATGCGCGGGATGCTCTGCATAAATCTGTTGTGGTACATTTACTCTACTGATTTGGTGTAAATCTTCCTCTGCTGCATAATTCTCCAAGCACTCTTTACTGTTGACATTACCATTATCTTGAGAAAAGGATGAGTGGCTCCTTAAACTTGCTAAAGTTGATGGATTTTCTTTGAAATCAGATGTATATTCCATGAACCAGATTTTATTCCAAGGAAGATCCTGAATAAGACCAGACAAATACTTACCTGAATTCTTATGCACATCTGTCACACTTGAGTCCTTGTCTGGCAGTTTCGATGAATGACATGAACTTCCGTTTTCAACCTCATTCATGCAAAAAGATTTACACCTCGATCCATCTTCACTAAGTGCCCTCTCAGGACCAAGCAAGGGTTGGAATGAACTACAAGTGTCAATGTCTGGTCTTTCTCCCTTTCCATGTCTCTTCAGTGTGTTTGCGAAAAATCCGTAAATTTCATCACGAATGTACTCGGAGGGTAACATGAGAATTTGACCAAGCTTTTGTGCTCCAAACGATAAAGCACTGCGTATGCGATAAAAGTTTGCTGCACAAGATTAGCATATGTCAAGAACACTTATCATAAGAACCCTCCACTAAAAGGATTTTTAGTATACGTGCAGCAAAAAATGTGGTAAACATCCACACACACGCACGGTATTTCGAAAACATAATAAATGAGGTGACACAGTATATAATAGAATGAATTAGTGCCTTTTTTTTATTCTAACCTTTGCTGACACTTCTGCCGAGATTATTATTCTTCTTGAGTGGATCAATTATGTTTAAAAACTTCTGGCGGAACTGTGTGTCGCATCCCTGAAACTCATTTGGAATTACAACAAGTCTATCCAAATAGCCTTGTTGGAATTCCTTGCCAAGCAATAATTCGCCTTGTACTTCTGTAGGTTCCACTGCAAATTGCAAATTTTAATAATTAGACAATAGATCATACCACTGGTGTTTCATCAACAAAACAAAATAAAACAAGAACATATGACCCACCAGTTAAGTTCGGTAATGATGACAAATCAACAGGACCATTTAAGCTAATGCCATATCGATCCCAGTCAAACTTGCTAAAATATTCCAAAAACCTATAAAGGGCCTGTCAAAAAAAGCAGGTAGTACATGCAAAAGAGTTAGTTTGAATATCACTTAAACATGTTTGTAAGAGCTCAAAAGAAGTTCTGAATTCCAAAAATTATTACCTCCATAGGACCATGCAGAGACTTGTGGAACATATTGAATATGTAAAGAATAAGTGTTTCCAAGGCATAAGTAGATATCAGTCCATGATGGGCTCCTAATATGCGACTTTCATGGTAGCACCAAGCCTTGATTAACATAATGCTCCTTTTGAACAAATGGTTTTTGCCAATCTGACGGTCAACCTAAAGCAATAACAGTAACTCGTTCAATGTATAGTGTTTTTCAAACCCAGAAAGTGCATGTGGAGCAAAAATTCAAGTTTGCATTAGCTTACCAGCTCAAGAAAGCAGAACGTGGACACACCCCCATTCTGGTTGAAAGAGACATCCACGATAATGTTCTCAATAATACATTTTATGAGCTTAACCTAGTTGAACAATAAAACCAAAGTTAGCACACGGACAATATCAAAATGTATCAAGAAAAAAAATAATGTGTATCAAGTATCAACTACTTTGACAGAAAAGTGGGTTAAACATAAGATGCACAAATAGGAATATGCACTGTACCTCAGCGTTGATGAAGTGCAAGCCTGTCAGTTTGAACTCGGCGTCACAGTTTTCCTGTTCCGACTCGAGCATCCTGCGGACATCATCGATGAATGTACTGTTTAACCATGTGTTCCCCAGTACGGTTATATCAACGTCGCCATCGGGGAGATACGTCCTCAGCGGCACTGATCCAAATGCAAAGACCTGGATTGTATGATAATACAAAAAACAATGTTATTTCAGTGCAAAATGTGCTAATGTTCAAAATAAAGGAGATAATGTGCTGCACACTAATAGCAAATCCACCGAGAAAATGTGCTGCACACTAATAGCCAAACCACTGAGAAAATGTAACATGCATTTCAATTGACATTAGTGGATCTGTGGATGTGGTGTGTACGAACTACTGTCGAACATCTATAAACACCAACACGATGCTTCTTATACGGTTTTAATTGCATACAAAACAGATCTCATGCGTGCACCACAGTTGAGTGCAGTACGGTGTCAGGAAGTGGAAGGAACCTATGCTGATCAACCTAGACACATTGCTCCTGCTCTGTGGCATCCGTATCTCAAATGTTGGCCAGTGGCCGCAGCATGTCGAGGAGGTTGACATGAAGGTGGTCACCACAGCTTTCAGTAAATATAAATATCAATAGGATATGCAGCATCGGCCTAATTTTTCAGGCCCTGCATGCCGCACACTCATCTAAGGTATATCGTATAAGCATGTCGCCGCAGCACGTACGTAGCGCAGATGGCACTACATACGCTACTAGAGAACAGACTTTAGAACGATATCCTAATTTGGCATTAGTCTCGGCATTTTTTTTTTGCCCCCGGGACTAAAGGTTCCTTTACTCCCGGTTGGAACCACCAACCGGAACTAAAAGTCCTCCAACCTTTAGTCCCGGTTGGTAATACCAACCGGGACTAAAGGTAGACTTTTTAGTCCCGGTTAGTAACACCAACCCGGACTAAATGACCCTTTAGTCCCGGTTGGTACCAACCGGGACTAAAGGTCCCCCGATGGGTTAGTTCAAAAGGAAAGCATCCCATCCATTGTTAGATGTGTTGTGTAGGTGGGGGTGGTAAGTTCGCGCGAGACAGTGCATGAGGTCTTGGGTTCGAATCTCATAGGGCGCAGCGGTGGGAGGCATTATTTTTTTTTAAGTTGGGAGGATCTTTAGTCCCGGTTGTGGCAAAGCGGGACTAAAGAACACCACTTTTAGTCTCGGAACGCTAGTCCTGGTTGGGAAACCGGAACTAAAACCAGTTCTAACCGGGACTAGATGTCAGTTCTGTAGTAGTGATATGGTGTCGAGAAAAGCTATTAGTTGCCGATGCTGCTCGATTCAGGCACGTGAGAGGGTAGGCAGAGCCACTACGGCCGGTGTCAAGCAAAGCTATCATATATAGTTGCCGAAGCCTGTTCGATTCAGGCACGTGAGATGTGAGATGAACTACACAGGAACCCACATCACAGGTCACCTGCGATGCATCGGCGCATGCACCTAGATTACGAGCTTGACACGATCACGAGTTCAGGACACGGCGAAGGCCTAGGATGGGTCGTGTCTTTTCTCTGAAGACACGGAAAAAGCTACAAGCTATACACAGGAGGCCGCAGTCCACGACAGAAACAGAAACAGTTCCAATCGTGCCCAGAAATGTCCTAATATCGCCGGCTTAACAAAACCTGTACGTACTTGGTAGCAACAGGGTAAAAAAGTGGAAGCAAGGTATAATCCAGTTACGTAATAATTTTTAAATAGTCAAATTACTTAATTACACGAACATAAAAGGACAAAAAAATACATTTGACCAGAAAATGGACCTGAAAATACTAGCCACTGCACATGACGTGATGCATGCTACCTGGCGTGACATAAGGGTTCTAGTAATCCAAGTACTAAGACCGACGAGTCGACTGAATGATTAGTCGAAAAGGTACCATTAGAAAAAGACCATGGAGGGTGGGACATGGAAGTATGGATCAAGAATTAATAAACAGAATATCCCTAATCCCAATCCCAGCGGTTAGGTGAAGGAAAACTACAGGAGCATGCATGGAATGGCCGGAATTAGCATAGGCACACACATACGCGCATGACGAAAACAGAAACAGCCATGGACGGACGATGGATGCACGTACGTGCGGCTGCGGCCTTTTCGCTAAAGACGCGGAGAAAGCTACGACCTACACACGCTACGTACGGCGACAGCGACCACAGTCCACGTCACGTCACTAAACACATTTCTTTTTCTCGCGCTAGCGACAGGCCCGGGGCACGGTGAAAGCGGGCGAAGGCGACAGATTTGACCATCGTGCTGTAAAAACTAATAAAGAAATAAAAACTGAGAGAAAAATTAGCTCCGACAGCACAATAAGCATGCGATAGTCAACGGCAATCAGTAAAATAGGACGACCATACATACATATGGGAGTACTATAATCCAATCACACATATGAACATCTCCACGAGCAGGACCTGCTAGGACCCAGGTCTTAGCTAGAAGAAAGCGACGGCGTGCAGTACGCGGCGATGCGATTGGGATCGGGGATTGCGGGTACGCAGCAGCGGGCCAGCGGCACGAGGCTTCCGTTCCGGGAATGGAAGCAAGCAGCAAACACCAAGCAGCGCCGCCGCACGACACGAAAACGAAACGGAAAGCTAAACCCCTTCCCTTCTCTCCCTCCCGAAGCTGAAGACGACGACGCGCGAACCCCGAGGCGGCGCGCGGCGGCCGGGCAAGCGGTGGGCGACAGGGAGAGGCTAGGGAGCTAGCGCTGGCGCTCGCGAGAAAATAAACGGCTCCCTCGAGTAGGGAGATGGAGAGGGATCGGAGCGGGGGGTACGCACGCACCTCGCAGCCGAGGGAGGAGCCGATGAGTCGCCTGAGGTAGCTGATGACGTCCTGGCGGCGCCGCTCCGCCTCCTGGGTGGGGTGGACGCGCAGCACCACCTCGCCGGCGGCCGCCTCCGCGGCACGCACCGCGTCCCGCCTGATCGCCGACGGCGGCGGCGCCCTCCTCGCCATCACCGCCGCCAGCGTCTCCCTCTCGCCTCCGCTGCCGCTCGCGCCGGCAGCAGCAGCGGCAGCGGCAGCGCCCCTCCCCCACGGGAGCGCCCACCCGTCGGCGCCGGGCACGAACCACCCGCCGTCCGCTCCCTGGCCGCGGCCGCCGAAGTACGCCATTGGAGGCGGGGGAGGAATCCAATCGATCGGAACGAATGGAAAGCGCCGCGGGCGGAATCGGAGGGGTTTTCGCCCTCCGAGGCAGGAAAAGATTTCTCCCCTTCTCCTTTGGGGTCGGGTCCGGTCTCCTCTGGTCCGCTCGGGGATCCAGGTGGAGTTGGTTTGGTTTCTTCGGCTGCGGCTGGCTGCCCCGCTCTGATCGATCTGGTTGCCCGAGGTGTGGAAGAACTGGCTGCCTAGCTGGGTCCCTCCGCACTCGCCTGCCGCTGCTTATATAGGCGAGGCCACCGCAACGCGGGCCTGCGTGGTGCGTGCCTGTGCCTGTGCCTGCGCCCTGCTGTGGCTGTGGCTTCGTCACCTCTAGATATATAGATAGATAGATGATTCTGCTTTTCTTTAAAATAATAGATAGACTATTTAATTTGTTGGGTGCATATATATGGACAAAGGAAGAAGATGTGGATGGCTGCCAAAACCGGGGGCACGCAGGGGCTAGCCCTGATGTATTGTGGTATTTAGAGTATTTTGATTGATCTGATATGGTAACTATATATGTATGCATGGTTGCTGTAAATAAATGTAAGACACTATTAATTTACTTGGTTCTAGTATGTGAGATAGGCAAGATGTGACTATTGTGTATGCTTTGATCCATGGATGGTCTTATGTTCATGCCTCATGAGACGAAGCAATGACTATTGTACCAAAGTGGATCCCTGGACGTCGTGCTAGGATTACTGTGACTTCCGAAATCGGACTGAGCGAACACGACAAACGGGGTTGTTGGTCGGTAATAACGTTATTTGGTGAGTGGATATCTTTTTTAGTTGTCGGGTATCGATGTCTCTGATACGACAACGGTTAGATACGGTAGAATTGATAAGCATATCCAAGTCATGTATGTGTCACGATGGTTTTCCAAATTGATCCATTGCTAAGATGGTGTAGGCGTAGCTTTGCTTTTGTCGCCTTTTGCATTTTCACATTTTTACAAGTCAGATGAACTCATGCCAAATGTTGTGTAGCTAGCAAGCGGAATTCTTACCGACAAGTGACGAGTCCTTGTTGGCTTTACGAATATGCATCTTGATGATCGTCAGATCATCTTATGTTTTGTGTGTCATCAGATGAAAAGATGGATACTACACTAGAATGGATCTACTGGATGTGCTAGCATTTCTATGACTTTGAAATTTCACTGAGCGAATGCGACAAATGTTGGCGGTTGGTTAGTAAAAGGGCCAGGTGGAACACTTTTGGCGTTAGCGGGCCACTTTTGTTTTCCAAGGTATCGATACTTTTGAGACAGTCACCTTGGATATGGTGGAATTGATAAGGATATAAGTCATGTATGTGTCATGGCGGTTTTCCGTTGCTAAAGTGATTGCGTGGGCATATCTCTGCTTTGTCGCTTTTGTATTTACACCTTTGTACAAGTCAAGTTAAACATGTCAATTGTCGTATACATAACGAGCGTGGTCTTAACCGACAAATGTATACATTTTTATCTTTGACAAGTTGCGTATATTTGGATTTCCACAAACACAATAGGTGTGCCGATTATCTCTTCATATACTTTCTACCTAGGAAACAAATTAAAAAAAATCCACACATATGGTTTGATATACTGATAACTTTCTACTGATCGTTAAGTAAAATATTTTACCAGCACGAGAGAAATTTCTATGAACAGAAAAACACAATAATCGACCCAAATTGCTATATCGTGCCGCTTGCAAGCAATTTCCTTTCCAATTTAGATGATGCACGCTTTTCTTCGGGCAATTTACTCGCTGCTTTTATCCATGAAAAAGAATTGAAGTCACCTTTCAAATACACACCCATTTTGTTAGTTATCAATTTTTATTTCTTGAGAATTCAAGGTTGTAAAAATCACATTGCTGGGTGGTCTATATAATTGAAGTACTAAAATTGACGGACCACATTTTTGGACAATTAGCTACGCAGTTTTTACCGCAAATCACGCGTATAGAGCTTCCATGAGGTGAACCTGTCCCTTAGAATCCTCTTAGCAACCATTGATGACTTCTAGCAACCTCTAATGCACAAGAAGCAGTACACGGATCCAAACAAACAGGGATGCATTTTAGAGTTGCCATATGCCAATAAACCCATGTAAAGAATGATAAAAAAAAATAACAGGTGAAAATTAAATAGTACTGGGAGGACCGTAACCCAAGCTGAAACATATAGGAGTAATCACGGCGGAAGAACAGGGTTGCTCAGATCTTTTGTTCCAACGTTCGTCCATGAGGTCTGCACAAGAAATGGGTGGCGGTTGCTGAAGATATCAGGGAAACTGACGAGGTGCAGTCAGAGGCCACTGCATTCAAGCACTGCCATAATAGCACAGAGATCTCCGTCTTCTAAAGGGAGAATGGAATCCCATTCATTTCCTGCTAGAACATCATCAGAGAATCCAGGGCACATTGATTATTTTCTCGAAAGATAATATACATAGACGATGTAAACGAGGCAAGATAAATAAATAAATAAATAAATAAATAAATAAATAAATATATATATATTATATATATTTATTATCATCTCTATTGCTTGCATCCATGTATAATTCTCTCTCCAAGTATATATGGCAGTAGAGATGGAAAATACATATACTTGGCATATTGTTATTATTCTCTTAACCATTGGTTTTTCCCGGATGATTCCATTTTTTTAAGCAGTAGTTGATTGAGCAACATATATTTCAAGTGCTGTAAATCTTGACTGCTTTTAATTCCATGCATGCCTCTTGGCTGTAGAAGCTTTTTGGCTCTATAGGAGCTGCTAGCTGTATGTTTTGGATTTAGCTGATAATAATGTTACTGGTTATTAATAATTTTGGCTATAAAATAAATAAAAAAGGTTTAATGACATAATCATAGCCACAGTGAATCACCGGCCGCCGTTCGATGCAAAACAGACCATATCTTCAAGCTAGCCTAGCCATCTCTAAGGGCGTCAGATATATATATATCTAGAACGGCTTTCGCGGCGCAGCACAGTTGTCTGGCGTCCTGTTCTTCTATTCAAAATAGCCAAATTAATTGACAGGTCAGCACCCAGGTGGGGCCACTTTGGTTCCTGGGGGCACCCGACTCTGGAACAGCATCGACTGATCGACCACGGTGGTTTTTTTAACCAGCTAGTGGTAAGAGTTTATAATTACTACCTAGGAATTTCACGAGAATCGTATGCAGGAAACACAAGAATTTCCCGCATTCTAAAGGGATCCTAAACATGTTAGCTATACTAAGACCACATATGTCGATACAATTTTTCATGTGCAAGAATTTTGTTGGGGGTGTAAATGTAATATGGAGCTAAGGTAGGTTCTTCTTTACATAGTTAGTGGTTTGTTCCCTAGTGAACATTACTAGGAAGAGGACACTCGCTTATGTGAGAATGTAGGTGGGACTTTAACACATAGCAAGTAGTGTGCTCAATGACAAAACAATGTTGTCATGTATTTTTAAATTTTAGGAGCGGTGACTAGGATTATTTCGGTGGCCTATGAACTTTATAGCAGTAACTCACACAAGAAGGTAGTAGTAATGTAAGGGGTCGTTTGGGAGTGCTCATAGCTTCATATTCTCCATGAGAATCGCTTCTAGATTAGATAGCCAAACAGGTAAATTAAACAAAACTAGATTCTGATTTTTGAGGATCTAACAAGAATTTATTTCTCTATTTATACTAGGAGTTAGGGGAGTTAAAAATTATTTACCAGCGTTTGATCTGATGAGTTAATCTTGTGTAAGGTTATATTGGAGCTACCTACAACGATTAAGGAAAAATGAGATCGAGCTCATAAGAGAGAAGCTGCTGGTTCTTTTTTGATATAAGATAATTCTCAGTGGATAGTTTTATAGCGTTTCCAAGAATATAGAATGCAATGAAACATGAATGAAACAATCACTTTTGATGCATAATTTTATTCTTTTGTTTTATGGGTATTTAATTATATGACTTATCTAGAGTTGAAAATTGAACCAGGAGAGATTCATCTACGTAAAACTCATGCATTCCCTATCTTCTTAAAAACATTACCACATCATAAAAAATACTCATGTGACAAACTATTAAATATAGATAAAACTTGCTTGAGACTTCCACTGAGACTAGCCTAAGAGCAAGGCTAATAATACAACCAGCTGCTAACTGTATAGGAACTTACAACCAATCTATTAGCTCACCAGTATAATAGTTAGCCAACTTATAGCCCACTTATCTGTCTCGTTTTTGTGCAAGCTGGTTGTAAACTTACAACATGCTTCTTTTCTCTCTCCTCCACTTCTTACAGACCCTCGTTATACTTGCTTTGAAGAGGTGCTGATTCACACATGAGGTGTGCAGCTCTGCAACAGAATGTCATGCATGCATGCGTGAGGTAGGCCATGGGTTGACCGGGTGGACCTGTAGTGCAGCCTCCATGCACGGTCCATGGTGCTTTATGTAGTCTTCTGTGATCCCTTCTGCCTCCGCCAAAAGGCAAAAACAACATTTGACCCAGGTTCAGCATGCATGCATGCGCATATATGCCTACTATGTGGGTCCAGTCTCAGAAAGTCACAGCAGAGAAGCAGAGATCGAAAGCCAGAGTGGCATGCTGTTTTACTGGTGACCAAGCTAATAAATAGCGTATAGCGGGTTAGCAGTGGATTGATGTTGAGGTAGCGGATTACGCATAGCGGACGATATTGCGGATGATAAGTTCCAATAGCGACACTCACATAATTTTAAATACATATATCATAAATAATGAGTATAAATAGATATTTAATTGTACTCAAAGAACTGATGTCTCACATATCTAAATTAATAAAATAAACATGGTGTTCCACGCATTAAATCGTCACATTAAGAGTTTGCAAAGAAACATATTATTTGCTTCTACGCTATTGTTGCCTGCTACGTGCAATTATGGCCCGCAATATTGCTTGCTATTCAAAATTGTGGCCATAAAATTTTAGGCTGCAAAGTTCAGAGCGCTATCTCATAACTCGTAACGGTAGTGGCAATGAGACGCCACCACTGTTGCGGCCACTTCCAGCGGTATTTATTACCTTTTTCGTGACAGTGACAGCAAATGAAGATCCTCGTCGTGACATGGGTGAACGAGAAATGTCCCTGTAGGTTGTAGCAGAGAGAGATGTCCTTGTAGGCTTGAGAGGCTTGTACTTCTTCCACAGAGTGAAAATGGGGCCTTCACTTATCAATTCTGAAAGCACAAGAAGTCCTCTGGGCCTGTTTGGTGGCTCTAGCTAAAACAGTTTCAGTTGTGATTTTATTTATGGAGTAGATTTATTTGGGGAGCTGAAGCTGTTTTTTAGACCGTTTAGTAAAATAGCTTCTCTTTCGGGTGAAAAAGGATGAAAGGTCTAAAATACTTTTTTTTTTCTTTCCTTTTATATTTCTCTTTATTTATTCTTTCTCTCCCTGCCTCATGGCTTCGCAACTGCCGGGTGCCGGCATCGCATCGCCGCATCGCTCGCACCTTTCTCTCCTCTGCCACTCGCATCGCAGCTCCCCGCGCCTCCGCGCATGCCCCCGCAGACCGACGGTTGCGTCCTAGCGCCCAGGCGGCCTCGTGCCTAGTCCAACTCGTGCGCCTCCCCATCGCTGCCGTGCTCCCGGCGGCCCGGCCTCCTCCACCGCGTGTGCCTCCCTGGACCCCGGTCGTCGGCTCGCCGCCACCCTCGCCGGCGTCCTCTGCATCAGGAAGAAGCCATGCATTAGCAGCATGCTCGGGAGGCCGTAAACGATCGTGGATTATTTACTGCTGGCTGGTTTGGTGTGAGAGAAAAATATTGTTCTGGCTGGAAATTTACGATCGTTTACGACCAAGCGAACAGGTTGTAGGGGCATCCGCGTCCAACTCACCCTGGGCCCGCACGCACAGCGGATGGAGCCGGAGGAAGCTAGTTTTTTGGCAAAATAGTCGAATTTGTCCCTGAACTATCGTGCTCGGCTCAATTTCGTCCCCCAACTATAAAAACGTCCGATTCAGTCCCTGAACTATCGTGCTGGGCTCAATTTCGTCCCTCAACTATAAAAACGTCCGATTCAGTCCCTGAGCTATCGTGCTAGGCTCAATTTCGTCCCTCAACTATAAAAATGTCCGATTCAGTCCCTGAACTATCCAAATCAGGCCAACTTTGTCCGTTCGCGGACGTGGCACGCCACGTTGGCTCGCGCTAATCACTGCTCAGTCAGGCCAAACCCAAATACGGGACGCTGGAACCTGCGAGCGCACGCGCTCGAGCGCTCTGACCGAGCCCGGCGCTAAACGAACAAAGGGAAAAAGGAAGAACGAGCGGATAGAGAAGAACTGAGCACGAGCGCTGACGGGCAGCAAGGAGAGGGACGAACGCTGCTTCTAGGAAGCAAGCACGACACCTGTGCACCGGCTCTGGTAACGCTCCTGTAAGAATCCCATTTGCCTGCACCTCAATCAACGAAGAACAGAGCTACGTACAGAAGAGAAAGTGATCACGAAATTCGAAGGAAAACCGCCAAATCAAAAGGAAATGCTCCCAAATTTTGCAGAGATGCAATTCAACTTGCAACGAATCTATCCCCAAGAAATCATTGCCTGAAATTGATTCAAACTCCGGGGCTACTCGATTTGGGGCAAGAACGGGAGAACAACGACGAACACAAAACTGCAAACACAAAATCAGTCAGAGCGCTCGAGCGCATGCGCTCGCAGTTTCCAGCGTCCCGTATTTGGGTTCGGCCTGACTGAGCAGTGATTAGGCGAGCCAACGTGGCGTGCCTCGTTGGCGAATGGACGAAGTTGGCCCGATTTGGATAGTTCAGGGACTGAATCGGACGTTTTTATAGTTGAGAGACCAAATTGAGCCCATCACGATAGTTCAGGGACTGAATCAGACGTTTTTATAGTTGAGGGACGAAATTGAGCCCAGCACGATAATTCAGGGACTGAATCGGACGTTTTTATAGTTGAGGGACGAAATTGAGCTCAACGCGATAGTTCAGGGACGAATTTGACTATTTTGCCTAGTTTTTTTTAGCACCGGGCGCGTCGTCCACCTCCACTCAGCAGGATTTCAGCGGATCCTCGCATGGAGCAGTTTGGCCAGAGGCCGTTTGGCTGAGGAAGTGGTAAAACGGCTTGAGGAGCCGCGGTACCAAACGGCCCCTCAGTTTTCCACAGCTCCTGTGCATGCCCGCAGTATTTATTATTAAACATGCATGTATACGTTCTATTAATTGTTAGTGTCTGATATAGTTTTTTTTTCTCACAAAGGTGGTTTAGCTACTGACTCAAAACCACAAGCAACCTGCTGCATAAACCAAAAATAATATGTATACACATTCTATGGTTAGTGTAGATATAAAATACTATTTAGGTTTACCTAATTCATATGAAAGAGGTGATGATTATGATGTACACTATGTCACTTTGACTGGATCGTCCTATAATGTTCATGTGTCAAGAGATGGAGCAATAGTTCGTAGATGAGGTCTATTCTAGCAAAAAGCTTTTAAGAGTAACAGAAGAATTACATTGCTGTGAGGCACTGACTTACTAGAAATTGTTGTAAAAACAACTCTAGTTCAACCCACACTTTTATATATGTGCATATTTCAGATCCGGATCAACAATGTGTTATGCAATGTAATGTCAATTCAAAAGGCATACTTACTACGTGTGGTGTTAAGAGGCAATCTTCTAGCTAGATGTGCTACCATTGCTATGACTTGTAAATTGGATCAAGCGATAGCGACAAATGTTGGAGGTTGGACGGTAAAGGGGTTTGGTGGGACACTTTCGACACGAATGGAATCCTTTTGTCGTGTATTAATAACATTTTTTGTGAACAGTGTATTAATAACATTGACATAGTGACCATGGATATGGTGGAGCTAATAAATGTATCCAAGTGTATGTATCGTGGTGGTTTCCGTAATCAGTTGCTAAAGTGATTGTGCATGTGTATCTTTGCTTTGTTGATTTTGTATTTACACCTTTGTACAAGTCAATTGAAACATGTAAAAAATGTAGTGAAGCTAGTGAGCGAAATCCTTGTTGACAACTTTTTATCTTTGAAAAGTGACATGTATTCGATTTGTACAAACATAACGGGTGCTCCTATAATATCTTCTTATACTTTTTACCAAAATATGCACGTACATGGTTAAATATATCGATAACTTCATACCAATTAGTAAGTAAAGTTTTACCGACCTTAGAGAAAATTCATGAACATAAAAGCATAAGGCATAATAGTCATTTTGGTCTCTGAAATATTACTCGAGACTCGGTTTCATCCCTAAACTTTTAAAACGGTTGTTTTAGTCCTTAAACTCTACTATTAGGCTCAATTTCATCCTAGAATTATGAAGATGATCATTTCAGTCCTCAAACTTTGCATTTTGGGCTCAATTTAATCCTAGAACTATAAAGATGACCATTTTAGTCTTCAAACTTTGCGTTTTCAGTCTTTAAACTTTTATTTTCAAACTCAACTTTGTCTACCGTTCTATGTGGAACACTATGCTGTTGCACCTGGTCAGCTTCAACACCACCAGCAATTGGAGATAAAAAAATAATATTCCTCCAAAAACACTTTATTGCCCATTTGTAAGTGCATCTAGCCTTTTAGTTGGTTTTGGAATTTGAATACAAATGTTGAAAGTGTGCCATCCGATTTGGTAGTTGGGACGACGCTAGGGACAATAGTACCTAACGATGACTATCCATCTCAAATCGCGAGTGGTGCCGGACAAAGGACGAAGTTGTGACAAAACGCATTTTGATAATTCATAGATGAAATTGTGCCTAAAATATAAAAGTTTTCTTTTTAGATAGACAAAATTGAGTTGAAAAAAAAAAGTTTAAAGATCAAAGTGCACTTTGGTAGTTCATGGATGAAATTGAGCCCAAATGAGGACTCAAACGATCATCTTCATAGTTCTGGGATGAAATTGAGCCTAAAAATAGAGTTTGAGGACTAAAATGGCCGTTTTAAAAGTTTAGGGATGAAACTGAGCCTCGAGTAATAATTCAGGACCAAAACGGCTATTTTGCCAAAGCATAATAAATTGACCCAAATTACTAAGTAGTGCTACTTGCATGGAATTTTGTTTTCAGTTTAGTTATTGTGTTGTTTCCTTTGGGTAATTAAGTGTTTTCATTTATATATGGAAAAGTACTCACCTTTCCATATACACATCCCATTTTCTTAACTACCAATTGTTATTTCTTGATAATTCGAGGTTGTCAAAATCACAATGCTGGCCTATATAATCGTTGTACTGAAATTGAGTGTCCACATTTTTATAAATGGTAATACATAATCTAGACATATATGTCTACATTGTAGTATTACCAAACATAAAACTAATATGTATATGCATTGTATGGCTAGTGTAAATATAAAAGACCATTTGGATATACATATGTGATGCGTAAGAGGTGATTAAGATGTAAACTCCAATTGGATCATCTTATGTTTGTGTCATGAAATGCAACAATGGCCACTTCACGAAAAATGGTTTGGAGATGAAATTGTTTAACAAACATCTTAATTCAAGAGTGAGAGAAAATAATTCTATTGCTACAGAAGATGTAGCAATAGCTGCTTCACAAAAATGGTTTGAACTTTCAAGACTAAGGAAAAATTTTCTATTGCTATGAAGTGCCATTGACTTAATAGAAATCGCTACAGCAACTCCACTTCAGCACCCACTCAACCCGTGTCTATTTTTGATCCTAACAAACAATTATAGACATAACACTGATTCAAAAGGTACACATATGAATGTATGGTGTTAAGAGAGAATCTGCTAGATGTGCTAGCATTAATGCTTCACAACTATTGGATCCAGCAATAGCAACAGACTGTTGGTAGTTGACCGGTAAAGGGGTTTGGTGGGACCCTTTTGACATGAATGGATTATTTTTTTAGTGTTGATAACTCTGATATGGCAACCACAGATATTCTGGAATTGATAAGAATATCCATGTGTATGTATCGTGGCAATTTCCTTGATCCGGTGCCAAAGTAATTGTCTATATGCATAGCTAACATCTACTTGTTGCTTTCGTATTTACACCTTTGTACAAGTCCATTGAAAGATGTCCATATCTCGTGTAGCTAGTGAGCCAAATCCTTGTCAACAAACATAAAGAATTCTGAACTTTCACAAGTGTCACAGATTTGGATTTGTACAAACATAACTGCCTCCTTATTATCTCTTCATATACCATTTTTCAAAAAGGGCATGGAATACACATTTACATGGTCAAATGTATTGATAGATTCGCCCTAATTAACAGGAAAACTTTCACCAACATGAGAGAAAATTCCATGAACAACAAGACACAATAAATTGACCTAAATCACTATATTATATATGCTGTTCACCTAAAACTTTCTCTTCAGTTTATTAGATGCACTACACGCTTTTCTTTGGGTAATTTAGTCGTTGTTATTATATATGAAAAGAAGTCACCTTTCAAATACACACCCCATTTTGTTAATTAGAGATAGTTATTTCTTGAGAATTGAAGGTCATCAAAATCATATTGGTGGTGAATTAACAATCCACATTTTCGCACATCACTGCATTAATGTACCACAAATCATGCGCTGAGCTTCCATTAGCCATTTGGTGAACCTGTCCCTGGAAATCCTCTTAGCAACCATGGATGACTACTAACTTACAATGCACAAATGGCAGTACATGGGTCTAGACAAAAGGACTGAGGGCTGCATTGCACCGTTGCCATAAAAAGCCATATGCCAAAGATTATATTGGCCCTGGCTAGAAAGAGAGTACATCACGGAGGAAGGACATGGTTGTTCAATACTTTTGTTCCAGTATCCATGCCCTCTTAGCATGAACGCGGGAAGCAATTGTTGAAGATAAATAGGAAAACTGATGAGATGCAATTAGAGGTCACCACATTCAAGAACTACCACCATAATAGCACAAAAATTTCCATCTACTATAAATAAAGGATTGTGAAGCCCATCCATTTCCAGCTAGTATATTATGAGGAAATATATCTCCAATCTAGGGGGCATTAATTATTTTATTGAAGTAGATGTATATATATGGTGCAAGATAAATGCAGTGTGTACTACAAGAAATTAAAAAAATCTAAATATAACCCCCACCCCGCAAAAAACCCTTTTATATAGCATATTATACCAATATATTGTAGTATAAACTACTACAAATCATGGTAGCTATTACTTTAACGTATTTTAATTTGGCTATAACACGTTTTGGCTATGAACTGTGTTGAATGTTTTGGATTCAGTTGATAATTGTATTATTATTATTGCTTATTTATTTTTACTAAAAATAAATAGAAAAACGATGACATGATCACGGCCAGAGTGGCTCACCGTTCGGTGCCAAGGTAGATCACATCTTTAGGATACGTCTATCTATCCCATTGGATATCACAGAAACCACACCTGTTTCTGTCTAAAGAGTCAGGCTGACATATAGGCCGGTCAACATGTAAGCCCCAGATCGAAACATCACAGTGGCTTATGTATACCATGCCCCTGAATGCATCCTTGATGTCAGTCACATGAAACATACATGTGTGTGGACCGTGAAGTGGTTTTTTGCTGTATGGATCTTTGTAGCTCATCTCTCAACCGATCCATATAGTAGTTAGCTCTTCCCTATTAATACATGGTCCACTTGTCTCTCTCACAAAGTTTCTTGGTTCTTATGTCTAAGCCGGCTATAAACTTATAGTCCACTTCACCTCTCTCTCCTCTCCTCTCTCCCTCCTCCATCTTAGCATACAGCCCACCTACAACCTTTTATTACTTGCTCTAATGTTGAAGACAACTCGCGCACACGTGGCAACTTAGGTGTGTGACTTTTAAACTTTGCTTGGTAAGTAGTGTATAAACAGATTTTGTCATATCTTTTCAATTTTCGAACAATGACTAGGATTCTGGTGGCCTACTATATATGAACTTGGCCGCGTATTCTCGATCACAAGAGGCTAGAACATATCTGGTCAGTTTGTACTTCTTGCTTTTGAACAAAGGACAGCGATAGCATTGCTCTAGACTACAAGTAACATTTTTTTTTTGAATTACACAAGTACAGACGCAGATGCTCAACACACACGCACACTTACCCCTGCGAACACACGTACGCAAATCCTACTCCTATGAGCACGTTCAAAAGACTGTGCCGGCACATCTCAAAATTGGCAAATTCACCATAGGCGCCTCGACATGAACGTCGCCTACCATTGAAAGCACAACACCGTTAAATCCTGAAATAAATACAGGAAAATGTAAACACCCGTGTCAAGTCGAGGACTTGAACCCTGGTGGGTAGGTTCTACCACAAGGAACCTAACCAACTGAGCTAGGCTTAGTTCGCAGACTACAAGTAACCTTATTTTGTCCCTCAAGGAAATCTGGGGCTACGAGGTATACACCACTGAAAATATTCTCATGTGTGGATGATGTTCATGTTCATATGCATAGCTAGGAGAACCAAAGAAAAAAAGAAAAGAGACTTGATTGCATCCTTTTGAATATTTCATCTTTTTATGTGGCATAAAATTAATCCCATGTAAGCTAGGTTATATTGGAGCTTATTGACGATCATTAATGCTAATCATAAACCGTCAATATAACTTGCATTTATCTTTAAAATTAATCACCAACATAGGAGTAGTGATTTATACTAAGTATTTCCACGAGTTTTGGTGATTTTGTGAATGCAGGAGGATTTATCCAGAAAACAGGCAAAGTGGGCCATATTAACTCAACAAATCAGGCCCAACCACAAAGGAACCGACTTCACTGGGCCCTAATCCATAGCCCAAGATGTAATAATGAAGATCCACGTGGACGGAGTCAGAGGTGGGGTCGGTCGACCCCACCTATCGGTCGACCGACCTCCCTGGACCCACCTGTCAGCTTTAGTCGACTCCAACCGACCTTGGGGATAAATCTACACCATTAATTCAAGTTGGTTTTGATGAAGGGTCAAGATTAAGCCGTGCCATGGATCCATGGGCCCATAGGATTGCCGAGCGCCCCTATAAAAGGACCCCTAGACCCCATTCAGAAGGGATCGTAGTTGAAGAGATGAATAGTTCCTAGAGTAGAATCTATTCTTTTGTACATAGAAAATAGTGTGATAGAGAGTGAGGGACAAGTTTGGAGGAAGTAATGGCTTGTCGGTGCTCTCCTTTCGACTTGTACCTTGGCGAATGCAGACTTTGTTCAAGTCTGCATTTGAGACATCTCTGGTAATTGATTTCTAACCCATAATCAGTTTATTTTGTTTATCAGGTTCATGATTCATTTGAGTGCTTTAATTCTTGTTAAGCTCTTGGGTTAAAGTAATAATCGTTAGTGTAAGCGTGGTGCTTAGACTGTCAGTTATTCGTGGATGCACCCTGCACTCCGGATGTGGTAGATCATTAGGTGTGACAGCCTCATTAATCCTCTGTATTCCATATCCCTTCTGTAGGCCTAGCATGACCTAAGTTGCGATGAAAGAAGTATAATTCTTCCTTAGTAATGTCCCCAAGTGAATATTAGAATACAACTCTGTCAGGGCTATGTAAATTGGATACCCCAAAGCACAGCCTTAAGAGGTCGCTTAGGATGGCCTGGCTGATCACGGCCTAGCCAAACATGGCCCATCTTGACCTCTCACCTCCGGGCTGCACGGAGATACCCCAAAGCACAGCCTTAAGAGGTCGCTTAAAAGAAATTTGAGGGACAATAAATCGTGCGATCTTGCGGGCGAGGGTTAACAGACTATAGCCCTTGCGCACGTGGTTTAACAGAGTATAGTTGCTACAGATAGAAAAGATATGTTTGATTCATAGAATCCAAATTAAATTAAGAGTGGTAGACAGATATATACACACTGCAAAAGGTTATGAGCAGTTCGTTGTAATGAAAAAGCGAATCTTTGATGTAAAAAGGTATACTCTTGGCTTTGTGAGCACTTTGATAATTGACTATATGTGAGCATGGTTGCAGCATATCCTTCAGTTTGATGGCATGGTCCTGTCGGCAGTGAAGGTGTCGAGGTCCAAACCTAGTAGAGTAATTTAGAGGTTTATAAATAGGAGGAAATGCTATTTATTTTTCAGCGCACTTTTGATCACCGTGGAAGCCCCTTGGACATAACCTGATGCTAATATTTTTCCTTCAAAATTTACATTAGGTGACTTGTTGATGTTTAGCTTAGGAACACTTTGGTGGGCTTTCTTAATAATAGTATCAGGAATAAGTTTTCATACATGATTATGGAACCTTTAACTCAGGTATCTGGCGTAACAGCACATGAAACTTGAAAGAATTAAGTTTTAGATTATGGAGGGGGGGGACCATAGTATGAGGTGTGCTGCTTACCATTACCGGATTCAGCTAAGGCCGATATACACTCGGCAAAACCTTTGCCGAGTGTTACACTCGGCAAATAGCGCTCGGTAAACAGTTTATCGGCAAAGACCTCTTTGCCGAGTGCACTTGCCGAGTGCTAATCTGACACTCGGCAAAGAAAAGTCGCCGTGACGGCGAGCGCCACCGTGATGACAAAGCCTTTGCCGAGTGCTAAATCGACACTTGGCAACGAATTTTCGAAAAAATATAAAAAAATGCCGCCGCTGCCTTTCCGCGTGCGGCGCGTGATGGATCCCGGGCGCGTCCTGCGCGGTGACGGTCTGCAGCCTCTAGCCGCGGCCGTAGTCGGCGAGGGCCGCGTTGGGGCCGAAGTTGACGGGCTCTTCGCCGTCCCTGACGGCCTCGACGTGCAGCGCCGGCGGGGCCCCGGGTTCGAGCTTGCGGTTGATGGCGTGCAGCGCGTAGCGGGCCGTCGTCCCTGCCGCGAACCGCCGGACCTTGCCGGAGCTCCTGCACGTCACCTCCAAGAACTGCCAAGCGGCAAGCAGACAGCAAGCGTGTCAGTTCGAGGAGAGCGGGTGCAGCAGGAGGAGGAGACCTTCCGCGGCAAGCAGACAACAAGCAGACCTTCCGCGGGATGAAGATGTACAAGAAGGTTCGTGGGGCTCTGTGCAGCAGGAGGAGAGCGGGTCTTACCGGTTGCGATGGAGGAGGAGAGTCGCCGCCGCCGTCCTTGCCTGGCTGTTGCGCGTCGCCTGGCTGCTGCGCCCGCCGCTCCGTTGCAGCGCGCGCTGACTCGCGCCCCGCTGGGTGAGCTGCCCACCCTCAGATTTGCCTGGCTGTTGCGCGTCGCCGTGCAGTTATATAGTATAGCAGCTTTGCTGAGTGTCTAGATCTGACACTCGGCAAAGTAGTGTTTGTCGAGTGTTCTAGATCTGACACTCGACAAATGATTTTTTTATTTTTTATTTATTTTTTGCCGAGTGTCCTAGATCTGACATTCGGCAAAGCAGGGTTTGCCGAGTGTTCTAGATCTGAGCACTCGGTAAAGTTTTTTTTTTCTTCTCCTTCTTTTCTAGAAAAAAGATTTTATTTCTTTGCCGAGTGTTTTTTTTGACACTCGGCAAACCCCCTCTTTGCCGAGTGTCTTCTCCTGACACTCGGCAAAGTGGTGATTTGCCGAGTGTCATTTTTTGACACTCGGCAAACCATAATTTTTTTTCACTTTTGACCTCCAAACTTTTTCTACAGTCCTCATACAATACCTGGTACTCCATGTTCCAATGTGGCACATTTCTCAAACTTTTTCTATATTTCTTTAATTTATTTCATTTAATTGAATTTTCTTGGATAATTCAAATTATAACTGCTAGTCATTCGAATAATGAAAAAAATGAATGGAAAAATGATATTCATGTTATTTAGTATAATGTGAGGCCGTATCCAAGAACAGACCACCAATTTCGAACATATTGTTCACGAATAATAACCACGAACTTGTGGTCGAGTTGTTTTTAAATTCTATAAAAAGCAAACGAAGACCGAAAATCTTGAAACTTGTCGAGATGTCATGATATCATATGTGGAGGCTGTGATAAAAAATTGAGGAGGTTTCGCGCAAGTTTGTCACGTACGATGCTTACCACCTCGTCGGCCTCTTCATGAAATCATGGAACTTCTTCGGAGATTCTTCGGTTTGCAAGCATCGTACGTGACAACTTGCGCGAAACCTTCTCAAATTTTTATCACAACCTCCACATATGATATCATGACATCTTGATAAGTTTTATGATTTTCGGACTTCGTTTCCTTTTATAGAATTTAAAAACAACTCGACCGTAAGTTCGTGGTCATGTTTCATGAACAAGATGTTCGAAATTGATAGTTTGTTCCTGGATACGGCCTCACATTATACTAAATAACATGAATATCATTTTTCCATTCATTTTTTTCATTATTCGAATGACTAGCAGTTATAATTTGAATTATCCAAGAAAATTCAATTAAATAAAATAAATTAAAAAAATATAGAAAAAGTCCGAGAAATGTGCCACATTGGAACATGGAGTACCAGGTATTGTATGAGGACTGTAGAAAAAGTTTGGAGGTCAAAAGTGAAAAAAATATGGTTTGCCGAGTATCAAAAAATGACACTCGGCAAATCACCACTTTGCCGAGTGTCAGGAGAAGACACTCGGCAAAGAGTTAACGGCGGCTGCCGGCCGTTAACGGCGGCGGCCCTTTGCCGAGTGTTCTGGTTTGCCGAGTGCCCGACACTCGGCAAATAGCCCCTTTGCCGAGTGTTATTGTTTGCCGAGTGCTCGGCACTCGGCAAACCACCTCTTTGCCGAGTGCTAGTTGTTTGCCGAGTGCTTTGTCTCTGACACTCGGCAAATAGCCCCTTTGCTGAGTGTCCGATAAAAACACTCGGCAAAGTCTGAGACACTCGGCAAAGAAGCCGTCTCCGGTAGTGAATCCTATGATCAAGTAAAGGAAAGCAATCAGTTCAAGGTGTTTACCTAAAAATAGATGGGCTTAACAACAACGTGAACAACTCAATAATGTAATCGTAGTTCTAAACTGAAGAAAATCTGTGCAACTATATTGGTGGACGACAATTTATATATTTGTTGCATGTAGTGCAAAAGTATTTAGTCGACCAAGTACTATAGGTATTACTTTTGTTCCTACATTTTTTCCAAATTCCAATCCTAACTTCGGATTGTTTATATTATTGCTTGTATTTTCAGTTCCTTACTTATGACTAAAATTTAATAGGCGACTCCAAAATCTAAGGCGTAATGAAAAATTATGTAAAGAAAGAATAAAATGGTAACTACAATATCTATTGTGGCCTGGAAGAATATGTGCAAAGGTGGAGGAAAATATGGACTAATGTTTCAGAGATCTGAAAGTTTATATCAAACGCTTGGTCATCAGATCACTATGGGGAATCGTATTGGATTAATCACCTGTCAGGTAGGTGAGATTCAGCAAGAACAAAGATTCGGTCACACATAGTACCTGTTTGTATTGAGGACTATGGCACAATGAAAGCCGAGCACTCAGCTCATCAATCTGACTCCCTTGCAGTATTCGGATGGCTTTGTCAGCGCATGACCTGAAAGTATATTGAGATCGAATAGTTATTTAAAGAGCTTCAACCATTTATGAATCTGCTGTTAAATTGGACAAAAATGCATGTACAACCAGGGATATGAATGTTACCAACCGATCAAAGGGAAGTGGCACAAGGGTGTACCTTGCCAGTTGATTGTTGGAGCAATGTGGACCAATAAAAATGCGTTTTACACTACATTATCTTTTTTATTCCACAGCGAGTAATTGTTTTTTCATCTAGAATGAGAGGTTTTTTAGTAATCTGCACATTCTAAAGGTGAAGCCTCATCACAGTCTATTTTTATCAATGTACAAAGCACAAAGCACCTTTCAGAAAAGTACTAGCCAAGAGGCACAAGACAAACTTACCAATAAATAACTGGAGAGAACCAGTCACCTTTCATTTAGGATTTTTATTCCGCCACTGAAAACCCAATAACCGGAGAGAACCACCTTTCATTTAGGATTATTATTCCACCACTGGGAAACCCTCCACTATCATCTTGGTTTTCAAAAGACAACCCCCAAAGAACAAAAGAAGTGATTGATCAACAGACTAACTTGAATGCAGTAATAGAAACTCTGAACTGTAGCTACAAAAGCTAACCCTTACATGTATTGGCGGCATCTTGGTTAGCAGAGGAACTGCTGTAGTACTCATTTTTATTCAATCAATCTACATAGCATAGGCACATCAATTAATTAGTTGAACTGTCAAAAACTAAGCAATAAAATACAAGAAAATGAGACAGATTCAATGCACATTTGTGCAGTTGCACACTATCCAACTTTTCATTTCATTTTGAGTTAAAATGGGGGCCTCAAATATTATCGGCTCACCATACTGTATCCCTAACCAGAATCTTGTAGTGTCAAAGTAAGCAAACACAAATTGCTACATCAGCTCATGCCTAGAAATTCTAGCTGCTTAGTAGGAATGTTTGTGTTTTTTTTTAATTAGGGATTCCATACTGATCAATGGTAATGTACCCAGGTTAAGTATCATTAATTCTGATGTAACACAACAAAGGGCTATTTTGACATCTCTTACATAGAATGCATCAAGCCTGCAACCTCTCCAATTTAGCCTTCTGAACAACAACCTAAATTGTCTTCCATGGTAATGAGGCATCCTTATAAGCAGGAAACAGGACTTTCGTATTGGTCGGCAAAGGAAAAAATAGAGATATGCACCGTACAGAAGGAACAGAGCAGAAGAATTCCTTGTTGAATTAAGCAGCATAGAATTGAGTTTTAGCTTTCATTTTCAAAGGGTTAATATATGTCACAGAGAAATGCCACTGGAGCTTTATTTGCAGCGATCCATCAAATGTTTCAAATAGTTGTAATTATAGCTAGCTGGTTGAAAGCAATTTTATGCAGGAAGGTGCGAAAATATGCAGAGTGAAATAAAATGATCAGAACACAAAAAAGGTGCAGGTAGTGACTGCCTGAATTTATGCAAACAACGTGTGAGAAGTCTTCTTTGTTACTTTCATGTTGAATTGAAGACGCAAAAGATTCATGAGGAATACTGAAGCACAAATCATAATTGCTGAAACACACATCAGGAAGAAAATAATTGGGAAAACAAGGGTTACATTTATTTACCTTTCTTTGCTTGCATGTCCTTGTTGTTTTTACTTGCCTTGTCACTACAGACTGGAGAGGTCTGCAAGAGTAGGTTTCGCTTAACACCACGAGGCGAGAGAGGCAAAAAAAATACCTAATAAATAATGAGCATCAACAAATAATGGTGTTGATTTATGTGTTGTTTTCCAGGTGCCCAAGAACAGAAAGCTCATTGAAATCACAAATGACAGGATAAAAAGGGGTCAATACTATGAGTTAACAATAAAAGGCACCTTAACAGCAAACATGACATGGTAAATATTAGCACTACCTAGATTCACCTCTCACAATATGCAGCAGGCATAAGTATATTTGTAAGCAAATTCACTATGGCAGTATGCAGCCTAACAAAGGTATGGATCACTAACTACGTTTGATGCATTAGAAAAATTGTTTGCCAATAAATTTTTACCTTATATACTTTGAATATGAGCTTTAGAAATATTTGAGCAAAGTTTCATAATCATATAGCCATTTGATCAGCAGATGCCAACAAATCAACGAAACATGGAATATTATCCTCGTATCCCAACTGTTATTGAGGAATACAACTGGGTTCGAGGTTCACCCATCTTTGAGCAACCTTTTTAACTAATAATACTACGTGAGTTTATGAACAACAGAAGGAGCCCACACCTAAAATGATGATCAGCAGGACCATTGTAAGCATAAGCATAAGCATAAGCCCAGCAGCATTAGAAATGAGAAAATAGAAGATGAGTAAGAGGGAGCCTTGGAAATAAAGAAAATGGCATCATTTGATCTCTTGCAGTTTAGTAACCACAGCATGTAGTTGAAAACACCATCCTTTACAAACAATTACGAATTTCAAAGTTGTCATCTGAACCATGAAAACACCATGTAAATATATGTGGGAACAGAAAGAACCATAGGAAGATAATAAGAAAAGGATCTGAAAAATAAGGGAATCAAGAGATAGCCTCAATAAATCTCAAAATTGTGGTTTGTATCCAGAACATAATCAGAGAAATCTTGAAATGTTTCGTACATCACAAAGTTCAACATGGCACAACACATATTAAGAGATACTTCAGTTCAAACCATTTTAATTCGGTGGTGGTGGCTGAATACCTTATACAATATACATTAATTTTGCAGCTTTTGCATATGAAGTTCTTCAGGGTCTTACTTCTTTATCAATATAATATGTAGCTTTCCCACCTGTTCACTTTTTTTTTAAAAAAAAAGTGGAGCATTGAAAATATGGACAGTCCCAAATTCCTAACTGAAACCTGATATTTCAAAGCTCCAATCACTTATATTCAGTAACTTATATAATGCATATACGATGAAAACCAAGAAAAAAATGACTGGAGCATTGGTAGAAGAAATGTAAGCATACCATTTCAGGTTGAGCTATGAGCTTCAAAGTTCCAGCAGCTGACAAACCTTTAAGAAGCATACATCATGCACTTTCGTCATCACTCATTAGTGCCATAATATTTGGTACAAAACCTGTCATCACCAAATCCAAAAATAAACAATCAGAATTCATCACCACATCGTACTCCACACACCAAATCCAAATGTCCAAATCAGAATTACCACAACCATCTCCTCTCCCAACCCCAACCATCACCAAATTTCGAAATCATGAGTCACCATAGGCTGCAGCCCACTCCACATACCAAATCGAACAAACACGACACAACAGGCCGACAAAAGGCAGCAGAGCTGCAGAGGGCCAAAGGAGTAGGCAGGAGCCCACAGCTGTACAGGGGCAGGCGTGTAGGAAATTATTTGGAAATGCGAATAAGGAAGTGTGTAAATTGGCCAGCAAGGAAATTCCTGAGGAATGAGGAAAAAAAATCAAGTTGCAATTCAGTAACGCAAGCTGGCAGCCTAATAAGTACAAAACAACCGACTAAGATAAGGTAGGTGGCTAAAATGTAGAGATCTTTTGGGACTACACTCTAACACATCGACTCTATCGGACACAAGCTAACTGATATAGAGGGGATGGAACTCAGCCATGGAAATATTACAAAAATGGGTTATGGCATATATAAACCGAGATTAAGACATATTTGCCTGCAGATTTATATTATTTTATTTTAAGTATAAATAGCTTCTCAAACTGTGCTTCTTTCCCTTTTCCAGGGAATTCGGAAGGGGGAGAGGAGGGAAGGGGGAGCAGCAGTTCCCAGGCAAGCATAGGTTACAAGGAGAAAATTTGTCTGAAAGAAAATTAAACAGGGGAAATAGACTGGTTGGAAAAAAAGAAGAGAAGCTATTAACCTGCACATAATATGACCTGAGATATGATAAACATGGAATGGGATAATAACACAAGGCTGATACCTTAGGCGCTGCAAGATTACTATGAATTGTTTCTATACGCAATATTGCCTGAATGCTATCAGAGTATATTTTCTCACAAATCGCATAAATCGATGCACTTAGCACAAATCACGAAAAAGGAATCTGAGACAAGAAAAGCTAAAATGCATAAATAATAATAGACCAAGGAAACATACCAAAATAGAGAGGATACTCATGGCACAACAAAGACGAAGACGAAGACGAAGACTTAGCATCTCATTTATATTATTGTGAAACAAAGCAAAGAACATAGTACTTTCATGTAAATATATTTCAAACATGGTATAAGATGTATTGCAACTCCTTGTATAACAACCTTACTTCTCAACTTACATAAATAAGACTAACTGCTCTTTGAGCAGTAGTTTACCAATGTCAAGTGGCACACTGCCAACTAATATTTAACAAATACCCCCATCAAACAAATATTTAACAAATAAATTAGATCAACACGATTGTAGTAATTAAGGTGGTTCATACATGCCTCCATGTCCCTAACAACCCATAATGCATGCTTGTCAATGTGACCAAAGTAGAACGGGTGAGATAAACTCCGCAAGCAATAGCCATGAATATACATATAACGTGCATACAATGGAAATTAAGTTTATAACAAAAATATTAACCATAATGTTAGGCTAGGATATGAGCAGTGTTAAAGCAAACACCCTCATAATATAGCAACTGCCAGCCAACTCCCTAGAAGCCCATAATATTAACAATTAAAAAAATCTGGGATATTTCAGAAATGTTCTATGTAAACACTAGAGCAAGGTTGGTCACACATTAGTACATTACAGAATTCATAACCATTTGTGAGTTTGACATCAGATAATTAAAGTAAATCATAACAATAGACATCTCATGTCAACTCTGACACATAATATAAATAAGCATGCTCAGATGAGATATGTATATGTAATCATTCAAACCAAATAACATTGACAAGATACCAGATATGGGGACTGCAATTATCTGAAATTCCAGATTGCACAGACTAGTGCACAAATGAGGTGGAACTGATTTTGTCTTAACAAGCATACAAAAGATGGCATGTCGTACGGATGCTATGGTAAAAGAAGACATAGTAATTAATGCCATGTTGCATGCTATATCATACAGATGCAATGCTATATTGAGTGAGCTCACACAGTACGTAAAGAAGCCAACTATTACTAAGTACTTCACATTGTGTAGGAGTTGAGATAGGTGGGACGAAAAGATGGCCAACCACTAGGCGGGCAAAGCTCAGGTTGATGAATTTACGGGAGAACCGGAAAAGTCATGCCAGTGGGAGAGGATGGTGGGAGTCAAGGACAAGATAAATGAAATTATGTGGAAATGCTAAATTCCTCTAAAGGTGAAAGTGTTCTTATGGCAGGTTATACATAATAAGCTACAAACGGCTGTGGCTCTTGTTAAAAGGCAATGACAAGGTAGCCCTCTCTGTTGCGTTTGCAACAACCCAGAAACGGCCAACCATATTATTTTTGAATGTGTGGTTGCACAATATATTTGGTGCTGCGTGAGGGACGCTTTCAACTTACAGAATTTCCCGCTGTCGATTCAGGAACTAATATCCCAATGGTTGCCAAGGAGGCTGGGGATCTCTAATAGATTATGTCTTACTATGTTTGCAGGTCTAGCTTGGGCGATATGGAAGAATCGCAATAAAATGGCGATTGAAAAGTGCTTTCCGCTGAATCCAGATGGTATAATACATATGGCTATCAACTTTTTGCAGATGTGGGCGGATCTACACAAGGAGAGCGACAAGAACAAGATGAAAGGGATGGTGCAGTGTATTGCTGATTGGATGAGCCAGAAGAAAGGCGTTGAAGAATTAATCTTGCTCAGAGATCGTGATGATTTAGTGCCTAGCTGTTTTTCTTTTACGTTAGGGTTCAGGTCGCTAGTCGGGTGGTTGATGCGTTGCCGGGTTGTAATCTGAACTGTTAAGTCTGGCTGTTCTGTCAAACTGGAAACCCCAGTCTGTGAACTCTGTTATTGGCTTTCTTAAAAGCCGAGTTAATCTCCTTTCAAAAAAAAAGTGGGAGAGGATGGCCAACCACTGGGACAAAGCTTAGGTTGATGGATTTTGGGGAAGAACCGGAAAACTCATAATGCACGTGGGAGAGGATAAAGGCTGGGGATATTTTCCCTTCGCGCGTCATGCACACGAGCACCACAATGTGCACCCTTTATCTCACCCTGCTTAGTGATGCGTGGGCTTTGCCAAGTCTTATTGGAGCGCTTGCTCAGCCTGCATGTTCTATGTTTCTGGCGAGCACACAAGTATCTGTGACATGACGTGCCAGTTTTGACGCCTCCATATATGTTGCATACACAGGAAAAATGAGACGGCTGTGACTGAAATCTTACTAACAGGAGTATTTTTTTTTACCTCATGGATAGAACTGATTTTATATAGTGAGACTATATGTGATAATCATAGATGATATACTGTACGAAGAGGTAACATATATACATGAAAATCATCATACCAACAAAGGCAAGCATTTGAAAACAAGCCATTTCACAAACTTGCATATGACAGAGTTCATTACAATAACATTATGTTGAGTACAAGATAAATAACTAGTTCACCAACTCAATTCAAATTGACAATATTGAACTCAGCATCCAATGTCGAATGCCCTTACTATCAAATAAATATCATAAGACAACAACAGTTTACGGCGGAGGAATAAAAACATCACATAATATGACATCACATGCCACAGTGCTCTCAGAGCATATGTCGTCACTACTTGATACCAGCGGTGGCATAGGAAGCTACATGCTCCGCAAGTCTACCCCATATTGAAGCTATATAGCCCGTGTGATGCCTATGAACATGGAACGCACCAAAATGCCTTTGGGACTTTGTAAACCGGAAGTACACCGTGCCACGATCAACAGAGAAGTAATAGTTGGTTCTCGGCAGAAGCACCGCACCTCGTGGTCCGGTAAAAATAGCCCGTTTACCTAGGTCGAGGATTGGCAACAGCGTTTCCTCCTCCATATCGACATGGAATAACTCGATCTGTGTCTCCAGTGATGAGCTCCTACGGGCACCGAATCGTACAACCCGATCCCGGCTGCACACCGCCATGAGCCTGCCGCCGTCGTCCACCAGACTGACGGTGCGGAACTGTCGCTCCATGTTGGCCGCGACCACCAGCTGCGGGCGTGGTCGTTGCTCCAGGTCCACCACCAGGAGATTGGTGCGGTCGACGCAGTAGAAGCGGCCCTGGAAGGTAGCCGTGGATCGCAGCGGGAACTCGGGGTAGAGGCCACCTACCAGGGTCCAGAGCGCGTCTCCGGGCTTGGCCACGGCCATCTGGTTGATGTGGCCGAAGTAGACGACGACGGTCGACGCGTCGGCGAAGCCGGCGGCCGTCACCACGTGGTCCTCGCGGAACGCGAAGGGAATGGGCCCCCAGCGTCTGTCAGCTGGCTGCAGCGTCTGCAGCGTCGGGAGGTCGACGACGTGGCGGGTGAGGGGGTTGAGGAGGCGCACGACGAGATTCGTCTCGTCGCGCAGCACCAGCATGCCCTCTGGCGCCGCGGCCGGTCCCGGGACCACGGCGTGGCCGGCGAGCTCCGGCAGATCGACCTTGATGATCTTCCGGGTGGTGACGTTGAGCAGCTTGCGGCGCGTGGGCGTGGCCTCAGGCGCCGGCTCCGTCAGCAGGATCCACCGGCGAGGGTGGAAGCGGTGGTCGATGACGCGTTCACCGAGTTCACGGGGCTTCTCGGTGCCGCTACCGGCCATCCATAGCGTGCACACCAGGCGGAACCGCATGAAGTCCGCCACGTCGCCGTCCCGGAGGCGGTCGGCGATGGTCTCCACCGCCAGCGACGTCAGGCCAGCCCAGTCACGCCTGTTCGCGCGGGAACCACCGACGATGGGGACGACAAAATCACGAGCCAAAGTACTTATAAGCGACTATATACACAGAGCAGAAATCGAGGACAGATCTCGAGTTGTCTCTCGGCGACAGACGAAATGGACCGGAAATCGGATTGAGCGAGCGAAGAACGGAGGGCGAGAGAGCGCGTACCATTTCGGGCTGACTCCGGCAAGGGCAACGCGCTGGGCGATGCGCTTGGACCTCCTCAAGGTCGTCTCCGCCATGGTCGTCGCGGGCGCGGCTGGTCGCTCGGTCGCTGGAGAGGGGCCGGCAAGGGAAACGCGCTGGGCGGCGATGCGCTTCGACCTCCTCACGGTCGTCTCCGCCATGGTCCTCGCGCGGCTCGTCGCTCGGTCGTCGGATAGGGGAGAGGAAGGGTGGGGACGAGAGGGCTGCGCGCCGGCGGAGAGTCGGAGAGGACCAGTGTGGGGGCTGCGGGCTGCGCCTGCCTGTTTAGGTCAGTGCTTGTAGGGCATTGAGAGGTGGGCCCGATTTCTTGTCTCCAGCAAAAGAAACGGTCGGGTGGAGGGCGGGGATCGCTATCCCTAACACGTCATGTTTTACGTGTGGCAGCGGCAGCGCGCGTGGGAGCGGGCGGCGGCGGCGGGGGTGCAGACGTGCTGGGCTGGCCTGTCAGGGGCACAGATCGAGACGGCGGCATGCCGCATTGCCGCTGCAAAGGAGCTAGCGCTTCTGGCGTCGGGCCGCGGAGCGCGCAGGCGTCGTCCGTGTAGATGGCCCTGCTGCGTGAAGGCGGCGGGAGCCCGGCCGGAGGCGGCCTTGGCGTCCGTGTTCGGCTACGAGCGAGCAGCACGCGCGGGGGCGTTTTGGAAGCAGCGCGTCTGCTGCTTCCAAAACTAGGGGCGGCATGGCTGGCGGGCAGGGGCAGCCGAGAGGCGAGGCCGCGAGGGTCCGACTGTCCGAGGCAGGAGCAGCTGTGCCGGTTTGGTAATTGCTACTGTGGTCGACTCTCGATTGGAGTAGCCACCAAAGTGCGAATCCAGTTTGTAAGTTAATTTAGTTACTATTAATTGCCTTCCCATTTCAATATATATACTCGATTGCAATTTGTGAATGTGAAACTGTAACAGTAAGGCTAAGGCAGAGGGGCATTTACTTAGAGTAATTTCTTAGATGGTTGCCACTTTCATATTTAAACAATGGGTACTTATATATATATTTTAAAATAATTAAGTTATGGTTGATTTTATGAATATACGAAACTATTTCCTCAATATCTATACCTAATATTAATATATCTATCTCTATCTCTATCTCTATATCTATATTTATATCTATATCTATATCTATATCTATATATATAATATTATTAAAGCAAATTTTGCTCCGCAGAAACATGTAATTGGCCGGCACACACCGCAATGACGAGAATTTGTCCAGTACCATTACAAATTTATGATTGTTTGTCGTAACATACCACACCTATTATTTTATTCATTTCGGTGAGGGAAATGTCGTTTATACGGGTCTTCGACATTCAACTATTCACCTAAATTTGCTATAACACACCACTGCACAAAAAGTGCATGGCCAGGATTTTATTGAAAAATATAAAGATTCATAGAGGGTTATCGGGATGACTTGATAGACTCAATGAACAGTGAAATAGATAGAAAGAGAAGAAGGGGTTTTCTGCAAATGGACTTTCTTCCTCCTTGGAACAGTCAGCCATGGCTGCCCTCACCCACGCCACTGCATCTCCCCATCCTTCACGCTAGCCAGGGAGTACGCACGGCCTGGGTGGCCGCCGCCCCCAGCCGCGCCGGCCTGGGTGACTGCCGCCAGGCGAATCCAGCAGATGGGGGGGGGGGCTCAAGCCCCTACCCATCCCGAAACAGTGCAAATTACTGTAGAGTCCTTATGAATTTTTAGTCAAAGTTCTATAGTGTAGGGGGGCTGAGACTTAAAATCGAGCAACAGTGTTGTTCAGCCCCCCCTAAAATATTTCCTGAATCCGCCACTGACTGCCGCCCCAGCCACGCTGGCCAGGGAGGCCCCGCCGGCCTAGGTTGCTGCGACGCCCCAGACGCACCGGCCTGGGTGGCCGCGATGCCAGCCGCGTTGGCCAGGGAACGACGCCGGGTCCGGGAACCCAGCGGGACTGCGCACGAGGCACCGGCACCTCGGCAACGGCTCGCATCCTTTCAGCATCCCTTCAGCATCAGCCGCTCAGCGAACGCCACGTCGGGCGGGCAGTCGCCCGTCATGTTGTACCGCATGTACTTCTTGAGCTCGTCGCGGTGGCGGTGGCGGCACCGACCGCCGGGTATAGCTTGTCGGAGTCGAGGTTCGGGGTGTAGCCGAATGGGAGCGTTGCGGGCCGAGTGCGATCATGAGCTCCTCGTTCGGCGTCACCTTCGGCGGCAGCGTGTCTCGCTTCATCTTGCCGGAATCGGAGACGAGCCTCTTGATGACCACATCAGCGTGGCCTCGAAGCGGTTGTGGAGGTCGACGGCAAGGCTCTGGCTAGAGGAGAGGATGCTGAACGCGAGGTCGAGGGTGGAGTCACCGCCGCCGCCGCCCCAGCCGCGCTAGCCAGGGTTGCTCGCCACAGGAGCTCGCTGGAGGTTGAAGACAGCGGTGTGTTACTGCAAAAATTAGTAAACAGCGGAAGGTTGAAGACGACGGAAAGAAGTCATCCCACCTTCTCTCTTAAATATGAGAAATGAATAAAATAATAAACGCGGTGTGTTACAGCTTGCAAACAATCGTGAGTTTGCAATAGTACTGGGTAAATTCTCGTCGTTGTTGTGTGTGCCGGCCAATTACACGTTTCTGCGGTGTCCTTTAGCAAATTTTACCTAATATTAAAGAGGCAAAATTTCTCTCTACCAATTTTTTTGTCCAACTGTTTATCTGTCTACACCTTCTCTCACTAACTCCGTGAATGTGCAACTGTTTGTCTGTCTACAGCTCTCCTGTTTATATAAGGTAACGTGGATAAATAGGATCTTAATCCAAATATATCTCTCATCTTGAGTAGTAACCTGAATAGGAATCTTACTCCAGTTTCGATTCGATTTTGGTTTACCTGCGTGCGTGAGTCCAGGTCTGTGTCCGGATTGGTTGGTGTCAGGTATGCTATGTATTTCTTTTTTAGTTGTCCATGTCCGAACTGATTTGGTCCGTTTTTTTCGCACGTGCAGCGCCCAATTTTTAAGGAAAGTTCAGCGTCCACTTCAATAATCAGTTTTCGACTTCCCTTTCTAATTTTGTTTTCCCATAAATATCAATAATAATATAATAATACTATACACCTTTGAACCTTTAACCTCTTCTTTAAGAAATATATATTTTTCACCACTAAATTATTGATATAGTTTTGATTAGAAATAAAATCTATCTTATCATCATAACCTTGCTCGGCCGATGATCTAACAATCAAACTGTGAATTGAAATCTAAAATAGTTTGCTATTCAATTTAGTCTAATAAATATTTTTCCGAACACAATCCTAGATGAGGGCTACCGTATACAAAAATCGAGAGATGCTTCCGGTCATAATCATTAGCGGATAGACCAGTCTTTTGACACGTTAGCAACGGCTACCTTGCTAGATTTAATCAGATATTAGAATTATATTTTTTATGGGCACACAAAAAATTAAGTAACTTGATATCTAGCTGTACCAATGTATGTAAAGTATGAAATTAAATTATGATATATTTACAAGTAAATATTTATATGTGCTTTGTAACACTAGAAAAAATTATCAAGTTTATATTTTAAATTTTATATAGGCTTTATAGGGTATTATCATATTATTACCAACATTAGTTTATATTATGGATATCATAGTCATCATAAAACAAATAATAGCTTTAAAATTTAATAGAAAGAGCAAATATATATATTCCAGTCCTCATTTTTCATGAATGTTTTGTACTTTGGTAAAATACATAGCTGTGAACACATACATTTGTGTTTGGTAATTTTACATAAAAGTTATCTACTTTTCTATTTACCATAAATCTAATTATAAACTATAAAATTACTACATAATTAAAGTTTTATTTTATTTTTAACATGATCATGAGATGCAAGGATTTTTTTTCCGTTGTAGTACATGTGCATATTTGCTATCTATATTCTTACAATATTAAAAGAATTTTTCTCTATATTTTCATTGTTTACTCTCTTTATCTCCACCAATTCATCTGTCTCACCACTTCTCCGAGCATAAGATTTTTGTTGGTTTCCCTAAGAGTAGTATGTTATGAATTATTGATACGAGTTGTGATTGGTTTAGTATCCAGCCCATGACCTGAACTCAAAGTTAGAAACACATCTAGCCACGATACAGAGTTGGTTTCCAAGACACATTAGAATAGAAGACCATGTATCTTCCGTTGCAACACACGGGCATATTTTCTAGTATTATATAATTACAACTATGTTGCATTGTACATACAAAATATTAGGTTTTAGGTTATAAAAATAAACAACATTTTAAATACCCAACGTCAAAATTCAGAGTCCTCTGTTCCAAAATACAACATCAAGTGAAAACAAATTAAAGAAAAAAAGATTGACTTTATTATAGGCTAGTCCGAGAGAGGGTCCAACATAGGTAACTCTTTTATTTATTCTTTTTTTCGCATAGGTACTATAAATGACCACTTGGATTGGAGAGGATAGCAGAGCGCACCAGAAACTATTTGTAGGTAACATATGATAATATGTACCACAAGCTGCAAGTAGGAAACCTTCAGTATGGTCATATAGGGCCGCTTGGATATCGTATCCCGCCACACTGGCCTAATTATCCATGCTTGCATGCAGACCCATTTGTTGCCGGACACTCTCTACTCTTTCTAGGTTGACCCGCCACTTGACAAGCAACAAGGGGTCATAGCCGATTGAGCATCCAATCTATCAAAAAACAAACCAAATTACTATTTTACTTTTTCCAAACCCTAGCTCTACTAACCCTGTATATGCTATTATGTACTTCTATCGATGATATTTGTGGATGATCTAGGTGGCCTTGCCAACCTAGAACAATCCTAGTTGCACCTCCACTACATGCTCCTTCCCGGGAGACATTTCAAGGTTTTTCGCTGAGACTAACTTATCGAAACTCGAAACCACCCCACCAAGTCGGTTCTGAATCGGCCCAGGCCGGTTTTCCTTGCCTTGCCATGAATTTGATCCTTGAGTGGTCTAAACAACTTTCTCATGAGAACTGGGTGTGTTAGTCCTTTGGGTGTGTGACCGATCTTCGCATCAACACCCTTTTTGGCAACTCCACTGGGAAAGAAGATCAAGATCAATCTACAAAAGCCAACATCCATGTCTTGGCAATCAGATCCCAAACCTAGTGGGGTCGACACTGATAACATCATAAGGTTGGCTTTTGATAAATTGTCGGTTGAGCATCGGAAGGGATTTGAGGAACTTAGAAAGAAGATCCAAGAAGAGATGGACCAAGAAAGAAAGAATTGTGAAGGAGAAGCCATGTAGTACTACATTCGCACTTCTCCATGGCAGGCAAGGCACTATCATCAAGCTCAAGGATGTGGTCCTCCCTTCCCCCATAGATGCATAAGCCAAGGTATAAACAAATTTGAGTTCATCTTCATCCTCGGTTATACTACGGATCAACTTATGCATGCTCTTAATCCATGCGGTAACAAAATAAATATTAACATGCAAGGCACGATAGAGGATATAATGATATTTAGAAGAATTTTGCTAATACTACTGTTGTTGGTACTGTACCACATGGAAATTCACCTTTGACACGTCGACTGCAAGTTCACAAGAACACCCTCAATATGGTATGCCATTAAATTACTTCAAAGTGTTTTACCAAAACTGCCTCCAACTATAGAGGCTCCTAGTAACCATACACCACACACATATACACTGGGATGACCTTTGATGATGGCATGGCTTATTTAAAATCAGTTTAGACAAACATATGAAAGAAACTTACGGGATAGAGATACACTACTACATAAATTATTTGTAGCAATGCCTCCTATTTTTAGGGCGGCTCAATCTAAAAGCGCCCCTACAAATGGTTCCCTAAACGAGCCGCTCCTACAATTCAATTGTAGGGGCTGCTGGTGTTATCTTTCGTCCCTACAAATGGCCCTATTTGTAGGAGCGGCTGTAGATCCAACAACCCCTTAGATCCAGCAGCCCCCTACAAATCCATTTGTATTGAAATTAAGTACTGAAATTTGAATTTTTCAAACAACCTCGGATGGAGAAATGACCAAAATATAAAAGTTGTAGATCTCGAAAAGTTGTAAAACTTTGTAGTGGACAACTTTTCATTTGAAATTATTTAGTCAAGGAAAACTACGCTTGAATTTCTTAAATTTGAATTTTGAATTTTTCAAACGACCTTGGATGGAGAAACACCCAAAATAAAAGTTATAGATCTCAAAATGTTATACAACTTTGTAGTTGATAACCTTTTCATTCAAAATCATGTTGTCAAGGAAAACTACGTTTGAATTTCTCACATTTGAAATTTGAATTTTTCAAACGATCTCGAATGAAAAAACAACAAAAACGAAAGCTGTAGATCTCAAAAATTTATACAAGTTCGTAGTTAACGACTTTTTATTTGAAATCATCTAGTTGAGGATAATTATGTCTAAATTTCCAACATTTGAAATTCAAAATTTTCAAACGACCTAGGATGGAGAAACAACAAAAACAAAAGTTGTAGATCTCAAAAGATTATACAATTTTGTAGTTGACCACTTTTCCATTTGAAATCATCTAGTTGAGGATAATTATGTCTAAATTCCAACATTTGAAATTCAAAATTTTCAAACGACCTCTGATGGAGAAACAACAAAAATAAAAGTTATAGATCTCAAAACCTCGAATTGTTATACAACTTTGTAGTTGACCACTTTTCCTTTTGAATTCGTCTAGAGTCCCAAACACTCATTTTAAATTCAGTTGAGCATAATATAAGTAGAAGGAATATCTTATATTGACACAATTGAGTGCAAGGTGCGGTGGTTAGAGTAAGGAACGCGTGAGGCGGAGTGTAACAACCCGGGTTTTCGAGCATCCAAAAATGCGAGCTTTTTAAAAATTTTCCTACAAATGTGTGAAGCATATAGTCGCTAGGTCAAACCCAAGTCAAACTAAGGAGAGCTTGCTAATAAATTGATGCATCATATAGAATTGATTGTAGGAGTGTGCCTGTGTTCTCGAGTTTGTTTTGTGTTTGAGTCTTGTTGGAGTTGGAGTGCACATTCCGTAGCAAGAATCCCTTCTCAAATTCCCCCTTTAAATTCGTCTCAAATCTCTTTTGAATTCCCTCTTGAATTCCTTTTGGTTCCATCCAAAAATCCTTTAGTCATAATTGGGAAATCCTCTTCTTTCCTCTTGGGCCAAGCCCCTCCTTCTCCCTACCTACGGATGTCGTGGCTCATCGCTGTCCAACAGTGCTCCGTCCCCCTCCAACCCTAGCCCGCCGTGCTTTTTAAGCAGTAGTCGGTCGCCTCCCTCGAGCTCCCTCCAGGCCGCCGCCATTCCTCCCCTGCGCGCCAAACCCATCCCCAGCCTGAACTTGCTCTGCCTCGACGTCGAGCTGTAACCGCGACTTCGGCCCCCTTCTACTCCTCATCAAGCCGCAACACCTCCACTACCGTGCCCTGCTCGTCCACCTTGCCAAGCCTCCACGGCTCGCCTCTGCGTCCACGATGCGCTCTGTCTCCGCCTCACCATCCTCCTTCACCAAACGTCTTTTCATCCTCGGCACCACCTCGCCATCACCAGGAAGTCAACGCTGGAGCCACGCCAACACGGAGTCACACGAAACCACGCCGAACCCTTCCACGGCCTGAACCTACTCTGCTTCGACCTCCTCATCCACGATGTCGAGCCACCACCACCTCGCTGGAGCCCCTCCATGCCGGTGAGCCCTAAGGCCCAAGATTTTTCCTCCTATCCCAATCGTTGCTCCTAACCATCTTCCTCCTAGTGCTGTTATGCTCCCCGATGACCATCGCCAAGCGCTGCCCTTCTCCACCTCGCCGGAGATGGCAGCCACCGCCGGGGCCGAAACCCCACTGCCCCTCCACTTTGGGCGCCCACCTAGAGTAGCAGCCACCAAGACACCGACACCTAGGAGCACCTCCTCATCACCAGCCTGCGCCCATCACCGTCGTTGTCACACCCAATTTTAAGGATAAAATTGAATACATATAGCTCATGTGTGCCCAGGGATCAGTCACACACATAAGTCGACAAATTACATAAAGTATCATCACGGTGTCTCTTACATCACGATTAATAACATAACTTAGTCTTACACAACACAGCGGAAAATAAAAAGATAGCTCTCACGTGGAAGCTCCAACACAGGGACGGTCAACTGGTTGACCATAAGCCTAATAGTACTCAGGAAACTCCTCATACACGTTGTCATCTATTACCCATCCAGGATTTTTATCCAAAATAATGAAAGAAAACAAGCGTAAGTACTTCCCGTACTTAACAAGATAACATGGGGTTCATGAGGCTCAAAAAGATGACACTGGTTTACTGCAGTTAGCACTTTTAGTAAGTCAAGATTTTATTATCAAGTATTATCAAGTTATGCTTAAGCTCCCTTTTAAACCCACATAATCAGATATCATAATCATTTGCATATCGTATACCATCATAAATGAACAACAATAAGTAACCAATTATTCTGTGAGTTTTCCTGGCCACTCATGACCATGAGCACAGCTGTTATAACAGTTTGTAACCCTCTGCAGAGGTGGTGCACATTCACCGCGAGTCGTGATTCCCATATACCCGGGTTAATTACTCCCATATCACTGCCAAGGTGAGCGGGCAGGGTACACTATGAAGCCATTTCATAGTTTTCTCTAACAAGTTAGAGCCGCTAGGTTTCCTTGGCAGGCAGATGTAGGAACCCGCCTTTCCTATGGCACATATCCATCGCGGCGATACACATAGGAACAGAGGCAGTCCTATACCCAACGTGGCAAGCCCCTTTTACGCCATAAAGGTAACCTCTAATAAGCTAGAAAAGGTCCTATTACTGAGCTAAAGTCAGAGCCATATGACCCTCACGGTTGCACTGTCAGTCCCAGCTTTTGCCGACAGATAAGTCCTTATGGAGGGCCGAGAGCATCATGATCAAAAGTCATTTGCTCGATCGTCCTATAATTTAGTTGTTTCAACACAAATTTTACCTTTTCGTTTCATAGAACCATCATTCATTATGTAGATCATGTTCATTTACATTGAGCACTAGCAAACTACCCATATGCATATAACCCATAGGAGACAAGGAACAGGATAATCAATCACTAGGATGTCCTTACGGGTATCAAAATTAGACACATGCAAATGAGTAATTAATAAAGGTGAATAGGCATCAAGGTAGATCCCATGCTATACTTGCCTTGGTTAGCAAACTCCTGCTGGTCCTGCTAGTCATCGAAGAACTCTTGGTCACCAACGTTCTCCTCACCGTCTGAACACGACCAACACGGCAACATACAACATTCCAGGAACATTCATGCAAAGCAAACAATCCTATGGTTAGAACAGTACACCAATAGTAAAGAAAACAAGATTAAATATTTATGAAAAGAATCTACGTCTCGCTACGATCACGTCAACGCGAAGTTCACGAAAAACGGAGCTAAACCGTGAAAGTTATGAATTAAACGGGGTTTCCTATAGCAATTTATTTAATTAAACCTAACCATGAAATTTAAAAGTTGCAAACATGGTAAACAGTGGTACTAACACGTAGATTACAAAATTACGAAACTAACACAATTTGAACGGGTCGATTCGGAGCTAAAACGAAGTTTTTATGAGCAAAACAAATCCAGTGGCATTTCTGTAAATACTGAAAACGTATTTTGGACTAAAACAATTTACTTTACGTCTTTAAAAGGAGAAAACGTACTTAGGAAACGTGCTAAGGATGGCGGGTTCTATTTAGCCGAACACGAGGGACTCTTAAGCAAAATTCACCCGTGAAGGGGTATTGGCTATCCTGGGCCGTTGGATTTGAAATGAACGGCTCGGATTAGATTTGGGAGGGAGAGAGAAGGTAATGGCAGCTGGAACAGTAGCTTCCGCGGTGGGGTACCATGGCCGGTGACGAGGAACACGCCGGCGAGCTCGGTTCAGAGGCTACGGTCCACGGTTCGATGAACCGAGAGCACCTGGGAGTAGCGAGGGTTCTCACGAACTCGTCCAGGCCGAGAAGGCGGCCGGAGGGGAGGGCCCAGGCTGCGGTCGCCATGGCCGGCGAGGCGGAGGTCGTCGGCGCACCCGAAAACAGCCATACAAGGCACCATTTGCCAAAGGAAACGGTCGGGGAAGGAGTGGAGGGCACGGCGAATCTCACCGCGGGGAAAAACGAAGGCGGGGAACACTCGGGGACGGCGGACGGTGAACCACGGCAATCTTCGGCGCGGCGGTTTTCTGCTTCCATGGCTCGAGCGAGTGCGAAATGGGAGCGGGGAAGCAGCAGGGGGAGCGGGGAAGGGCTCGGCTCGCTTTTGTAGAGGCCAGGCGTGGGGAGACGCTCCCACGACCCGGACATGGGCGCGGAGCGGTGGTTGCGGGCTCGCGGTTAGACTGGCACGGGGTGAGCGGGAGGATGGGGAAAGCGCTGACACGCGGGCCCTAACCGTCAGCGGGTGAGGTGCTGAAGAGGACCTGGCGGAAGTTGCCAGCCGAGATGGGCCAAGGGAGCGACGACGGTTGATCCGAGCGGTGCTGGGCCGACCCAAGAGAAAAGCACGAGAAGGGGAAAGGAGCGAGGCGCGCGGCTGGGCTGGCGGGCTGGCGCGGGGAAAAAGGCCAGCGGGCCGAAATGAGGAAGGGGAGAAAATGAATTTTTTTAAATACATTTTCCAATCTCATTTTCAAGTTGAATTTGAATTCAATTCAAATTCTAGTCAAAGCTAATCATTACAAAAACAAATGTGCAGCAGCATGAATGCATCAACATGTTACTAACCATATATTTGATTTTTAATTTCCCAAAAATTATTATTTTCCTATATTTTAATGCTCACATAATTGCATAAATAAATCAGATTTAGCTATTTTAAAAGAATGAAATTTTTGGGTGTTATAATTCTACCCCCCTTAAGATGAATCTCGTCCTCGAGATTCAGATGATTGCTTACTCAAACAGTTGGGGATAAGACTTTCGCAACTCCTCTTCTCTTTCCCAAGTAGCCTCATCCTCTGTATACCGATTCCACTGTACCTTGCACATTTTTATAACTTGGCTCCTTGTAACTCTTTCTGCCGTCTGTAAGATCTTTATCGGATACTCTTCATATGTGAGATCTTCCTTAACAGTAAGTTCTTCTAAAGGAATCTGCTCTTCTGGTACTCGCAAACACTTCTTTAATTGAGAAACATGAAACACATCATGTACACCTGACAACTCTCAGGCAGTTCTAACTGATAGGCTACTTCTCTAGGTGTTAGCACTTTTCCAAGTCATCACCAATCTCATTCCAACAAAGATATCACAAGCTCAAGACCAACTTGGTGAAGATGTCCTATAGATTCTTGTGATCTTCCTAGATGTCACTTGTACTTCCAAGAAGATAGTACTTTCATGCTCCATAATGGGTAACTTTAGATAACTTGTTAGGTAGTTCAACTCACGCTTTCTTAATTGACTTAATGAACAAGGTACTACATTTTTCTTCTTGCATAAGGACACATTCCACACCTTGATAAAGTGCATCCTAGTGGACATAAAGCCCTTGTCCCGATTGTGGCAAAGCTAATACATAGGTTCTACTTCAACCTCTTCTTGGATTCCTTCAGCACTTAGCTGAGGTCTCTTGATCCAAACTAACTTGAAAGCTTCTCTAGTAACTCTATCAAAATCTTAATGATCTTGGATAAACCTTCATTGAACCTTTAACCAAACCTCATTAAGACTCTGAGTTTCTCTCACATCTTTGGATACCACCACGCTTCCGCTGCGCAAACAAGAACGTAGGACACTTCAGCTTGCAAATTCTTCATCTTGGCTACCCCCTTAAGAAAAGATAGACTAGGGGACACAAAAGTATAGATTACATCTACTTCTTTTATATAAGCTAACTAGTATCAAGATATTCTGTCATCCCATTGATACTCTTGTATATAGGCAAGAACAAGAAATCTAGAATTCTTCGCGAGCAGAAAAACAGCAGCATCGTAAAACGGCTGTAATTCTCATTCTGTTAATCCAATGAAGTTGTAGCTTATACCGTTCGAAATCTTATAAAATTCTCCACAACTTTATTATATAACACTTTTCCAAATTCCTCAGTTTTCTTGGTCATAAACAGTGCACAACAGAAACTATTCTAGATTCCAAACAGCACAGATGCATCACCTTCTGATTTTCATATCTCCATAACCAAAAGAGCTATCAAGGTGATTCTTGCGCTCAGAGAAAGATATTGAAGTCTACTATTGTACAGAATTTTATCATGATTTTTGGTTGTCCAAAAATAGAGATATATGCCGAAGAGTACATACTGCTCCAAAAAAGACAGGATAGAGAAAACAGAAGAAAACCATAACCCAACTATTTATTGCACTAATCCTTATACCTTAGGCCTATAAGATAAATGAAATTGTGGGAACACCCCACAAGATCATTGCATTCATTACAAAGATTCAAAACAATCATAAGCATAATGACAATTCAACAAGCAATAAAGGTGCACTACTCAATCATTAACTCGACTTGCGATACTATCGTCCTTATGATGCTAGGGGTAACAATCCTATGACTCGTCTTCAGATTATGCAAGAAGGTTATGTGGAACAATTCTAAAAGCATATCAAATCAAGGAGTGAAGATGAGAACAAAGACTTTAAAATAAGCACCAAGGTAGAGATGAATAGTAAAGGTAGAGATATAGTAGAGAAGAAAATATCAAGGTTCACAGAGCAAGGGTTTTTGTAGCAACTTCTAAACCTTAAAACGACCAGTTTGTACTAGGCTTGCGTCATACAGTCAACACTGCTCTGATACCAATTTGTCACATCCAATTTTAAGGATAAAATTGAATGCATAAAGCTCATGTGTGCCCAGGGATCAGTCACACACATAAGTCGACAAATTACATAAAGTATCATCACGGTGTCTCTTACATCACGATTAATAACATAACTTAGTCTTACACAACACAGCGGAAAATAAAAAGATAGCTCTCACGTGGAAGCTCCAACACAGGGATGGTCAACTGGTTGACCACAAGCCTAATAGTCCTCAGGAAACTCCTCATACATGTTGTCATCTGTTACCCATCTAGGATTTTTATCTAAAATAATAAAAGAAAACAAGCGTAAGTATTTCCCGTACTTAACAAGATAACATGGGGTTCATAAGGCTCAAAAAGATGACACTGGTTTACTGCAGATAGCACTTTTAGTAAGTCAAGATTTTATTATCAAGTATTATCAAGTTATGCTTAAGCTCCCTTTTAAACCCACATAATCAGATATCAGAATCATTTGCATATCGTATACCATCATAAATGAACAACAATAAGTAACCAATTATTCTGTGAGTTTTCCTGGCCACTCATGACCATGAGCACAGCTGTTATAACAGTTTGTAACCCTCTGCAGAGGTGGTGCACATTCACCGCGAGTCGTGATTCCCATATACCCGGGTTAATTACTCCCATATCACTGCCAAGGTGAGCGGGCAGGGTACACTATGAAGCCATTTCATAGTTTTCTCTAACAAGTTAGAGCCGCTAGGTTTCCTTGGCAGGCAGATGTAGGAACCCGCCTTTCCTATGGCACATATCCATCGTGGCTATACACATAGGAACAGAGGCAGTCCTATACCCAACGTGGCAAACCCCTTTTGCGCCATAAAGGTAATCTCTAACAAGCTAGAAAAGGTCCTATTACTGAGCTAAAGTCAGAGCCATATGATCCTCACGGTTGCACTGTCAGTCCCAGCTTTTGCCGATAGATAAGTCCTTATGGAGGGCCGAGAGCATCATGATCAAAAGTCATTTGCTCGATCGCCATATAATTAAGTTGTTTCAACACAAATTTTACCTTTTCGTTTCATAGAACCATCATCCATTATGTAGATCATGTTCATTTACATTGAGCACTAGCAAACTACCCATATGCATATAACCCATAGGAGACAAGGAACAGGATAATCAATCACTAGGATGTCCTTACGGGTATCAAAATTAGACACATGCAAATGAGTAATTAATAAAGGTGAATAGGCATCAAGGTAGATCCCATGCTATACTTGCCTTGGTTAGCAAACTCCTGCTGGTCCTGCTGGTCGTCGAAGAACTCTTGGTCTCCAACGTTCTCCTCACCGTCTGAACACGACCAACACGGCAACATACAACATTCCAGGAACATTCATGCAAAGAAAACAATCCTGTGGTTAGAACAGTACACCAACAGTAAAGAAAACAAGATAAAATGTTTATGAAAAGAATCTACGTCTCGCTACGATCACGTCAACGTGAAGTTCACGAAAAACAGAGCTAAAACGTGAAAGTTATGATTTAAACGGGGTTTCCTATAGCAATTTATTTAATTAAACCTAACCATGAAATTTAAAAGTTGCAAACATGGTAAACAGTGGTACTAACACGTAGATTACAAAATTACGAAACTAACACAATTTGAACGGGTCGATTCGGAGCTAAAACGAAGTTTTTATGAGCAAAACAAATCCAGTGGCATTTCTGTAAATACTGAAAACGTATTTTGGACTAAAACAATTTACTTTACGTCTTTAAAAGGAGAAAACGTACTTAGGAAACGTGCTAAGGATGGCGGGTTCTATTTAGCCGAACACGAGGGACTCTTAAGCAAAATTCACCCGTGAAGGGGTATTGGCTATCCTGGGCCGTTGGATTTGAAATGAACGGCTCGGATTAGATTTGGGAGGGAGAGAGAAGGTAATGGCAGCTGGAACAGTAGCTTCCGCGGTGGGGTACCATGGCCGGTGACGAGGAACACGCCGGCGAGCTCGGTTCAGAGGCTACGGTCCACGGTTCGATGAACCGAGAGCACCTGGGAGTAGCGAGGGTTCTCACGAACTCGTCCAGGCCGAGAAGGCGGCCGGAGGGGAGGGCCCAGGCGGCGGTCGCCATGGCCGGCGAGGCGGAGGTCGTCGGCGCACCCGAAAACAGCCATACAAGGCACCATTTGCCAAAGGAAACGGTCGGGGAAGGAGTGGAGGGCACGGCGAATCTCACCGCGGGGAAAAACGAAGGCGGGGAACACTCGGGGACGGCGGACGGTGAACCACGGCAATCTTCGGCGCGGCGGTTTTCTGCTTCCATGGCTCGAGCGAGTGCGAAATGGGAGCGGGGAAGCAGCAGGGGGAGCGGGGAAGGGCTCGGCTCGCTTTTGTAGAGGCCAGGCGTGGGGAGACGCTCCCACGACGCGGACATGGGCGCGGAGCGGTGGTTGCGGGCTCGCGGTTAGACTGGCACGGGGTGAGCGGGAGGATGGGGAAAGCGCTGACACGCGGGCCCTAACCGTCAGCGGGTGAGGTGCTGAAGAGGACCTGGCGGAAGTTGCCAGCCGAGATGGGCCAAGGGAGCGACGACGGTTGATCCGAGCGGTGCTGGGCCGACCCAAGAGAAAAGCACGAGAAGGGGAAAGGAGCGAGGCGCGCGGCTGGGCTGGCGGGCTGGCGCGGGGAAAAAGGCCAGCGGGCCGAAATGAGGAAGGGGAGAAAATGAATTTTTTTAAATACATTTTCCAATCTCATTTTCAAGTTGAATTTGAATTCAATTCAAATTCTAGTCAAAGCTAATCATTACAAAAACAAATGTGCAGCAGCATGAATGCATCAACATGTTACTAACCATATATTTGATTTTTAATTTCCCAAAAATTATTATTTTCCTATATTTTAATGCTCACATAATTGCATAAATAAATCAGATTTAGCTATTTTAAAAGAATGAAATTTTTGGGTGTTATAATTCTACCCCCCTTAAGATGAATCTCGTCCTCGAGATTCAGATGATTGCTTACTCAAACAGTTGGGGATAAGACTTTCGCAACTCCTCTTCTCTTTCCCAAGTAGCCTCATCCTCTGTATACCGATTCCACTGTACCTTGCACATTTTTATAACTTGGCTCCTTGTAACTCTTTCTGCCGTCTGTAAGATCTTTATCGGATACTCTTCATATGTGAGATCTTCCTTAACAGTAAGTTCTTCTAAAGGAATCTGCTCTTCTGGTACTCGCAAACACTTCTTTAATTGAGAAACATGAAACACATCATGTACACCTGACAACTCTCAGGCAGTTCTAACTGATAGGCTACTTCTCTAGGTGTTAGCACTTTTCCAAGTCATCACCAATCTCATTCCAACAAAGATATCACAAGCTCAAGACCAACTTGGTGAAGATGTCCTATAGATTCTTGTGATCTTCCTAGATGTCACTTGTACTTCCAAGAAGATAGTACTTTCATGCTCCATAATGGGTAACTTTAGATAACTTGTTAGGTAGTTCAACTCACGCTTTCTTAATTGACTTAATGAACAAGGTACTACATTTTTCTTCTTGCATAAGGACACATTCCACACCTTGATAAAGTGCATCCTAGTGGACATAAAGCCCTTGTCCCGATTGTGGCAAAGCTAATACATAGGTTCTACTTCAACCTCTTCTTGGATTCCTTCAGCACTTAGCTGAGGTCTCTTGATCCAAACTAACTTGAAAGCTTCTCTAGTAACTCTATCAAAATCTTAATGATCTTGGATAAACCTTCATTGAACCTTTAACCAAACCTCATTAAGACTCTGAGTTTCTCTCACATCTTTGGATACCACCACGCTTCCGCTGCGCAAACAAGAACGTAGGACACTTCAGCTTGCAAATTCTTCATCTTGGCTACCCCCTTAAGAAAAGATAGACTAGGGGACACAAAAGTATAGATTACATCTACTTCTTTTATATAAGCTAACTAGTATCAAGATATTCTGTCATCCCATTGATACTCTTGTATATAGGCAAGAACAAGAAATCTAGAATTCTTCGCGAGCAGAAAAACAGCAGCATCGTAAAACGGCTGTAATTCTCATTCTGTTAATCCAATGAAGTTGTAGCTTATACCGTTCGAAATCTTATAAAATTCTCCACAACTTTATTATATAACACTTTTCCAAATTCCTCAGTTTTCTTGGTCATAAACAGTGCACAACAGAAACTATTCTAGATTCCAAACAGCACAGATGCATCACCTTCTGATTTTCATATCTCCATAACCAAAAGAGCTATCAAGGTGATTCTTGCGCTCAGAGAAAGATATTGAAGTCTACTATTGTACAGAATTTTATCATGATTTTTGGTTGTCCAAAAATAGAGATATATGCCGAAGAGTACATACTGCTCCAAAAAAGACAGGATAGAGAAAACAGAAGAAAACCATAACCCAACTATTTATTGCACTAATCCTTATACCTTAGGCCTATAAGATAAATGAAATTGTGGGAACACCCCACAAGATCATTGCATTCATTACAAAGATTCAAAACAATCATAAGCATAATGACAATTCAACAAGCAATAAAGGTGCACTACTCAATCATTAACTCGACTTGCGATACTATCGTCCTTATGATGCTAGGGGTAACAATCCTATGACTCGTCTTCAGATTATGCAAGAAGGTTATGTGGAACAATTCTAAAAGCATATCAAATCAAGGAGTGAAGATGAGAACAAAGACTTTAAAATAAGCACCAAGGTAGAGATGAATAGTAAAGGTAGAGATATAGTAGAGAAGAAAATATCAAGGTTCACAGAGCAAGGGTTTTTGTAGCAACTTCTAAACCTTAAAACGACCAGTTTGTACTAGGCTTGCGTCATACAGTCAACACTGCTCTGATACCAATTTGTCACATCCAATTTTAAGGATAAAATTGAATGCATAAAGCTCATGTGTGCCCAGGGATCAGTCACACACATAAGTCGACAAATTACATAAAGTATCATCACGGTGTCTCTTACATCACGATTAATAACATAACTTAGTCTTACACAACACAGCGGAAAATAAAAAGATAGCTCTCACGTGGAAGCTCCAACACAGGGATGGTCAACTGGTTGACCACAAGCCTAATAGTCCTCAGGAAACTCCTCATACATGTTGTCATCTGTTACCCATCTAGGATTTTTATCTAAAATAATAAAAGAAAACAAGCGTAAGTATTTCCCGTACTTAACAAGATAACATGGGGTTCATAAGGCTCAAAAAGATGACACTGGTTTACTGCAGATAGCACTTTTAGTAAGTCAAGATTTTATTATCAAGTATTATCAAGTTATGCTTAAGCTCCCTTTTAAACCCACATAATCAGATATCAGAATCATTTGCATATCGTATACCATCATAAATGAACAACAATAAGTAACCAATTATTCTGTGACTTTTCCGGGCCACTCATGACCGTGAGCACGGCTGTTATAACAGTTTATAACCCTCTGTAGAGGTGGTGCACATTCACCGCGAGTCGTGATTCCCATATGCTCGGGTTAATTACTCCTATATCACTGTCAAGGTGAGCAGGCAGGGTACACTATGAAGCCATTTCATAGGTTTCTCTAATAAGTTAGGGCCGCTAGGTTTCCTTGGCAGGCAGATGTGGGAACCCCCTTTTCCTATAGCACATATCCATCGCGGCTATACACATAGGAACAGAGGCAGTCCTATACCCAACATGGCAAGCCCCTTTTGCACCATAAAGGTAACCTCTAACAAGCTAGAAAAGGTCCTATTACTGAGCTAAAGTCAGAGCCATATGACCCTCACGATTGCACTGTCAGTCCCAGCTTTTGCCGACAGATAAGTCCTTATGGAGGGCCGAGAGCATCATGATCAAAAGTCATTTGCTCGATCACCCTATAATTCAGTTTTTCAACACAAATTTACCTTTTCGTTTCATAGAACCATCATTCATTTTGTAGATCTTGTTCATTTACATTGAGCACTAGCAAACTACCCATATGTATATAACCCATAGGAGACAAGGAACAGGATAATCAATCACTAGGATGTCCTTACGGGTATCAAAATTAGACACATGCAAATGAGTAATTAATAAAGGTGAATAGGAATCAAGGTAGATCCCATGTTATAGTTGCCTTGGTTAGCAAACTCCTGCTGGTCCTGCTAGTCATCGAAGAACTCTTGGTCTCCAAAGTTCTCCTCACCGTCTGAACACGACCAACACGGCAACATACAACATTCCAGGAACATTCATGCAAAGCAAACAATCCTATGGTTAGAACAGTACACCAACAGTAAAGAAAACAAGATAAAATATTTATGAAAAGAATCTACGTCTCGCTACGATCACCTCAACGCGAAGTTCACAAAAAACGGAGCTAAACCGTGAAAGTTATGAATTAAACGGGGTTTCCTATAGCAATTTATTTAATTAAACCTAACCATGAAATTTAAAAGTTGCAAACATGGTAAATAGTGGTACTAACACGTAGATTACAAAATTACAAAACTAACGCAATTTGAATGGGTCGATTCGGAGCTAAAACGAAGTTTTTATGAGCAAAACAAATCCAGTGGCATTTCTGTAAATACTGAAAACGTATTTTGGACTAAAATAGTTTACTTTATGTCTTTAAAAGGAGAAAACGTACTCAGGAAATGTGCTAAGGACGGCGGGTTCTATTTAGCCAAAAACGAGGGACTCTTAAGCAAAATTCACCCGCGAAGGGGTATTGGCTATCCTGGGCCGTTGGATTTGAAATGAACGGCTCGGATTAGATCTGGGAGGGAGAGAGAAGGTAACGGCAGCCGAAACAGTAGCTTCCGCGGTGGGGCACCATGGCCGGCGACGAGGAACACGCCGGCGAGCTTGGTTCAGAGGCTACGGTCCACGGTTCGATGAACCGAGAGCACCTTGGAGTAGCGGGGGTTCTCGCGAACTCGTCCAGGCCGAGAAGGCGGCCAGAGGGGAGGGCCAAGGCGGCGGTCGCCATGGCCGGCGAGGCGGAGGTCGTCGGCGCACCCAAAAACAGCCATACAAGGCACCATTTGCCAAAGGAAACGGTCGGGGAAGGAGAGGAGGGCATGGCAAATCTCACCATGGGGAAAAACGAAGGCGAGGAAGACTCGGGGATGACGGACCACGCGGAGGGGCGGACGGCGAACCATGGCAATCTTCGGCGCGGCGGTTTTTGGCTTCTACGGCTCGAGCGAGTGCGAAATGGGAACGGGGAAGCAGCAGGGGGAGCGGGGAAGGGCTCGGCTCGCTTTTGTAGAGGCCGGGCGTGGGGAGACGCTCCCACGACGCGGACATGGGCACGGTGCGGCGGTTGCGGGCTCGCGGTTAGACTGGCGCGGGGCGAGCGGGTGAGGCGCTGAAGAGGACGCTTCGGCAGTTGCCAGCCGAGAGGGGCCAAGGGAGCGGCGACGGTTGATCCGAGCGGTGTTGGGCCGGCCCAAGAGAAAAGCAGGAGAAGGGGAAAGGAGCGAGGCGCTGTGGGTCATTTCAAGGGTCATGGGGAAAAAAGGCCAGCGGGCGAAATGAGGAAGGGGAGAAAATGATTTTTTTTAAATACATTTTCCAATCTCATTTTCAAGTTGAATTTGAATTCAATTCAAATTCTAGTCAAAGCTAATCATTATAAAAACAAATGTGCAGCAGCATGAATGCATCAACATGTTACTAACCTTATATGTGATTTTTAATTTCCCAAAAATTATTATTTTCCTATATTTTAATGCTCACATAATTGCATAAATAAATCAGATTTAGCTATTTTAAAAGAATGAAATTTTTGGGTGTTATAGTCGTGCCCTCCTCCACTACCGTCGGTGAGCCACTAGCAGCCAAGGCCTTCCCATTTTCACCTTTCCATTGCCATTCTTGCTGAGCCCGGCCTTCGTGCCGCTGTTTTCCACCGTCGTAGGGAACCTGACGATCCTACTGCACCGTCCAACGGGGCTGGACACGCTGCCTACCAAGCCAGCCTCCTTCCTCGCTGCCGAAGCTACGTCCAGCCACCTCCAGCAGGCCGCAGCGTGCCATAGCCAGCCAAGGGTGGCCAGCAGCTAGCCACAGCCTGCCAGAGCGTGCCGCAGTAGCCCATCACCATCAAGGTCAAACTTTTGAACTCCATCGATGCCATCCTCGACATCGACAAGACCCTTGTTTTTCATTTCCTTGCTCTTCTTACTTGATTCATGATCATCTACATGATATCTATATCTATGCCTATGTCATGCCTTCGCGCCGGTCTATCTTGATGCTATGGATGTGTGTGATACTCCTCCATCGGTTGTGGTTCATGTGTGTTTGTTTGTCATCGTCTAGGGACCGTGCCTTCGAGCCGGTCGAGGGATCGTACTTCGTTCGGTAGTTTCGGTCATGGGTTCGTCCCGCCGTGGCTGTAACACCAAGTGTAACTCGCTCCCTCGCTTCTTGGTTGGCTTTGTAGTACTACGATCACTAGCTCCTATCCATGTCCCTAGGACATGGCCATTGTGGACTTGATGTCAATATTGATGTGGTTCTTACCAGCACATATCGAGCCCTCCGTGACCAACTCTAGTGGGATATGAATTGGGGATGACAATCGTGGAACTACAAAGCCGACTCGTGTGGGTGAAGCTCATGGTCACGAGTTGCCTGGCCATGACCATTGGGCTTTACCTCTTTTGCTCACTTGTTTATCCTAACCACCTCATATGCTTGTACCATTTTGACCATAGAGTTCCTTCGGATCTAGCAGTGACAACCACATCGCTATGGACCTTAGGAATAGCCTTGTGTCGATTTAGTTGCACGGTCGTGGTGCCCTACGAGTGGGTTCAGATCGTGGGATCGTGTCTCCTTTCTTCCAACCTTCATTCGTTCCATGATGAGTTGGTTGAAGGAGTGTGCATTCCATTTTTCACTCCTCTCTTGTTCTCAATCCCCGTCGATCTAGTAAGATGTGGATTGAGCCCTTTGCTTGTTTGGTGTTTATTGCTCTCTTGATTCTATTCCTTCAATTCTCGTCGTTTGCTATAGCGAGTGGATCAAAGGAAGCTAGATCCCGTGTCCCCCTCTTTTAGTTCTATCGTGCTTAAGCCCTTGTATGCTTGTAGCTATTTAGACCGTAGCATTTCTTTGGTTCTTGCGGTGACAACCGCACCGCTAAGAACCCTAGGGATGTCTTAGTGCATTTAGTGCACCTAGGTCGTGGTACCCTTCAAGTAGTTTGGGCACTCGTGTTCTCTTGTGTGTCACTCCTTTCGATGCGCCATCTCCTACCATGGCGTGTGGATTGAAAGAAGTAGACCACCTCCCTTCTCTTCTGTCCCCCGTTCCACCCTGGTTCTCGTCAATTATAATGGCGGATGGATTGAGAGAGACCGAAACTGCTTCCTTTCCCCCTTAGCCGCTCTTTTTGATTCTCGTCAATTTCCATGACGCTCGGATCGGAAGACCGCAAGCTGTGGTGTTCGCTTAAGGTGAGCTAGGGTCTATGCCATTTCTATTGAAACCATACATGTCGACACAATCGACCCGGGAAGTGTTGGCTAGGCTAAGACTTAAGCTTGTGCTTAGCAAACAACCACTTCTATTTCTTTTGGCCTCGGGATCGGACATCCGCCGAGAGGGCTAAGTTGTTTTCCCTTGGTGTTCTTTCGGTGTAGTTGTTCTTCCATGTCTTCATGCCTTTTTAGAGTTTTGATTGCTCTTTTGCCTTGTTTGTCGCTCTGTTGCGGTAGTTGCATCGAGGATAATGATGATCGGATCAGAACCCATTGGAGGGAGGACACATGAATGATAGTAGGACTTGGAGGAGAATGGCTACAAGTACATTGAGGATCTCGGAGATGACCAGTCAACAGGTGCCACGTCCCACCCAAGCTCGTAGAATCCTATTAGACATGCAATAATGTAGCTGCTAGTGCTTTACTTTCATACAAATGATATGTGATATGTTGCATGGTAGAATTGCTTGAAGCCATTACCTTGACGCAACTTTTACCCCTGCACACCTGCTGTTAGGATAGACACTCACATACTACTTACTACTTGCTTCTACTACGCATTATATCTGTGATGTGATGCTTGGTGGAGGATTGTTTGTGTGTGGCTAAGGCACATGGTGCCGCTAAAACTGGTAACAACTTGGGGAGATCATGGCATGCGTCTTGGGTGTGTGGTGAGTGTTGAGTCGATCGGGCAGGATCTTACGACGAGTCATTGGACGAGTCATGCCGAGGGGGTGTGACCTGGGAATCCCCGATGAGAGGTACCTGTGGCGGGTGCATGTGAGATGAGATCCCAGGGTGGAGTGTCTTTGTGGGATGAAGCCCCAGGATGGAGGCATCGTCGAGGCATGGGGTGTTGGTTATCCCCTGGAGAAGATATCCTGTCCAGCCTCCCTAAGGACTGATATGTTGAGAGAACCGGATCAGCCTAGGCGGGGCGCACCGTTGATGATGGTGATCTTGTGGTTCTAGGTGTACACGCTCTGTAAAGTTGATCGATCTATACGTATAGCCACGTTCTCAGATATGGACATTCCTATGACCTACGCTTCCCTTGATTAGTGAGAGGTGTCCTTTCTTCTTCTCCCCTCCCCCTGGGTTTGGTGTTGGTTTTCAGCTTTGGCCGTTGAGGCAAGGCACGAGAGGGAGTTGTCCTTGCCGCCTATAGAGTGAGAGTGTGGTGAGATGTGTGTGATGGGATGGGTGAACGTGTGGATGAGATGGGTTAAAACTTGATAAACTATTATATAATGTTGTTGAACTTGCATAGGAAACCTACAGCCATATATAGGCCTTTTGCTCTACCCTTGCATTCCACTTACCGCAAAGCATACGTAAAGCATAGGGTGGGAGCCAGTGGCCAGTACAAATCATACTGAAAGATATTTGGTAGGTTTTGGATGTCACCTACGACGACAACGACAGCATTGGAGATTGAAGGATTAGGATTAGGTGGTCTCATTCCTACGCTCAAGTTTGGTTGAGAAGATGAAGACTACGCTCGCTGACATTCTACGCCGACTGATGATTACCCATGAAGGAGGAGCCTTCACCCGATGACGCGCTACGTCAACTCTGATGAAGATCTGTGTGTGTTCCGCTAGAATAACGATGTACCTAGGTGTGTTATCAAGAGTTGTAATGCCTTGTAATCTTGTACTTTCGTGATGTATGAATGTGATATCAGCTGAATAATGATAATGTGATACCTTGGTCTTTATGGGATTATCACATTCTGATGTAATCTGTGGATTTTCCTTCGAGGAAATCGTGGATCGTTTCACTGAGGTCGTGGGTTCGAACCACGACAGCTACGAAGCACGCGTTTTTCACGTGAAAAATCATGAGATTTGTGTTTTTTTGCCCGGATTTGTGATTTTTGGAAAATGGATTTGTACCCAGATTTATGGTTTCTTGAAAATGGATTTGTAGGGGCGGGCTGGCTCGTTTTTCAGCCACCCCTACAAATCGGTTTGTAGGGGCGACTGGGTAAACCACCCCTACAAATCCTATGTGTAGTTGTGATAAAAGCTAGATCTTGTGTGTATCAAAATTCATATCATCCAGGTTTGGATTATGTTGCTCTCCCACAAGGTTGGAACTTCCTTGATTTTGTGAAATTTAGTAGGAATGATGATAGAACCATGTGGGAACATATTAGTCAATATTTTGCTCAATTAGGAGGATTCAGTTCCATTGATGAAATTAAAGTGTATTTATTTTCATTTTCATTAACTAGAACAACTTTCTCATTTGCTTTGTTACCCCCAAATTCTATTCATTCTTAGGAGCAACTAGAAAAAAAATCATGGTCATTTTCATGGTTATAGGGCTGGGGTGGGTTCGGTTAAACCGCACAAAGTCCACGTGAAACCACCATGTGGCTCCAGGACGAAGCCCGTGACCTTCACTACCAGTGGTGGTAAGCATGTGGATGCGAGAACCAACAAGATGGGGGCAAACAAAACCACACACTTGTTGTGTGGGTGAACCATTCACCACAAAACAAAAGGTGTGTGGCCGAGCCATTCACCTCTGGTAGATCTACCACGAGGATCTTCTTAGTGGTCATGTTGAGGAGCTTGCGGTTCATAGCCCAAGCCACCGGTTCCATCACGATCTACATCTAGGACCTTCTAAATTGGAAGTATACCGACCGAGTGGTAATACTTAGTGCCTGGCAGAAGTACCGCACCTATTGTTCTGGTAAAAACATCCCATTCACCTATGTCACGGAGGGAGAACAATATTTGCTCCTACAAATTAACATGGAATATCTTGACCTCATTCTTAAGTACGCTCCTTTGGGCATCAAATTGTACAACTTGCGACCAACTACTCACCGCCATGAGCTAGTCGTCATCATTGACCATATTGATAGTGCAGAACTGCCTGTCCATCTCAACAGTGACCACCAGTTGCAGGTGTTGTTGCTCCAGCTCCTGAGGTCGTTGTGGTCCCGATACCATGGCATAGCCATTGAGCTCCGACAGATCTACCTCCAGGACATTCATGATCTTTTCACATCACAGATGCAATGTAAGTGACGTGTGTTTTCCACGTCACTAATGACCGTTTAGACGCGTCACTAATCTGCTTTTCTGGCATAGTATCTGTCCGTAGGATCCACCTGCTTGCTTGATATAGGCCAACCCAGTCAAACATGTGCGCATGGGAACCAACATCGATGGAACAAAGAAAACAAATGATAGATCTCAGGTTCTAGCTCGACGATGGACATGCATGAAATGGAATCAATACGCGAAGGACGGAATCTAAGAACACGTACCAATTGGGTTGACTCCTATGGAGGAAGCATGGCAATGCGTTGGACTTCCACACAGTCTCCGCCAATGGTCATCAATTCGTCGCTCAATCGAAAAGGGGAGAAGTAGAGTGGCAAAGGGAGGGTTGCGTGGGCTGCTTGCCGACATGGAGAGTCAGAGATGGACGAGTGGGGGTTGCGGCTGTGTGTTTGGTGAGTTGCTATAGGGCATAGGGTGGGTCCTGTTAAGTTAAGGCACTTGTAGTGTGTGGCCCCAACCATCGGCTCCATGAGCAAGATCCACTGGAGACGATGGAAGCGATGGTCGATGATGCCTACGCCGAGCATGTGAGGGTTCGTGCGAAACCTCAAATTCCGCCATGTAGCATCCAGGAAGTAGCCCATGGCATTCACTACCAGTGGCAGTAGGCATATGCATGCGAGAACCAACGACAAGGGGGACAAACAAAACCATAAAACCAAGAGTATATCATTGCATGCATAGAAATCAAAGGAAATGATGACACAGAGATAGATGTCGAGTTCTTGGCCACAGATGACAGATGACAGACGACAGATATGGAAATGGAGCTAGAGATGCGCGAAGGACTGAGGCAACACACTAGCGCGTACTAGTTAGGGTTGGCTTCAGGGAATGAAGCATGTTTCGTGATGTGCTGGCATCTCCTCACGGGTGCCACCATGGTCGCTCAGTCAGAAGGGGATAAGAGTGTGGAATAGGCCACTAAGGCCATTCCGAGTCTAATGGCAGCATACTTCGATGTCCAAACTTGTCATCTGGGTGAACCATTTACCACAAAGCAAAAGGTGTGTGGGCTAGCCATTCACCTCCTACATAGGGATGCAAGGCAGGTTACCCGCAAATAGGCTGAATTTTTCTGGGTTACCCACAAAAATTTGGCCCATTGCGGGTTCACAGACAATCCACCTTGCATTCCTACTCCTATAGATCTACCTCAAGGACCTGCTTAGTGGCCATGCTAAGGAGCTTGCAGTTCATGGCCCTAGCCATCGGCTCCGTCATGATCTACATCTAGGACCTTCTAAATCGATGCGGTTGTTGCTCCAAGTCCACCACCAGGAGCTCGGTGCGATTGACGCTGTAGAAGCAGCCCTAGAAGGTAGCCGTTGATCTCTACCGGAACTCCGGGTCGAGGCCACCTACTAGGGTCCAGCGAGCATCTCTAGGATTGGCCATGGCAATCTGGTTGTGGTTGTCGAAGTAGACGACGACGGTGGACACGTCAGTGAAACCGGCGGCCGTCACCCTCATGGCCCTCACAGAACACGTTGGGAATCAGCCCCCTGCTACCACGCTACAACGTTGTGGCAGAACCGACCAATTTATAAGAGCACAAGTACAATGGCAACCACCGGAGCGGTCACACTATCGTACTTGAGCCCATATAAACCCGGTAGTCCGTCGAGTGTCACGAAGGACCTCGATTCATAACCAACATACAAACCAAGATCGTACATGATTCAACATACATGTCACATGTTACATAAAGTTCACAAGTAGTTCAACATACATCAGAGTTCAAATATAATTATTACAACACGAGTTCAAATTTAGTAGCGGAAGCATATAGTTTTAAAACATCTCACACACACAGTTTAGATACGTGCCAGTTCCATGATCAAGTCCAACAAAAGCAACCTAGACAAACTAATATAGAAGGATCGTGCCCACGGTCTCACTCCTCGTCCACCGCTGGAGAGAAGCAGTTCTTGCAATAACCATGATATACAGTACCATCTGCAACAAGTGGGAATAAACCCTGAGTACTGGAATGTACTTAGCTAGACTTACCCGTCAGAAACCAAAAATAAAGTGACACCAAGGATTATGCAAGGCTTGATAAGTAGGTTTCGCTTGACATCATTTTGCATAAAAAGTCACTAGTTGAGCTACACATTTTATAATTCGGTCATCAAGTTAATTATAGCTATTCACTCTAGAATAGCAACTAACATGTGCCAAATATGCAGTGTTCGCCTTAACGGCCTAAACGGCTGATTAAACAGCCAATAAACGGTAAACGGTGGTAAACTGTTTTGTTTAGGGGGTAAATGGAAATTAAACGGTTGACCGTTTAAACGGTCAAAAAATGGCAAAACGGTCTAAACGGCCTAAACGGAATGGAGACAAATAGCATTAAACGAACACGAGGTAAATCTAATTCAGTTTTGTATGGATAAATTTGTATACTTAAGTTTATTATATTTATAAATGTGTACACTTGATATGTTACATGCATAAATATCTATATTTGGTTCTTTTCACATGCATAAATATATATATACATACCAAAATAATTGATTTTTACTTGGATAAATATGTATAAATGCTAGAATACTTGATTTTTTACATGCACATATATAATTATATGTATTTTTTTAAAGTACAAAACCGTTTATACCGTTTAACTTCGTTTAAACACCGTGTAAGCCTAAACGCTAAACGAAGGGCGACCGTGTAAAGATCGTTTACCGTTTAGGAAAACATTGCAAAAATGTTGTGTGTATATATATATAATAACATCACATTAGTAACCATAGCCATTGATTATATCATCATCCTAACCATTTCACTTTCATTTACTCACTACGATAGAAGGAAGCTCAGTCAAGTTTCTCACTATCCGGGAGAGACGGCGATTCGAATCGATTACAACCCGTTGGGTAGAAATCCTAACACAAACCCATGCGTACCGCGCGAAGGTAGCCTTAGATCACCTTTGGTACAACTCAGGTCGTATGTCGCAGGTTCGATTAGCGTCGCACACTTAGGGACTGACTGGCTGTCAGGACGATCAGGCCTGGCCTGCCCTTGGACTCACATCCGGTTTCCCGCACATCCTTACTACCTTCAGTGTGCGCACTCGTACAGAACGAGGCTCGACCTGAGTTGAGCTACTCGGCTTCACGGTCGAAACGAGTTATTCGGCCAGCTAAGTGAGAGGTTGTGTTCAAAATGACCGAGGACCAACAACGATGCGGTCCTTAAGCAGCACAGACAGGATCACATGAGTCAACCTACAGTATAGACTCCGTCCGACCTCCAATTACATCATCACATGGTTCTTTTCCACGATAACAAATATAGTCAACAGTGACCAGGTATCCACCTATAGCTCGTAGGTGACAGGAAATCACCCGACTTCTACCGAACTAAGCATGGCTAAGCATTTATTCGATCCTAGACCTACATAGGCTTTCAAGATATATTTCTGGACAAGGAGATCATATACATCAAGTGTTTCCAATCAATTCCTACCACCTAATGCATCAAACATAAAGAACTCAAGTTGGCATTTATAAAACATAGGAGACTTAGAATGCTCCGGGGCTTGCCCTTCACATAGGCCAAGGGTCTGTGATCAGGACACTCGGGCAGCTCCTCCTCAACCTGTCCTTCTTCTTTGGGAACCTCCTGCTATGGGATCTTCTGCGGAGCCTCCTCTCCTTTGAGCTCGAACTCCAGCAATGTCACTTCCTCCGTTGATCCTATATGTATGAATATATAGATAAATATAGAGAATGCGCAAGGGATGACATGAATGATAGGGTGCAATGCATGCATATATATACATACTCATTCCTAACAACAAGATGGCAAGGTGATGATAAGATTAATTTTACTTTACTGAGTAGGTGTGTATCTTCTCTCTAATACAAGAAACAAACACTCACCACGTTCTAGCAACCTAAGATAAAGTTGTTCATCAGCAGTAAGAGGCCTAAAACCTGCAGCTAATAACTTATCTTAATTAGCCTAGGCTTCTAAATAACAAGCATCAAGCTCACACTAAGCAAACAAGTCAATAGAACTAGATACAAGTGAATTATAGAGCAATAATTAGCTAGTTGCATACAACCACTCAAATCGAGACACAACCAATTGTACCATCAGATTATATACATCACAAACATGCTAGAAAGTATAATGGTTAAGCCCAAACAATTTATTAAAAACACTTATTGATTTAATAAGCATAGCAAGGTGAAATTTGGAACTGCTACTTCCAGTGCACAGTAAAATCCAGGAAAATTACAGCAGCCTATACATGCTCCCAAGAGTCTACTGTTCAAATTTCATGCCATTTGAATAAGTGTAGCAACCTCTATAAAAATGACAAGTTGCATAGGCTTATAACAACTTAAATAGGTTTAGTATAGTAAAAAGTGTCGAACAACAGATTTCCTATTTTTCTTACATTCCTCATAACACAAGAATGTTGTGAAAATTAATTCAAGCCCATATGTTACATAAATCTAAAACAATTAATTCCACAAGAAACTAGCATTTAATCAAGCTAAAATAAGAAGTCATATTCCAAGCATGCTTACTGTAGGTTAATATTTTTCCTAGCTATAGCATGTCAAAACATGACCAACAAAATTGGAATCACAATTTTAGCATCTCCCTAACTCAAGTTATGCATTTTATAAGATTAGTAGGCATTAAACAAAATAAATCCAAACAGGGTATAAAACGGTAACACATACCAAGTTTCATATTTTTATCAGATGGTACTCATCAAGATGAAGCTAACAAAATTTGGTTCACTCAATTTGGACACTCCTAGCTCCAGATATGAATTTTGCAAGTTTGCTACAATTTCTGGAAAACAAATAAAGAAAAACAACAAAACCCTGTTAAAAGCTAAGCACACCCGGTGCACTGCACCCAGAGGTGCTGACGGCTGGGTCCCGCGGTCAGCGTGACCCCACGCGTCATACACACAAAATAGAGGTGACGTTAGACCCGCGAAAGCTCGCTGATGGCGAGGTTTCCAGCGACACGGTCACTACCACTCGCTTCGCCTCGTCATCCCACATCCAGCGGTGTAGGTGGTTGAACCTATTACGGCCTCTAGCTAGGGCGGTGGCGCTCATGGCGGCTCGGTGATTCTCTGGCCATCTTCGGCCATGGCAAGCTCGGGCGAGCTTGGTTATGGCTTTAGGGTTACCTAGCAGAGGTCTAGGGTTAGGGTTTAGGGTCGCGGTGTCACCGGTGAGGCACGGCCGCATGCATGGCGGTGGCACGGTCGGTTCACGGCGGTGCACGTGCAGCGTTAAGCATTCAGCATGGCTGGTATTGGCCAAAGGCCAATGGCTACAACTAGCACTAACCATAGAGACTACGGAACAGGGGAGAGAGAGAGCAGTGTAGGTGCGAGGTGGCTTGGCCACAGTGAGCTCAAGCTCGGCGGCGGCGATGGTGGTCATGGCGGCGATTGTGGCCCTAGGGCCCTCACCTATGGATGATAAGCGTTGCGGCTAGGTTGGTGAGGAACAGAAGATCATGGCGAAGCTGTGGGTACAAGAAATTGGGCGGTGGTGCGGCGTGGGTGGCGAGCTTGGCCGGTGAAAACTTGGCGGCGGTGGCACGGTGCTCCTGTCCGCTTTGGCTGCATGAGAGAAAGCAAGAGTAAGGGAGAGTGGAAGTGAGCGTGTGAGGGGGCGAGCCCTCGGCCTTCGGCTCCTTTGGCATGACAACGCGGGGCCGGCACCGGTGTACGGCCGCCATGTGACGCGTTTGGCCTGGCCGTGGTCGGCAATGAACGGCCGATTCAAATTGGCTAAGGGTCGATTCAGTTCGTCTGAAACACGATCTTTGCGCCACCAGTTCTCCAAATCCGTGATGAATTTTGGCAAACCATTTTCACCACTTTGTAGAGCTACATGGGTACTCCAAGTTTGCTTAAGGAAGTTTTGTCTAATTCAAACTGGTTTGCAAACTAAAAATCACCAAAGGTGGGTACCTTGAAACTGTAAAGCAGTTTCAGACTTAAATTTTTTTGAGTTTCAAAACAGCATCAAGTTGAATTTTGGAAGCCCTATTTGACTAACTTAGGCACTGATTTAGCTCTTGACCTTTAAACAAAGTTTGTCCTACATGACATGAACTACAACTTTCATTTAGGGCCCACTCCCATGCAAGCACTCTAAGTAATTAGTCAAGATGGGTCAAACAATCAACCTAATAAAGGCAATTCTAGTAAAACTATCACTTAGAAGCATCTTTGGGCCAACTCATGAATCTAAATTTGGTTCCATTTTTCATTCTAAGTGTGTCTAAGTTGTTTTGGTGACCAAACAACATCCACTTGCATTAGCCAAGCATGACCATAAGGCATATACATGTATAAATTAAGTATCACATGTGATAAACATAGAGTGAATGAAATAAAATTTCATGTGCTCATGCTCATGAATGAATGGATGATGCTTATGCTCATGCAATGCAAGTGAAAAATGCAAGCTTAATACTATGGTGTTACAAGCGTCCTCAGCATCAGGAGGTCGACGACGTGCCTTATGAGGGTGTGGAGGAGGGGCATGATAAGACCTCTCCTCACGCACCACCAGCATACCCTCCGGCAATGCGGTGGATCCCAAGACCATGGCATGGCCATCGAGCTCTGATAGATCGACCTTGATGATCTTCCTTGTGGCCATGTTGAGCACCCTACGGCGTGTGGGTGTGGGCTCAAACATCAGCTCTGTTAGCAGGATCCACCTATGAGGTTGGAAGCGGTGGTCGACGACACGTGCATCGAGCTCATGGGGCTTCTTGGTGTCGGAGCACGTACCATTCAGGACATGACTCCGACAAGGGAAACACGCCCGAAGATGCTCTTGGACCTCCTCATGGTCGTCTCCGCCATGGTCGCCATGGCTCGTCGCTCGGTCATCGGAGAGAGGAGAGGTACGGTAGGGATAAGAGGGTTGTGGGGACTACGTGTCGGTGGAGAGTAAAAGAGGGATGAGTTGTGGCTGGTCGCTATGGCTGCCTATTTAGGTGAGTGGTTATAGGGCATGGAGGTGGGCTCGGTTTCTTCTCTCTAGCAAAAAATTGTCAGGTGCTAGGCGCAGATCCATATCCCTACATAAATCATGTTTTACGTGGCAATGCGTGTAGCGGACAGGAGCAGGCGGCAGTAGGGTTTAGACACGCTGCCAGCACCAGTACGCAGCCCACGAGCTTCGCTACCAGTGGTGGTAGGCAAGTGCACGCGAGAACCAATGACAAGGGGGGCAAACAAAACCACAAAGTTGTCATGTGGGTGAACCATTCACCACAAAGGAAAAGGTGTGTGTGAGCCATTCACCTCCAGTAGATCTACCTCGAGGACCTTCTTAGTGGTCATGCCGAGGGGGTTGCAGTTCATGGCCTTAGCCACCAGCTCCATCACGATCTACATCTGGGACCTTCGAAATCTTACTAACAGTAGTATGCTAATTTTTTTACCGCATGGAAAGAACTGATTTGAGATAGTGAGACTATATGTGGTCATCGTAGATGATACACTATATGAACAGGTGACATATATAGATGACTATCATCGTACCAACAAGGGAAGCATTTGAAAACAAACAATTTCACAAACTTCCACGTGACAGAGTTCATTACAATAACATTATGTCGAGTACAAGTTAATAACTAACTAGTTCACCAACTCAATACAAATTGACGACATTGAACTCAGCATGTAATGTCGAATACCCTAACTATCAAATTATTATAATGCAACAACAGTTTACTGGAGGAATAAAAACGTTACATAATAATATGACATCACAAGCCATAGTGCTCTCAAAGCATGTCGTTACTACTCGATGCCAGTGAGGGTAGTGACAAAGGAAGCTACATGCTCTGCAAGTCTACCCCATACTAAAGCTATATAGCCCGTGTGACGCCTACGAACTTGGAATGCACCAAAATGCCTTTGGTACCTTCTAAACCAGAAGTACATCGTGCCATGATCAACCGAGGAGTAATAGTTGGTTCCTGGCAAAAGCACCACACCTCGTGATCCGGTAAAAATAGCCCGTTTACCTAGGTCCCGGATTGGCAACAGCATTTCCTCTTGCAGATCGACATGGAATACCATGATCTATGTCTCTAGTAAGCTCCTATGGGCATTGAATCATACAAATTGCTCCTGACTACACACCACCATGAGCCTACCACCGTCATCCACCAAACTAACGGTATAGATCGAACTACCGCTCCACATGTCGACGACGACCACTAGCTATGGGCGTGGTCGTTGCTCCAGGTCCACCACCAGGAGCTCGGTACGATCGATGCAATAGAATTAGCCCTAGAAGGTAGCCATGGATCTCAATGGGAACGTCCAATGGGCGTCTCCAGGCTTAGCCACGGCCATCTGATTGATGTTGCCAAAGTAGACAACCACAGTGGGTGTGTCAGCGAAGCTGATGGTCGTCACCTCATGGCCCTCGTGGAACATGATAGGAATGGGCCCCCTATAGCTACCAGGCTACAGCGTCCTCAGCGTCGGGTGGTCAACGATGTGATGGGTGAGGAACTTGAGGCACATGACAAGAGTCCTCTCCTCGCGCACCACTAGCATGCCCTCTAGCGCCGTGTTGAGTCCCAGGACCATGGCGTGGCCATCGAGCTCCAGCAGATCGACCATAATGATCTTCCTTGTGGCCATGTTGAGCATATTGTGGTACGTATCCATCAGTAGGATCCATAGGCGAGGGTGGAAGCAGTGGTCGATGACATGTTCACCAAGCTCACAGGGCTTCTCGGTGCCGCTGCCGGCCATCCATAGCTTGCACACCAGGCGGAACCACGTGAAGTCCGCCACATTGTCGTCCTAGAGGTGGTCGACGATGGTCTCCACTGCCAGCGATGGTAGGCCAGCCCAGTCAAGCCTGTTCGTGCGAGAACCAGCGATGATGGGGATGACAAACATAAAATCATAAGCCAAGTATTTATATGTGACTGACTACACAAGTACCTAGAGAAGAAATCGATGGCAGATCTAGAGTTCTCTCACACAGATGAAATGGATCAAATTGCATGAGGGAAGGACAAAGGCCGAGAGCACGTACCATTTGGGACTAACTCCGGCAAGGGAAACACGACAGGCGATGCGCTTGGACCTCCTCACGATCATCTTCCCATTAGTTGTCACAGCTTGTCGCTCGGACATCGAAGAGGGGAGAGGTAGGGTGGAGAGAGAGGGTTGTGAGGGTTGTGTGCTGGTAGAGCGTCAAAGAGAGACGAGTCGGGGCTGGCAGCTGCAGGTGCCTATTTAGGTGAGTTGTTATGGGGCATGGAGGTGGGCCCATTTTCTTCTCTCTAGCAAAAAAATGGTCGGGTACTGGGCATGGATCCCAATCCCTACATACGTCACTTTTTATGTGGTAGCGCGTGTAGTGGCCACGAGCAGGAGGGGCCAGCATTTAGACATGCCGTAGGTGTCGAGCAGCAAAGTGTGTAGGTGTTGTGTGTGGCATCCGTGTTTTGCTATGAGCCAGTAGGAGCACCCCGCGTTGGTTGGGTGATGCCCTACCTTGGCCTACCTAGACGTGGGTGGAACTAGGTGACCAACACACGGTGTTGCCGAGCGTGACGAGGAGTGGGCCTTCATTTTGGAAACAACGCGTCTGCGGCTACCAAAACTCTGGGCAAACTTCTAGCCGATGGACGGACTAACCAACGGAGGCTACTCACGGGCACAGATAGTCCGCCATGTGGCACTAGTACACAGCCCATGACCTTCACAACCAGTGGTGGTAGGCAAGTGCACGCGAGAACCAACAAAGAGGGACAAACAAAACCACAAAGTTGTCGTGTGGGTTGACCATTTACCACAAAGCAAAGTTGTGTGGGAGAGACATTCACCACCAGTAGATCTACCTCGAGGACCTCCTTAGTGGTCATGTTGAGGAGCTTGCAGTTCATGGACCTAGCCACCGGCTCCGTCATGATCTACATCTGGTACCTTCTAAATCAGAAGTATATATATCTGCCGAGTGGTAACACTTAGTGCTTGGTAGAAATACTGCACCTGGTGGTCCAGTAAAAATAGCCTATCCACCTAGGAGGCACACGATGAGAGTCCTCTCACACACCACTAGCATGCCCTCCGATGCCGCATCGAGACCTGGGAGAACGGCGTGGCCATCGAGCTTCGGCAAATCGACCATGATGATCTTCCGGGTGGTGACGCTGAGCAGCTTGCGACGCGTGGGCGTGGCCTCAGGCGTTGGCTCCGTCATAAGGATCCACCATTGAGGGTGGAAGCGATGGTCGATGATGGGTTCACCGAGCTCATGGGGCTTCTTGGTTCCACTGCCTTTCATCCACAACTTGCACACCAAGTGGAACCGCATGAAGTCCGCCACGTCCCACCGTCCAGGAGGCGCCCAGCAACGTTCTCCACTGCCAGTGGTGGTAGGCCAGCCTAGTCACACCTAGTTGCACTAGAACAAGCAATGATGGGGATGAGAAACACAAAATCATGAGCCAAGTATTTATAAGCGACTGACTACACAAGTACACAGAGAAGAAAAAAACGACATATCTGGAGTTCTCTCTCGAATAGACGAAATGGATTTAATTGTGTGATGGAAGGACAGAGACCGAGAGCACATACCATTTAGGACTGACTCTAGCAAGGGAAACATGGCGCGCAATGCGCTTGGACCCCCTCACGGTCGTGTTCGCCATGGTCATCGTGGCTCGTTGCTCAGTCGTTAGAGGAGAGAGGCAGGGTGGGGACGAGAGGGCTGTGGGGGCTATGTGTGGTTGGAGAGTCGGAGAAGGACAAGTGGGGGCTGGTAGTTGCGGTTGCCTGTTTAGGTGAGTGGTTATAGGGCACAGAGGTGGGCCCGATTTCTTGTCTCTAGCAAAAAACGATCAGGTATTGGGCATGGATCCCTATCCCTACATACGTCACATTTTATGTGGCAGCGCGTGTAGCGGCCAAGAGCTAGAGATGGCAGGATTAAGACGTGTTGTAAGCGTCGCGCCGCAAAGCGTGTAGGCGTTGTGTGCGGCGTTCGTGTTTGGCTATGAGCGAGAAAGAGCACCCCACGTTGGTTGGGTGATGTCCTACCTTGGCCTACCCCAAGGTGGGTAGGACTAGGTGACCAGCCACAGTGTTGTTGAGCGTGACGAGGAGTGGGCCCTTCATTTTGGAATAGCGTGTCCATGGCTTCCAAAACTAGCGGCAAATTTCTGGCCGACGGGTGGGCTAAGCAGCGAAGGCAACCACCGAGCACAGCTAGTCGGCCATGTGGCACTAGTATGCAGCCTGTCATCTTCACTACCAGTGGTGGTAGGCTAGTGCATGCAAGAACCAACAACAAGGGGGACAAACAACCAAAAAGTTGTCGTGTGGGTGAACCATTTACCACAAAGCAAAAGGTGTGTGGGCGAGACATTCACCTCCAGCAGATCTACCACGAAATCGATGCGCGTCACCTCGTGATCCTCATGGAACACATTTGAAATTGGCCCTTGCGGCTACCAGGCTACAATGTCCTTAGCGTTGGGAGGTCAACGACGTGATGGGTAAGGAGGTTGAGGAGGCACATGACAAGAGTCCTCTCGTGCACCACTAGCATGCCCTCCGACACCGTGTCAGGACACGAAAGCACGGCGTGGCCGTCGAGCTCCGGCAGATCGACCATGATGATCTTCCGGGTGGTGACGTGGAGTAGCTTGCGGCGTGTGGGTGTGGCCTCAGGCGCTGGCTCCATCAGCAAGATCCACCGGTGAGGGTGGAAGAGGTGGTCGATGACGCGTTCACTGAGCTCACGGGGCTTCTTGGTGCTACTGCCTTTCATCCACAGCTTGCACACCAAGTGAAACCGCATGAAGTCCACCACGTCCCACCATCCAGAAGGCGCTCGGCGATGTTCTCCACCGTTAGCGGTGGCAGGCCAGCTAGTCACGCCTGTTTGTATAAGAATCAGCAACGATGGGGACGACAAACACAAAATCATGAGCCAAGTATTTATAAGCGACTGACTACACAAGTACATAGAGAAGAAATGAACGACAGATCTAGAGTTCTCTCTTGGACAGATGAAATGGATTGAGTTATGTGAGGTAAGGACGAAGGTCAAGAGCACAAACCATTCGGGACTGACTCCAGCAAGGGAAATGCGGTGGGCAATACGCTTGGACCACCTCATGGTTGTGTTCGCCATGGTCATCGTGGCTCATTGCTCTGTCGTTAGAGGGGAGAGGCGGAGTGGGGACAAGGGCATTGCGAGGGCTACGTGTCGACGGAGAGTCAAAGGATGAGTGGGGGCTGGCAGTTGCGTCTGCCTATTTAGGTGAGTGGTTATAGGGCATAGAGGTGGGCCTAATTTCTTCTCTATCAAAAAATGCTCGGGTACTCGGTACGGATCCCTATCCCTACATACGTCATGTTTTAAGTGGCAGTGCGTGTAGCGGCCTGGAGTTGGAGGTGGCAAGGTTCAGACGCACGAGTCGTAGAGCGTGTAGGCGTCGTGTGTGGCGTCCGTGTTCGGCTCTAAGTAAGTAGGAGCACCCCCATGTTGGTTGGGTGATGCCCTACCTTGGCCTACCTGGAGGTGGGTGGGACAAGGCGACCAACAACGGTGACATTGAGCGTGATGAGTGGGCCCTTTGTTTTGGAAATAGCGCATCCACGGCTTCCAAATCTTGCACCAAATTTCTAAACGACGAGCGAGCTAAGCAGCGAAGGCAACTAGCGAGCACAACTAGTCGGCCATGTGGCACCAGTACGCAGCCCACGACCTTCACTACCAGTGGTGGTAGGAAAGTGCGCGCGAGAACCAACCACAAGAGGGACAAACAACCACAAAGTTGTCGTCTGGGTGAACCATTTACCACAAGGCAAAAGGTGTGTGGGCGAGACATTCACCTCTAGTGGATCTACCACGAAGTCAACACCCATCAACTCGTGATCCACATGGAACACATTCGAAATGGGCCCCCTGCGGCTACTAGGCTACAGCATCCTCAGCGTCGGGAGGTCAACAACGTGATGGGTAAGGAGGTTGAGGAGGCACATGATGAGAGTCCTCTTGCACACCACTAGCAAGCCCTCCGACTCCACGTCGGTACCTAGGAGCATGGCATGGCCATCGAGCTCTGACTGATCGACCTTGATGATCTTCTGGGTGGTTATGTTGAGCAGCTTGCGACCTGTGGGCGTGGCCTCAGGCGCTGGCTCCATCATAAGGATCCACCGGTGAGGGTGGAAGCGGTGGTCGATGACACGTTCACAGAGCTCATGGGGCTTCTTGGTGCCGATGTTGTTCATCCACAGCTTGCACACCAAACAGAACCGCATGAAGTCCGCCACGTCCCACCATCCAGGAGGCACCCGGCATCGTCCTCCACTGCTAGCAATGCCAAGCCAGTCCAGTCATGCCTGTTTGCACAGGAACCACCAACGATGCGGACGACAAACACAAAATCATGAGCCAAGTATTTATAAGTGACTGACTACACAAGTACACAGAGAAGAAATCAACGACAGATCTAGAGTTCTCTCAGACAGATGAAATGGATTGAATTGTGTGAGGGGAGGACAGAGTCCGAGAGCACGTACCATTCAGTACTGACTCCAGCAAGGGAAACATGGCGGGCGATGCACTTGGACCTCCACGGTTGTGTTCGTCATGGTCATCGTGGCTCATTGCTCGGTCGTTAGAGGAGAGAGGCAGGGTGGGTACGACAGGGCTTTGGGGGCTACATGCCGGTGGAGAGTCGGAGAAGGACTAGTGGGGGCTAGGCTGGGGCTGCCTATTTAGGTGAGTGGTTATAAGGCATAGAGGTTTGCTGATTTCTTCTCTTTATCAAATAACAGTCGGGTACTCAGCACAGATCCCTATCCCTACATACATCACGTTTTATGTGGCAGTGCATGTAGCGGCCTGGAGCTAGAGGCGGAAGGGTTTAGACGCGCTATAGGCGTCAAGCCATAGAGCGCGTAAGCGTCATGTGTGACATCCGTCTTCGACTATGAGTGAGCAGGAGCACCCCGTGTTAGTTGGGTGATGCCCTGCCTTGGCCTACCCAAAGGTGGGTGGGACCAAGCGACCAGCAATGGTGTCGCTGAGCGTGATGAGGAGTGGGCCTTTTGTTTTGGAAACAACGTGTCCACGCCTTCCAAAACTAGCAGCAATTTTTTGGCCGGAGGGTGGGCTAAGCAGCGAAGGTAACCAGCGAGCACAGCTAGTCAGCCATGTGGCACCAGTACGCAGCCCACGACCATCACTACCAGTGGTGGTAGGTAAGTGCAAGCGAGAACCAGCAAACAACCACAAAGTTGTCATGTGGGTGAACCATTTACCACAAAGCAAAAGGTGTGTGGGTGAGACATTCACCTCCAGCAGATCTACCACGAAGTCGACGCCCGTCACCTTGTGATCCTCATGGAACACATTCAAAATGGGCCCCCTGCGGCTACTAGGCTATAGCGTCCTCGGCGTCGAGAGGTCAAAGATGTGATAGGTAAGGTGGTTGAGGAGGCACATGACAACAGTGCTCTCGCGCACCACTCGCATGCCCTCCGATGCCGCGTCGAGACCTGGGAGCACGGTGTGGTCGTCGAGCTCCGACAGATCGACCTTGGTGATCTTCTAGGTGGTGACATTGAGTAGCTTCTGACGCGTGGGCGTGGCCTCAGGCGCTGGCTCCATCAGTAGGATCCATCGACAAGGGTGGAAGCGGTGGTTGATGACACGTTCACCGAGCTCACGGTGCTTCTTGGTGCCGCTGCCATTCATCCACAACTTGCACACCAAGCAAAACCACATGAAGTCTCCCACGTCCCACCATCTAGGAGGCGCCCATCGATGTTCTCCACCGCTAGCGGTGGCAAGCCAGCCCAGTCACGCCTGTTTGCATAGGAATCTGCAACGATGGGTGTTGACACCTATGGTGGCACATAGAGACAAAATCCGCAAGCGCACGGGTATCGAAGTAGTTTTCACCCGAAGTATTATCGAGTATCGTATCAATAGGGAAACGTGTGTGTGTTGTCTACTAGTTTGTCCAGGGATAGCAATCAAGGTTTAAGGTATGAGTAGAGAGGATTCCTATGGTTATGACCCTATACAAAGCAAGGCTTATGATTCTAGTGTTCACTTTGGGACGTCGCTTAGACGGTAAAGCACCGCTAATAGATAACTCTACCGACACGACTACGATCCTACTAATTTAAGAACCTACTCAATTCGGCATGGACTACAAAGGATAGACGAGGCTGTCACCTCCCGCTGCTACCACACAACCAAGAAGTAGGGAGCAAACATAGGTAGCTGATAGCCTAAGCACCACACTTATGCTAGCGATTACAACTCTAATCCAGAGATCTAGCAAGGACTAGAGCACTCAAAAGAATTGTGAACCCATGAACAAAAGAGCACAAAACTTACTTTAAATAGAAATCAATTACCAGAAGTATCTCAGATGTAGACTTGGAGAAGCCTAGATCCGCCAAAGTACAAGCCATAGAGGTAGCACCGATAGGCTGGTACCTCCTCTCAACTCCTCCCTCACTCTCTAACTCGCTATTTTCTAGGTACAAGACTAGATCCTATAGAGGACTAATCTTCTCTTGAGAGCTGGCTCTGATCTTGACGAGGAGGATATGAATTAGGGGCTGCTATTTATGAGGGGCGCCAGGCACCCTCTCCCTCTGAATAGCCTCATTGGTACTAAATTTTCCACCATATCTCATTAAAATGCACATGGCCTTTATGGGCCAAATTCTAAATTGGGCCCAATTGATCCCGTAGCTTATGATGTGGAGTTTTTTTTTATTTACGAAATTTATATCTTTTCATTCCGAGCTCTAAATATAGCAAATAATATATCCGTTTCGATCAGCTCGACGAGCTCTCCGCAATGGTGCACTCTAATTCATCATTTTAGATAGTTTTGTTCTGTCAAAAATAAATATCCTGCGAGACAAGTGATAGCACCAAAACTCATGGAACTTGTTAGAATCAAACCCTATAACTATGTTTGGCGATGGAATTAAGCATATATGCAGGTTATGTTGATAGTTTATAATTGATATTAACAACAGCCAACAATGGGGACGACAAACACAAAATTATGAGCTTTATAAGCGACTGACTACACAAGTAAACAGAAGAAATCAACGATAGATCTGGAGTTCTCTCTCGGACAGACGAAATGGATTGAGTTTTGTGAGGGAAGGATGGAGGTTGAGAGCACAAACCATTCGGGACTAACTCTAGCAAGGGAAATGCAGCAGGCGATACGCTTGGACCTCCTCATGGTCGTGTTTGCCATGGTCGTCGCGGCTCATTGCTCTATCGTTAGAGGAGAGAGGCGGGGTGGGGACGAGAGGGCTGCGGAGGCTACGTGCTGACGGAGAGTGAAGAAGGACGAGTGGGGGCTGGCGGCTACGGCTGCCTATTTAGGTGAGTGGTTATAAGGCATAGAGGTGGGCCTGATTTCCTCTCTCTAGCAAAAAACGATCGAGTACTCGGCACGGATCCCCGTCCCTACATACGTCACGTTTTATGTGGCAACACATGTATCGGCCAGGAGCTAGAGGCGGCAGGGTTCAGACGTGCTGCAGGCGTCGGGCCGTAGAGCGCGTAGGCATCGTGTGAGGCATCCGTTTTCGGCTATGAGTGAGCAGGAGAACCCCGCGTTGGTTGGGCGATGCCCTGCCTTGGCCTACCCAAAGGTGGGTAGGACCAGGCGACCAGCAACAGTGTCACTGAGCGTGACGAGGAGTGGGCCCTTTGTTTTGGAAACAGCGCATCCACGCCTTCCAAAACTAGCGGCAAATTTCTGACCAGCGAGCGGGCTAAGCAATGAAGGCAACCAGCGAGCACAGCTAGTCGGCTGTGTGGCACCAGTACGCAGCCCGCAGCCTTTACTACCAATGGTAGTAAGCAAGTGCACGCGAGAACTAGCAACGAGGGGGACAAACAACCACAAAGTTGTTGTGTGGGTGAACCATTTACCACAAAGCAAAAGGTGTGTGGGCAAGACATTCACCTCCAGCAGATATACCACGAAGTCGACGCCCGTCACCTCGTGATCCTCATGGAACTCATCCGGAATGGGCCCCCTGCGGCTACCAGGCTGTAGCGTCCTCAATGTCGAGAGGTCAAAGACGTGACACGTAAGGTGGTTGAGGAGGCACATGACAAGAGTCCTCTTGCGCACCACTCGCATGCCCTCCGATGTCACGTCAGGACCCGGGAGCGCGGCGTGGCCGTCGGGCTCTGGCAGATCGACCTTGATCTTCCGGGTGGTGACATTGAGCAGTTTTTGGCGTGTGGGCGTGGCCTCAGGCGCTGGCTCCGTCAGCAGGATCCACAGACGAGGGTGGAAGCGATGGTCGATCACGCGTTCACCAAGCTCACGGGGCTTCTTAGTGCCGCTGTCTTTCATCCACAGCTTGCACACCAAGCGAAACCGCATGAAGTTCGCCACGTCCCACCGTCTAGGAGACGCCTAGCGTCGTTCTCCAACGCTAGCAATGGCAGGCCAATCCAGTCACGCCTGTTTGCACAGGAACCACCAACCATGGGGATGACAAACACAAAATCATGAGCCAAGTATTTATAAGCGACTGACTACAAAGTACATAGAGAAGAAATCAACGACAAATCTGGAGTTCTCTCTCCAACAGACGAAATGGATTGAATTGTGTGAGAGAAGGACCGAGGCAGAGAGGACGTACCATTCGATATTGACTCCAGCAAGGGAAACGCGGCAGGCGATGCCTTTGACCTCCTCACGATCGTGTTCGCCACGGTCATCGCGGCTCGTTGCTCGGTCGTTAGTGGGGAGAGACAGGGTGGGGACGAGAGGGTTACAGGGGCTACGTGCCGACGGAGAGTCGGAGAAGGACGAGTGGGGGCTGGCGGCTGCGGCTGCCTATTTAGTTGAGTGGTTATAGGGCATAGAGGTGGGCCTGATTTCTTCTCTAGCAAAAAACGGTCGGGTACTCGGCATGGATCTGTATCCCTACATACATCACGTTTGATGTGGCAGCGCATGTAGCGGCCAAGAGCTGGAAGCGGCAGGGTTCAGACGCACTGCAGGCGTCGGGCCGCAAAGCGCGTAGGCGTCGTGTGTGGCGTCCGTGTTCGGATATGAGTGAGCAGGAGCACCTTGCGTTGGTTGGGTGATGCCCTGCCTTGGCCTACCCAAAGGTGGGTGGGACCAGGCGACCAGCAATGGTGTCACTGAGCGTGACGAGGAGTGGGCCCTTCGTTTTGGAAACAGCGCGTCCACGCCTTCCAAAACTAGCGGCAAATTTCTGGCCGGCGGGCGAGCTAAGCAGCGACGGCAACCAGCGAGCACAGCTAGTCGACGATGTGGCACCAGTACGCAGCCTGCGACCTTCACTACCAGTGGTGGTAGGCAAGTGCATGCGAGAACCAGCAACGAGGGGGACAAACAACCACAAAGTTGTCGTGTGGGTGAACTATTTACCACAAAGCAAAAGGTGTGTGGGTGAGACAATCACCTCCAGCAAATCTACCACGAAGTCGACGCCCGTCACCTCGTGATCCTCATGGAACACATTCGAAATGGGACCCCTGCGGCTACCAGGCTGTAGCGTGCTCAGCGTCGAGAGGTCAAAGACGTGACGGGTAAGGTGGTTGAGGAGGCACATGACGAGAGTCCTCTCACACACCACTAGCATGCCCTCCGACGCCGCGTTGGGACCCAGGAGCACGGTGTGGCCGTCAAGCTCCGGCAGATCGACCTTGATGATCTTCCAGGTGGTGACGTTGAGCAGCTTGCGGCGTGTGGGCGTGGCCTCAGGCGTTGGCTCCGTCAGCAGGATCCACCAGCAAGGGTGGAAGCGGTGGTGACGGATATAGCATGGTGGATCTAAAAAAGATAGTGGAGTAGTAGCTATCTGCTAATAACTATCTGTTTTAGAATCAAACAGGTATTGATAGTAGACTGACTAATTATTAGTTGAATCTCTAGATAACAACCATCTCACTAGTTAGACCAAATCAGATAATAACAGCTAATAGGAAGCCAACCTTATCCCTTCGCGTGACAGCCTCGCACTCACACGCTCGCGCGGGGGGTGCTCACCAGCGTCCTCAAGTGCTCGCCTGCCACGCCGCGCCCCTCTGCCCCGCCTCGCTTCCCTTGCCCCACCACCTGCCACGGCGCCACGCCTGGCTTCTCGCAGAGCTCACGCGGCCCTCCTCTGCCTCCATCGCCAGGGCCTCCTCCGCTTGCCGTCGGGCTGCCAGCATGGGGGCCATGCTGCGTCACTACTCCGAGCGGATCCCCTCCAACAGAAATTTCAGTTCTCCACCGCACTCCCATCCCTCTTCACCTACGGCCCCGCCGCGCTGGCCGACCTGAAGCTGACCACCTGTGTGCTCCCATCACCGCCCGCCACCTTCGCTAGGTTCTGCAGCCTGACCATGTTGGACCTCGACTACGTCATATTCTCCGGCGAGAAGGGGTGGGAGCGACTGGAGGCCATGATCTCGACAACCGCGCCGACGATGGAGAAGCTACGGCCGACGAACATCGCCTTTCACCATGCCGTCCCCGACAAGGGCCTCCCTGTCCCTGGCTCCTCCGCTGGCTGAGCTGGGTTCCGTGGCCTGACCGTGCTAGACCTCGACTACGTCATATTCTCCTGAAAGAAGGGGTAGAAGCAGCCGGAGGCCATGATCTCAGCAGCCACGCCAACGCTAGAGAAGTTGCGGCTAGCGAACATCGCCTTGCACCATGCCAGCCTCGGCGAGGGCCTCCCTGTCCCTGTCGCGTGGATCATCCACGTGCCCAACCACCGCTGGCTCTTGGGAGAGCTTGAGATCCGTAACTTTGACTGTTGCCACATTTCATGTGCGTGCGAGCATATATCACCATCAATGCATAAAAGCTTTTCACAGAGGCGTTTTTTTTTATTTCCATAAGCAGGCAAGCGGACCGCCTCTAACAAATGATTCTGTTAATTAGCTAGGTATCCAAACACCCTTACAACTAATAGGTAGATAGTGAATTGTTATCCAGCTAATATTAGCTATGTGATATTAGCTAGCTAACTACTATCAGCTAATGAATCCAAACAGGATCTAATTATTTCAAAATTCGATAAGAAATGTGGGCGAACCAGTCACCACAAACAGGAAGTGTGCAGGCCACTTCCCGCAGCAGCTACTGCTGAAACAACACACTTCGTGCACACGCAGTCAGGCACGGCAGGGTACAGTTGGGATCATAAAAAATATCACTAGAAATTAGCACAGCAACACAATGTACACATTTCCAGAAGGAGATATCATGATTGTTATTAAGTTTATAACAGAACTAAAACAGGTGGAGAAAAGGAATTCTGCAAAAAAACCAATCACTCGGTGCCCTTTCAGCCCCTAGCTCGAAACAACCAACCATACCACACAACAAACTCGAAACCAGTACATCAATGTCCCTATAGAATCAGCCACCACGACAACAACAAATGACAACCGATCAATCTTAACTAGATATAACGAATGGAATAAAAAATAAGCCTACAGGGAAGGAGGAAGCAGTTCAAGGATGTCAGACTATGAACAAAAGAACTCGAAGCCAAACGAATGCTTCTTGGAAGGCAGATGTATTGTATAACTAGAAGGTGGTATTGCTTTCACCTGCAGATATAGAGCTGCCCTCTGACTTCACCACGACCTCTGCCTCTGACTTCACAGCCATGGAACCTTTTCCGATGTCCAGCCCCTGGAGCCGCCCAAGCGAGTCTTGCTGCATCATATCCGAGAGGGAATTGGGGTGGGATAGCATCTGGTGACTCGGGACATTCGGTGGAGGCTGTTGGAAATGATGCGGCAGCTGAATATTTCCATGCTGCTGAACTGTGTGTTGCTCCGAGAGCTGGAAGAATGAAGGGCTGTACGAGACGTGCTGCATTCCCATATTAAATTGTTCGTTGGACTTCGACATCTCACCTGTTACTATCTTAAGCCTCTCCACTTCCTGCTTCAGTGCATCATTTAGAGCTGCATCGGTACGGATATTTCGTCAATAAATAACAGTCATCTGAGAATCAGTGCAATGGTTGCAAAATTTACAGATTGTTCAAGCACTACTAAGTACTAACTAACCATGTGTTGACATGGTACAGCTTCTGAAAAAACAATGCATCAGCTATCTAATATGAAGCTAGGCTGCAACAATGGGACACCCTCCCACATGAACTTATTACGAAAAAATGAATAAATGCTCACCATCACGCAGTTGAGCCTGCTGCTCCATGGCCTGCAACCTTATCTTGAGCTCAGCATTTTCTGCCGAAAGTCCAGTTGTGTCTCTCTGCCGAGTAAACAAATCAGTGTGAAGGATATTAAGCATATTAATACAACAGTAAATTGCATGCCTGGACCCGAAAGTAATATGTCATTCTCGTTTGGGTTGGTCTATTTGGCTCCGTAACATATTTTAGTGATCTTATCCCGGTCCAAAGTAGACATGGGGACGCCTAGAACCCAACATGGCCGTCCATATGGATGCGATTTAAGCAAAAAAAAAAAACTAAGCCAAGTCAAATTTTTATTTCATCGTTCTCCGCTGATGCCTCAATCGTCTGACATGCTCGGCACAGCGAGCCTGAGCGGTTCGGAAATGTCATGGGCCTCCCACTCGAGCACCTCATTGCGGCAGGTAGTCAAAATCAGGTCAACGAGGTTGGGAAGGTGCTAGGGGCCGAGAAGGATCCAGTCAGTTAGGGGGCGGTTGGTCTTCTCTTTCCTCTCATCTCAACGTTGCAATTATCCCTCTTCGTGCTATCTGGCTTGCTTTCCTAGTCGGCATAGCGGCACACTGTTGCTGGCCCGGCACACCTCGCGCTCTAGGTTGCCCTCGCCTTGCTAACCCCGGCCACGTCAGGGCGCTCTACGGCGAACCGCAACACGCTATTGTCGATCCGTGCAACGATGTTGAAGGTGTGGCAAGCCGTGTTCTCATAGTCGATGGGAGCCAATTGTTGTGCTAGCATGTTTGGCATTGCTTGCAACCCCACCACAGGTTGCATCACGGACCACTCCACGGCGAGGCCAACGACATGGTGATGGCCCCTATGTGGAGCGGCCCACGTCAGGGGGTCATGTCCCGGTGCGTGCCTAGGCAGCGGCGATTAACCAGCAATGGGGCGTCGAGGCATGATGACGGCAGGGCGACGACATGAGATCATAGCAGCTCCAATTTAGGCAGTGATTGTCAAGACACGTCAAGTGGGCGCGGTGTCTGGCCGGGCTGTGCACCGAGCAGCAGCATGTGCAGGTGCGGCAAGGCATTGCATGGTGCAGAGCATAGCGGCACGGCTGGCTCTGCCACGGAGGGTTGTCACCGAGAAGTTGCCCGAATGGCGCAATGGTCACACGACGGTGCACCTTCCTCGTCGAAAAAGAGAGCGGGAGAGAGGATTGGAGGAAATGAGTGAAGACGGTCTCATGCGTCCTTACCTGACTATGAACTCGCCCGCTGGCTCTAGACGGCCAAAAAGAAGAGGATGGGGAGTTCAGGGATGGTGGCTCGATGGATCTCTCAGGTGGCTGCTAGAGTCCAAGGGCACAAGTCCATGCGTTTCAGGCATCAGGAGGGTTTCTAGGGTAGTGGCGGCAGGCCCACCCCACCTTGGCATGCGCACTACGGATGCTCGGATCGAGGACACTGCGGACTCCGACCTGTAGCGTCCATGTGATCACCTTCAGTGAGCGACCCGAGCTCCACAAGATCACCGGCGAGGTCCAAGCTCAGCGACGACCCTAGCACAGCCACGACCTCCATGCCCACCTCCTGCCATTGCGTCGACTAGCCCACTCGTAGTCCCCGTGGCCCTGCACCCGCCTGCCAACGCTACCTAGGCCCACTCATGTGCGAGAGGCATGCCGGCGGGGACCTAAGAGTCAGCGAGAGAGGTGGGGAAAAAGAAAGGAGCCAAGGTGAATAGATAAGGCAGGCCCAACGGGTTTTCTGCTTAAATCATGTCATCCACTGCCGGCACGCATGTCGCGCATGACTTTACCAGCCACGTGGATGGCCACATCAGTTCATGGGCGTTGTTGTGTCAAGTTTGGACCAGGATGAGATCACTTGAATACATTAGGGAGCCAAATACATGATTTCATAGTTTGGGGACCTAGACGAGAATCGCATAATACTTTAGGGACCGGTCGTGCAATTTATTCTTAATACAAAAGACATGGACACATTGCTCGTAGATTCAGAAAACAGAACCAGACAAGATCTGCTGGAAGTACAGGGTTTTATGCTTAAAATTTGAAGTTGCTAGCATAAGATTAACCAAGTAAGAAGGTGCTTATTGCAATGAATTGGATCAATGGGGATAGTATAGTCACCAAAACTACAGTGCTGCTCAACCGAGAACACAGTTCTTTTACTGCCATCGACCAAGTATTACTATTCAGATCTCCAACCATTGAGAAAACTATATAAAACAACCCCAAGGAACATTTCGCCCTAATCACTACATGTGGCATTAGTCAATACTCAACATGATCACATAAACTATCCTAGCATGTGTTATAGATCTCATTGCATGTGCATCAGTCCAAAGAAAATATTATACTAACTGTTGATTTGTAAAGCAATTGGAGTTTAGCTGATACAGGTTACAGGTATGGACTATGGAGTGCAGCTGGTTGCACAGTATATAATAAATAAAGTGTCACTATGCACCGTGTTATTTTCACACTAAAATAAATGAACTGAACACGGTTCAGCAATACATGAGGCAAGCAGAAGGATGAAAGGCACCTGGAACAGTGTCAGCTGCGCTGAAAGAGTAGTAGCCTCTGTCTGAAGAGTTTGAACCTTCCGCTCCAATTCTGTTATATATCGAGCTTTTCTTTCCTTTGACCGTGCTGCAGATTGTCTGTTTGCAATAATTCTGCACAAAACCCAAGCTCAGGAACTCAATAGGCATTCATAAAGTATAGGTTACAAATACAACAAGCTGGTTAGATGATTTAGGTAAAACAAAGTTGACTTGGACAGATCATACAGTCAACTGATTAAGATAATTTATAGGTAACGTAATACAGTTAAAACTAGTTGACTTAGATTTACTAATCTGTTAAGATAATTTAGGTAATGTAGTAAAGTTCAAACATTTGACAAAGACAGATGAAAGTTAACTTCCTAAGTTCAAACATCATGGGTGTGAATACAAAGATCATGAATAATATTCACGACAGTTTGCCTACGCTCCAGTAACTTAACAGAATTTCTCATTGTATGTTCTTCTGCCTGTCATCCAAAATTTCAAGGTATAACGTTACACACAGATCTGGGAAATGAATCAAAATATGGTTGTGCCACAGAAGCAAGGTCAAAAAAATTAGTAAATGCCAAATAAAACTTAGCTTCAACAAGTTTCAACAATCACATACTGAAAAGAAAATCAATCAAATCCCGTTTGGAGCTCCATCGCATCTGTTAGCAGCTGCAGTGGACCTATTAATCTAAGCTAAATTAGTTGCAAATCTGATAGTTTTTTATAGCACAAATGAATATCATGGTTTAAGTGTTATTTTATTTAGCACTATTACAACAAATATCGCCTGATATTAGATAAGTTAAATATTGAACAAATATTACAGAAATCAAAATGTGGCTGCAATCCAGGGGCAACTGTACCAGCCAGCAAAATGTAACCCTAAATTATAAATACAGGTTTACACAGCTTGCTTGTAGTGCAAACTCTTGGGAAAATACTAATGTCCAGTGCAGTTAACTGGAACAGGAAAAATATATACTTGTGATGTAGAACTATAAGGCACATTTAACAGAGTATCAACATTCACCCCAACTTCAGTTAACATGTCGGAGGGCCTTAGGCATGACATAATAGGAAGATAATGACATAAAACACTGCATGCCCATTTAATATGCGACAATTTTCTGCCATTTACAGCCTCTTTGCTGATTTGAGAACCGTTGACAATGAACAGCCTCTTAGCTGATTTAAGAACCTGTTTCGACAATGAACAACATAAAACAATCTTCAAGAGTGAGATACTAGCGTACCTAATAAATACATCGATACTAACAACGTTTATGCGAGTAAAACTGGCTATGCTATCTCCATTGTATCAATGATTGCCAATACAGAAACATATCAACGATAAATAATTAAATGTTACCAAAGTCAACGAGGACTTGAGGTCTTGAGGAGAGCAAACATGTAAACAATTGCATGAATTATCACAAGAGAAACACCATATCATATAGCTTGGCCCTAATACAAAGTTTTGACAAACAAAATCTAACCATCTCGGTGTAACTTTAATATACGCCAAAAGGGAAACGATAGTTGTAGCATATAATTTTGTGCTAGAAAGAACCAGTTAGAAGTATGGTGTATGCCACGCTACTTATTGAGCATCTTGGAGGGAATCTAGATAACGCGGAGTGTCCAGCGAAGAAAACATTGAAACAAAGCAAATAAATGTTGTATCCTGCCTCTTTTGATCTCCATCTCTGTTTATTTAAGACTAAATGAACAGAAGAACCTTTAAGGACCATGACACTAACCAACTAAACAAATACAGACACCTCAATAACTTTAAAAACATGGAGAAAATGCCACGAAAGCAATTCAAATTGATGCCACATCCCACCAATTTCGACCTGTGCCTTCTGCTTATTTAAGGCTACTAAACGACACGAGACACCTTTACAAACTAAGACACTAACTAAGCAAACAAAAAATGACATCTCAGTAACTTTTATGGGTGCTTGCTTTCACTTGGAAAGAAACCTAGTACGTGACAAGGATGACCTAGCTATCCAATTCAGTTGGTCAGCTTGCTGCAACCCTATCCGATAAGCTGCCTTTCACTATCCCGATGATTCCAGACCACGTCTCAAGTAGTTGGCAAGACTCACAGGTGGCTATGCTTCTTCTTTTTTTCATTTCGATGCACACAATACCAAAAGTCATTAAGCATTATGCGGCTTTTCATTTTACAATCAATATAGATCACAAAAAGTAACAGCCATCTCACCTGCAACCCTACCAACCAAGCAACTACCGTGCAGTCCTAGCTAGTAGTGTCAGAATGCGAGGACGGTGGCAATGGAAGAAGGGGAAAAAAAGGCGTCACCTTTTGGCGCGCTTGGGGTCGATGGCAGCGAGCTCAGCGAGCTGCTCGGAAGACAAGGCCTTCTTGGCCTCCATCACCTCTCCGAACAGGCCTCCGCCGCCGTCCTGCTGCCCGCCCGGGCCGCCGGCGCCGGCCCCCATCCCGAAGCCGTCGAAGGAGGCGCTGTGGCGGTGCTTGGCTGGGCGCGGCGGCGAGGAGGTCTCGGCGGCGCTGTCGCGGTCGGCGCCGGCGATCTTGTCCATGTCCATGAAGGTGGAGAAGAGGTCGTCCTCGGAGCCGATCTCGTCGAAGCCGCCGCCCCCGCCGCCGGCCAGGTCGTCCGGGAAGCGGAAGGCCACCTCAGATCTGGCGCGGCGGTGGTGGCCCACGCGCGGCGGGGGCAGCCCTGCGCCCGGCTGCGGCGGCGGCGGCGCAGGCGCCCCGCCCGGGACCGGCGGCAGCGGGCAGGGCAGGTTGAGGTTGGGGCTACGCGCCGGCGAGCGCTGCGGCGGGTCGCCGGGCTTCGGCGGCATCGCCATTGCGACGGGCAGGTCTGCTCCTGTCTGTCTGTCTCTCTCTGGTCGGCTGGGCTGCGCGTAGTTAGTTGTCTGGGTCGGGGCTCGGGAAGCGCACGCGGCTACTCCTACTCTTGGCTAGCTGCTCTGCTCTGCTAGTACTAGACAGTGGCGTCTTGGGTTCCGAAAGCGAGTGGAGTGCGTGTGGGATCTGGGAACGAAGGAGGTGGGGTGGGGTGGGGTGGGGTGGGGTGGGCCCCTCGTAGTCATGTGATCGCTGCCTTGTTTCGGGCTTCAGTGGGCTGGACACATCTTGGGTCGCTTCAAGCAGAGCTTGAGCAGATAAATGGGCTGGATGGAAGTCCTTAATGTGGTGGATGGTGCAATGTTGCTCAGAGACCTTGGAACACTAACGAGAACAGGCTATCACCGCCGGAAGGGACTTTGTTCTTTTCCCAGCATGATTAATAAAGAGCGGTGATGCTTTTTTTCTAAAAAAACTAATAGGAACATGCTACCATCGATTATTTTGAAAATTTTAAAATAGTTGAGTTATATTAGGAGTACAATGGTTGGTTTATACGAGTGAAAATACATCAAAATATAACATGGAAGAAACTAAAAAGAAAGAAATGCTCAGGCCAACCTAGCAAAAACATAATAATTAATTTTCTCTTCTCTTCTATGTACACCTAAAAAGGGTGAAAGGATATCATCTGCCCAGCGAAGGATCGCCCGGACCTGCATGTTTCTTCGTCGCCGACTAGTGGACCCTCCACAAACAAACATACTACACGCATGATTGCCCCGTCCTCCTCACTCGCTATCGCTTTGCCTTGTATAAATCAATCAATCTCCAAGAACCATGCGTGATCAATATTCAATCACTAGTACTTGATGTTTACCTTCCTCAAGCAGCAGCCCTCACTTTCAAACCCATTGCCTGTGTCACATTGAGAGTTTCTTCCGTCCTGTTTTTTTTTTTTTTACTTTCCCAAGCTACACCCACGCCCTCTATTCTCGTACATGACCCATACACATGACTCATACTCATACAAGTTAGGACAACTCGCGTCTAGCGATGATAAATACGGCATCTGGTTCCCATACGTATCGTGTCACACCTTATGTATCTCGTAGGTGACCCGGACTCATGATCCACGCTCATACGAGTTCGAACAACTTGTATGTAACGATGATACGGAGTTTGATTCGACGATTCCTATAATTATCGAGTTCCGTTATAATGCACGGGCACATTTGTTAGTCTTTAAAAATGATAAGGGCCGGCAACAATGCTACTATAGTATCGTTGTTTTTTTTTTTTTGCTGCTTTCGTAGTTGCCGGAAGCCCGGACTATGTGGTATGGATCAGCAACTACCCCAATCGAATTATTTGGGCCTACTCATTATCAGTGGGATCAGCGATACTTTAAGCAAGAAATATATCGAAGAGTTAGCGATGGGTTAGCCGAAAATCTTAGTTTATCCGAAGCTTGGTCTAAAATTCCCGAAAAAATAGCCTTTTATGATTATATTGGTAATAATCCAGCAAAGGGGGTTTCTACAAAGAAGCTAAATAGACTTAAAAAAATTACCTTGCAACAGAAGTTTTTTTTAGTAGTCCACTTTGACTAATAGATCCCAGATCTTCAATTATCAGCAAAAGAAATACAAGTAAAGCAGTACCGAGTGGTACGCAAAGTTGTATTTGTAATTTAAAATACTTATCATAGCTAGCAAATCCTCTTATGCTTTTCGTAGGCAACTCTAGAACTAAAAACCTCATATTTAAGTACTATATAAGAAAATCTTATTTATTCTCCAACTAATATATCAACATGCTGATGTGAATATATGATGCTGCTTTGGTGACAAGTACTCAGCATTTTCACACATCCAAATGTCTAAGAAATTGTTGTTGCATCCTCTGTTGGGCTAGCCCAGCAGCAATTGTTGTGCGAAGCGAGTGACGCCCTTGAGTGACACCCTTACCGAGTAACGGGCCAGGCCAGTTTTGCGCAGCGTCGCCGCGCGTGTTACTTTCAGTTCGGGGCATTGCATTAGTACCACCTCGCTGCTCTAGCTATGTTGCGGTTCAATGGAGAAGCATATAAGGAGGACCAGGCCTACATTGCTAAGGCACGCAGCTGCGCGGTGAGCACAAAGCGAACTATTCTTTCGCCTTTTACTAAAGAATACCGTGTGCACGCCGCAAATAGCAGCATACGCTAATTTTTGGAGGGGATTTTCCTTTGTGGAAGGCCCCCACAATTCAAATTAATATCTTTTTTAAAATAATTATATAATATATATATAATAAAATTGAATTTGCCAATTGATTAAAGTTATTTTTTGAAAATGATAAATTGAAATTGTCATGGTTCTCTTTTGAAAGTTATCCGTTTTTCAAGTGTATAGTGTCCCAAACCCTGATACATGTACAGTACATTTATAACTATCCGTAGGCAATGCAAGATTGATACTTTCAGCATCAGTAAAAAGGACCTAGGAACTCTGGATGTTTTTTTCTGTGAAATGAACTGATTCCTATAAAATCAATGACTCAGTGTGAAATTCCTGTTTTCCAAAAAGGCCTTTAGATGGGATGTACAGTACAAATCAAGTATATGTGGGCTATTGAAGCCAAAGGTTTAAGCGTTATTTGATTACAACACCAACCAACACAAGAGCATCCTGGTTACAGAACTTTTACAACATACAACCTGGGGTTTGGTTACACAGCCTCATACGTACACGTAAGTTACTCCAGCCCCCACAGTAGAAGCAACTCCATGAAACCCAAACCCTACAGAAATTTGATTTAGAACTTTCACATCAAAACTCACCAGCTTTTCCTGAAAAAAACCAAGAGGAGCCGATAAGATACACACGTCAAAGCACGCTGACAACACCCATCAGTCACAGACGCACGCACGCCGTCAAGTAGCAGCAGCAGCAGCATCGTCGGCAGCCTTGTCCTGCTGGTTCTCGCCAGCCTCGTCGATGGCCATGGCGTCCGGTTCCCGCTCTGCTGATGCTGATGCGACGCGGCCCTCGTTGGACGTCCGCTCCTCACTCTCCACCGGAGCCGGTGGGACCGTGGTCGTGCTGGAGCTGCCACCACCTTGCTCCCCCACCAGGCTCGTCAGGCCGTTCTGCTTCATGTAGTTATCAAGGGGCCGGCTCGCCACTTCCAGGAGGTCCATTATGCTCACCGGCCGGGACTGCTGCGCGCCATGCTGTCCTTGGTCGCCACGGACGGCAGGGGCAGGGTGGAAGTTGAGGTCTATGTGCCCCTTGTTCATGTCGGCCACCTTGTCGAACATGGTCACATCACTGTTGTCTCGGGTGGTGTCCAGCGTCTGCGGGGATCTTGACAGGTTGCTCCCCTCAGGTTCTTCTCTGTTCACCCATGCGATCTTCTTGCTCGCCTCTGCCTCCTCTCGCTCCGACTGCCGCTGCTTCTTCCTCATCCTCAGTGTCTTGAACCGACGCTTGACCATCATGCACACGTTGCAGGTGCACGCAGGGTTGTGCTTCGGGCCCTTGCCGCTGGGCGGCTGGATGCACACAATGCATGTGCAGCCAGGGCGATGCCGGGGGTGCTTTGTGGTTGTCGCGACTGAAGCGGTACCTTGGTTCCCGACTTCACCAAATACTGCGGCACTGGCCAAGGCGTCAAGGCTGGATGCATCCATTTCAGCGACATTCAGCTTCAGACCATAGCTGCCCTTTCGCCTCCTCATCTCTGCGATGTACATTGTATGAGCAAAAGGTGCAGTATGAGCTTCTCCTCTACAAAGCTGACTTATCAAAATACATAACCAAAATATATCTGCCTAACTTCCTCATAGTCATTACTAACCAATCAACTGTTACATTGATATCCCGATACCCTTCCTTACACGACACGTCTTCAGCATCTTGAAATTTTGTTATAAAAAGAAAAGGCTGACCCTAGGGGAAAGACCTCCCCTGAGGCATTGCAGAAATTTCCTCGAACTGAAGGGTTAAGAAAAGATACCGAAAGCTGGCTACCCCGGATGTGTATCTCTGAAGAGTTACACAGAAAGGGGCCTTTTTTGCATGCAAGCCAGGGCTTGAACCCTGACCAGCAGCCTCCCAACGGGAGGTCCTACCACTGTGTTATCACTGTGTTTAAAATTTTGTTTTCAAGGTCAGTAAACATAAGTAAATCGTACCTTCATACAGCTGCATAACACTTTGCAACTCTTTTGGGGTCAACTCTTCAGGCGCAGAGCAGGAGCAGCTGGAACAGTTGAATTTAAAGTATAATGAGAATTAGTAGGAGTAACAAAAGTAAGAATAGAGCAGTCCAGCAAGGGAGTAAGGGACAGTGTCACAGACAAATAGCCTCCAGCAAGAGATAGTGTCACCCTCTTAATGAAATTCGTACATGCCTAGGTACGGTCTTGAAAAAAACAAGGGACAGCGTCACAGACAATTGGCCTTATGCCAGCAAGTTTTTCAATACGAATTGTTGAGAGTGATACGAGAGAAAAGAGCATCTTTCAAAGTACATGGATAAATCTAGCAAATCCAGGATCTTGTGACTGAAATTCTGGATTGACCAAGACTGCGGATAAGACAAGACTGTAACATGAAATGAAACAGATCAGATGAAGACCATATAAATTCATTGTTCCACACCAATAAGATTATCATGCCAAAGTTTCGGAATTTTAAGACTAAAGATTGATCGGATCACACATCGCCCAACACATCAACAGAGAACACAATATAGCATTACCATTTTGGGTCCCATGAGTTATCGATGCATGTCCATTTGGATGCAACAATAACATTAAGAGGCAGCCGACGCCATTTTGAGCACTCATCACATTGAATCCACTGATCTTGTTCCCTACAAATAAAAAATCAGAAATTTGACATAATTGGCACATTGACGCCAAGTCGTCAATGATGCACATGACTTCCATTTAGACAACAAACCCTCAAACAGTATGACGACTACACAGTTAATGCAATAGGTGAATGAATGTCACCACTTTTTCAATTGTTCTTTTTCATTTCGACCTCTTAAAGCATTATGACATTTCTTTTTCATGGAAGGTCTATAAAATTCAATCTCAGGCATTGTCCTAGAATTAGATGTGTCTCGCTTAGATTGTCCTAGAATTGGAAGAAGATCTCAAGACATAAGTAATTTCAGGTTTTTTTTATGTTAGGGGAAAGGTATTTAAAATGTGTTATGAAAAAGTACAACTCATCATGGATACTATTCATAATCACTCAAAAGTAAACAAAAAATAATAATACTGTATCTTTTTTCCGATCATTTACATACCCTGTTGCACGGATGGTGAAAATTGATCTCTTTGCAAAGACAGGGGGTTCCTGCATGTATGTACTATGGTTAGAGCAGGTTGAAGATCATTCAAGTATTTTTGCGATGAACAAAGATCAGATTTTTGTGCCTGGCAGAGAGGTGCTCCATGATTTGGAACAAGAACAATGAAATGAATAGCAAACTTACATCATATTCTTCAAATTCATAGTCCTCAATCATCACAACAGTTGGCTTTGCAGTGGGAGCAGGGCGCAACAACTCTTGAGCCTCTTCCCAGGTAAGCTTTAGTTCCATGGCATCTTCAGCATCGATTAAGAACCTCCTGCTTTTGGAACCAATATTGCGACTACGTTTTTGTAAAAATTGCAAAGACCCCTCATCTGGCCTGCTGCCAAATTTATCTGCCTTATTCCAACTGACATCCCCATCAGCTGAGTTCATATGATGATCATATACAGAGCTTGGATGGAGATCTGCAGCTCCCTTTACTGAGTGAAGAAATCCAGGATAACCACTTACTACTCCTATGTTCTCATTTGCAGTAGAAAAGAGTGTCTCACTGAGAAGGGAACCATTTGCAATAGCTGAAATATGTGAGTCCTGTGTAAAGGTAATAAACAAATATTGAAGCAAAAACATGAAAAAGGAGATGAAAAACAAGCACTTGCCACAACAACAGATTATCTGATGGATAATCTAACTTACTGGCAGACTGACAGTATTCGTGGCCTTCCGAAAGCCCATAACAAGTTTCCCTCCAGGATCTATACGACTAAAGGTCACTGCAGAAAATAACCACACAAAAAAATGATTCCAGTAAACAACATTCAGAGAGCATGATACATGACATAATACTATTCGGCATAATTTACTATAGCATGGATGCCATGGAAACCATGTGACAAATAGTAGTGAGCTATACCATATACGTAGTATTAAAAACAAACTTCAATCAAGAAAGAAGTGAAGTGCATGCTTGCAAATAGATGCTTATGATCATGTCCAAGGAAATAAATTCCTAATTACCTGTATCGCCAGCTTGTAATTGCAAAGACTGTATGCATGGTGTAACACCCTCCAAGACATACATTCTGCTGTTATTATTTGGCCAAAACCTAAACTGAAAATGCCATTCTTTTCCTCTTGCATCTTGAATTGTCAAGGGGCGACCTTCTGGTTGAGAAATTGGGGGGAAATATGCCTACACAGAGAACCTTGTTAACTCAGGATGACAGAAACAATGGGGAAAGAATGCATACAGAAGCAGCTTCTGCACTAGCAGTAAATTTCGTGAACAGAAGCAGTAGACCACAACAATGAAAAGATGCACATTGATTAATTATTTACACGAGACTATGAGAGTATCCATGGACATATACTATAGGAACTCGAATAAGATCATTGCAGTGCTACCATAGATATGATAGTGGTTCACCATTAGGATGCATTTAGGTTGAACAGTAAGTGCAAGACATTACATAGATCAGTTTTTCCATGTTAACGTATACGCAATGTACAGGATGACGATCCCCTTCATATATGGTTTCTCATACATGGATGGTATATATGTTGATCCTATTGATCCAGGACAATACCATGTTTATTTTAGTAAAATCTGGACAGGAAAGTCAAATGCTTTTGATGTTCCTTCCAAACAACTTTTGGAAGATAAATCAGCAATATATAATAAAAAACATACTTAAATTATTAAAAGGAAGCCAAACAAATGTTAAAGTTACCTCAGCACAAGCTTTTGGAAGAACAAGGCGCCCTATGCGGCCTGCATCACTCGCACTCAGGACCTTCTCGAACAATGGAACGATTGTGGAATTTGAACTTGCAAATTATAGTCAAGGAAGATAAAAGAAAACCTACATCTGTCACAAAAGGAATTTATGCAGCATATTACACGGGTTTAAGCCTAATGAGCTATTCTGGAGCCTTGTATTTATAAGTTACTAAATGTCAGAGATCAATGTCACCAGGAAGTCGACAATTTCAAATGTATGAAGGCAAGGATACTCTCCAGATATTTGTTGCAGCTCTTGGTCTGTTATTCTTGGCCAATACCGAGGAAGTAATTGATTGCGGCCCCTTCCCTCAGCAGGTGGTCTAGCAACACGAAGATGCGGAAACATGTCTCTCGTTGGATCAAAAGCAGCACCTTCACCAACCCTTGGTGGTCTGGTCAGGAAATGCCGAGCCCTCTGTGCTTGCTGAAAGGGAGATAGTGTAGTGGCAAGTTCTCGTCCTTCAGCAATGGCTGTTGTTGGCGATAGAATAGGTCTTTCCGCTGTTGAAGTAGCCTCCATCCTGTTTCCATTGCTTGCAATACCTAGGCTCATGCTCAGACATGCCTCTGAAAATGATTCACTTGTTGTGCTATCTGTAGTTGGATCCTTATTGTCATCTCTTCGAGTACATTGAGGTGACTCTAATGCACTTCGAGACCTAGTTAGGAAAGGCCTTCCCATGTCCCCAATACTAAGGGTTGGTTGTTCCCATTTAATCTGCCTTGAACCATTCTCTATCTCTTTTTGTCTCAAGATGTTACTGCTTTGTCCAGCCTCTATGCCTTTCACCATGAACAGGTGATTGCTCTTATTTACAATAGCAATATCATCATTTCTGGAATCCAACATAAGAGAGGGTGGCTGTTCAAATTTTCTACTTGACAATAACTCGTCGGTTTTATCGAAAAACCGCAGATTATTTGGACATGGAAAAAGCTTCGGAACCACTTGGCCAGAAGCCTGTAAAAAGTACAATCAGAATATTTGAAAAGGGAAGGTGGATAATGTGACCAAAAAAAGAACTTACAGACTGAGCTGCTGAATTTTTCATGCACGTGACACATTGAACTCCTCCACTGTCAAGTAGATCATAAGAGTTCTTTGAAGCAACACATCCACAATGGAGGCGCTGAAACAGTAGAATTTCATAAGAATACTGTTGCATTACAGTTCAGCCCAAGAATTTGCAGAATCGATTCCTCTGCAGTCGACCGCATGGTGTACTTGTCACTGGCAGGTGGGCCTGATGACCTGCCAGTGACAAAGTCACTAGACACCAGGGACTCGACTACACTCAACTGCAGAGGATCTCATCGTAGAATTTGGATGTATTTGCGGCTTGGGTCGCCACCTCACCTTCCCACAAAATGAGCAGTCTCTCCATCCTGATTCCTTTTGGTGAAATATATCACAAAACACAAACTGTTCATATAACAACCTAGGCACACCAGAAACCACACAATAGAAATTAGAAACGGGCCAATCTTGTAGGAATTAAACAATAATAAGGCTTTCCTAAGAGAGAGAGAGAGAGAGAGAGAGAGAGAGAAAAGGATGAAGCAAAGCAAAAACGATGAACGGAATCCTTAAAAGAAACAAATTCTTATCTTATTGTTAAAAAAGAAACATGTACTTCCTATAATCAAATCAAATGGTGAACAGAGCATGTAGTTCCTGCAAAAACAATATCATCGTTAAAGGTGGACTTTTTTTTTGATTCGTTAAAGGTGGACTGTTGGTACCAAGCGACAATTTTGATCCAATCCCATAGCACAAAGTAGGTGAGGCAAATAGTCAGTCGCCTCTACCGAACAGAGGTAAGGCTCATCCCTGACACCAACCCGGTCAGAACTCAGAACTCATTGGGGGCAAATCCACAGTGACTGATGCAAATGTCAGTGCACTTCTCGTTTTCAGTGACGAACCTATGAGAGTCCGAGCAGCTGAACACTGACGAAATTCTCAATAGCTAGAGGGTGGTGAATCAACAACTGCTACCAAATCGCTTCGTCAGAATTCTACGACCCACCCAGGCACTCTTCCAGCCGTCGAGGCATAGTCAACGCAACTTTCCGGAGTCTCTACACGTTCCAGCTCAGCACGGTTTCCGCATAAATCCGCTCGTTTGTTGGGTTTCGCTAGGGAATCCACTACGACGACGAATGATGCGCAAATCGCCGCACCTTTATACAGCATCAGGTAAAAAAATCACGTCTTTTGTTCTTCTATATATACTGTACATCTAAAAAAGAAGCAAAAAGGGGGAACAAAATCGCAAAGCATCGAAACGCAAAAAGGGGAGGACTGAGGAGAAGCCGAACGGCATGAACCAATTCCGATTCATCCATCCAATCCAGGCCCCATTCGCAGGAGGACGCTGGCGGCGCATAGGACAAGAAGAGCGGAAAGGGAGGAGGAGGGCCGTACCCGCACTTGTCGCAGAGCAGGGCGAAGCCTCCGGATCGCAGCGGCCAGCCCTTCCTCCAGTCCCCTCCCGCCCCGACCACCGACGACGCCGGCCCGCCGCAGGCCGGGTTCATGCACCTCTTGGCCGCCGCCGCGCCGCCACCCGCCATAGCCATGGGCGGCCGGCGAGCATAGGCACTCCTCTGATCAAAGGTCAGCTGAGCAGGCTGAGCGCATCGCCCACGGAGAGAGAGCGAGAGAGTGAAAGAGGGACGGGCCGAGAGACGAGACGAGGCTAGAGGCGGCGGGGGAGGCGTAGCTTTCCGGTGGATGTGGAGGGGTCAACGAAAGCGCGCACCCAGCCGCGGGCGGTCGCTGCTGGCGATTGGTGCATGCAGGTGCGGGGAAGACAAGGAATGGAATACGAGGGGGATCAGGAGGATGGATGGGGCGAGGTGAGCGACGAAGCCGTAGTGGTGGTTGTACTAGTAAACTAACAGCAACAGCCCATCCTCCTCTCGGTTTGTTCGGTTTCTCCTTAAATCTTTACGTCCCGTCACATCAAATATTCGATATATATATATATAATATTAAATATAGATTAAAAAAATAACTAATTATATATATTAACTACTTTATGATATGAATCTTTTAAATCTAATTAGCTCATAATTTAGTAATAAAGTGCTACAGTACATATTTGCTAATGTCGAATTAATTAGATTTAATAAATTCATCTTGTGATTTATCCACAAATTCTGTAATTTATTTTTTAATTCTATAATTTATTTTTTTATTAGTATCCGAATATCCTATACGACGCACCCTAAACTTTACGCTCTGCGTGTAAACGCCACCTATCACTCCCTCGCAGGGAAGTTGCAGGTGGAGAATTTTTTTTATATATTTCTTCTGAAAAACAATCGGCAGGAAAGCAAAGTGATGGGTCCTTTTTGGGGCCGCTCTCTCTGCTCGGAGGCTGGAGCATGGCAAGCATGCACGCACGACATGGTCCGGTCTGCTGCTTTTTGTATTTCTTGCTGCGCTGGCCGGGGGAGACTCCGATAGATCCATCGCATGAGCTAGCTATAGCTAGCACAGCAGGAGTACTATCACAGCCAGCCAGCCAGCGTTGCGTGCTGTGCCTGTGCTGCGTTGCTCCCCTCCACGAACGACGACTTTGCTTGCCTGCCTGGACTGCAGGTGTGCCTGTTCCCGCAGGCGTGCAGCGTGCTACTACCTTTGCTGCCTGCCTTTTTTCCTGCACCATCGTCACGCTGCCTCTGATTCACGGTGGATGGATCAAGGATCATGGAGGAAAAAGAAAAGAAAAAGGAACCCGTGGGCGCCATTGACATCGACATGCATGCAGTGTTGCCGGGCAGAACGTATGCGAAGGGAACACTGTTCGGCTGGTATTAAAGTCGACTAATAAATTGACTGAAGTTGTTTTGTTATAAGAGAAAAATTCTATAGATTCTAGCTGATAAGCCGGCTAATAAACTCTAGCGAACAGGCCGACAGTGCAGTGCACGGCCTTCAGCTTTCATTGCCTCGCGCCGCGCCGGCCACCGCCGGCGCCATTGAAGCCACCTGATCCGCCTGGCTCGCCTCCGCACGAATCGTGTCGTAACGTCGCCTTCGCTTCAGGCTTCAGCTGCTGCAGCTAGTACTAGTGCCAGCCTGCCAGGTGGGAACCCGAGCCTAGTAGCCTGAGCCGGCCGGCCGCACTGGCGTGGCGGCCCGGTCTCCGCTCACACGCGACACGCACGGCTCGTCCTTGTAGCGAGCGAAAACGTCGTGCTCGACGTGCGGTTTGTGACTTGTACTGTAGCCTCGGCGCGCGGCAGGCAATTCGCCGACTTCCAGTCCATGCGGTGGTGACGGGCGTGTGAGCGTGGTGGTGGTGGGTGTGGCTCGCCGCGCGCCTGTCGCCACGACGGCGACGTGGATGGACATGGGCGCCGCGGGGCCGGACCCTCTCCTCGGCGAGGCGTCCACATCGACGTCGCGCGCGGACTCGGAGGGAGTCTCTGCTCGGCGTGATCGTGAAGCTGCCAAGGCCAGAGCCTGCGTCGTCCGCTGCCGTCACTCGCTCGCGCTCGGTGGGAACGGTGCGCCGTGGAGCCCGCGGGTCGCCGTCGGGTACTGGTAGAAAGCCGAGCGCACGCACCAGGGCTGTGTTTAGACGTCGAATTTTTTTGCAAAATACTACCGTGGCATTTTCGTGGTTATTTGTTAATTAGTGTCCAATTATAGTTTAATTAGGCTTAAAAGATTCGTTTCGTGGATTTCGTCTAAACTGTGTAATTAGTTTTATTTTTTATTTATATTTAATATTTCATGCATACGTTAAAAATTTGATGTGACGGAAAATCTTAAAAAAATTTGTAAAATTTTCTGAACTAAACACTACCCAGGTCACCAGGTGAGGAGTAGAGAGTAGTACAGGCTCGTAGCCGCAGGTCGCGGACGAACGAAGGCCCAAGGGGGGTTGGGTTCGGGTTACGTTACGTGCGGCCAACACGAGTCCCCGTCGCGGACAGTGACGGTGACGGCTCGGGGAGCACGGCTTTCCGGGCCCTCGTGGACGTGAGTGGACGACCCGTCGACCGAATCATGAGGATTGGAGGACGTTGAAGGGGACACCAGCCCGTACGTATACTACTCAGCCTACTCCTAGCTACCTACTCCTACTTCCGAGTAGCACTCTCTTCGTCCAAAACAAAACGCTATGGAACGGGTGCTGATCAAATTTAAATATTAGCAATATTTATACAACTAAATAAATTTATTATAAAATATATTTTGTGATTTATATAATAATACTAATGATATATTATAGATATTTTTATTCTTTTATATATATAATTGATTAAAGAATAACATTCTTTGCGAGAGTATGTTTTTGTGTGCTTGCCAGCACGTGGGAACTAGAGAAGAGGAGGGCGAGCCGCCGATTATCGGGCCTCGTGGCAGCTTGCCGTTGCAACTGGTGATTAAAGGTTGTGTTATCTAATACGCTAAACGGATAGCCACCCTTTGTTTAGAGCGTAGACGGTTAAAACGTTTTGCACTGTAGCAGTAAATATACATGTAAAATAATATTTTTATACAAATTTTGAAATACAGTTTATTAACGGTAATGCTCGGGGCAAGCATCCGTCCAATGGGACGGCTTATCAGGTCCTGTGCGCTACCGTACTAGCCCAACAAGCCACCCTCTCTATACGTCTTCCCCATCTCTCTCACACACACAAAATATCTCCTGACTTGTTCACCTATCACGTGCTTTTTCTGTGCCATGTGACCATCCGCCCACCCCACTCTGCATCGTCGTCACAGAATCTCCCCGCGCGCCCCATCTTACGCCGTGCTGCCCCACTCCGGCTCGCCGCCGCGCCACCCCACTCCAGCTCACCGCTGCGGGCATCCCCATCAGCACCCCACTCCGCGCTCGCCCGTCGCGGCCACGGCGTGCACAACGCCGCCAGGAGAAGGTCGTCGCCGGCTGGGACAACGTCTCCCGCAATCGGCCGAAGATACCACGACAAGAAAGAAGCGCATGTTGCAAGCGTAAGTTTCAAGTGTTTCTGATATTTCAGAGGTATGTTGCAAGTGTTTCATGCGGATGTTGTAAAAGTAGATCAGGATGTTGCATATATTGCAATCGTTGTACACGTATGTTGCAAGCTTCTATTCCCGATGTTTCATTTGTTTTTTCAGACGTATGTTGCAAGTGTTTTTTTTATGTTGCATACTCCCTCCGTACCCGAAATTCTTGACGTCCTGGGCTCCCGTCGTGTTTTCGCAAAACCTAACATTCTACGCTCGCTCGGTCGCGCTCGGACGGGTTTACCCCTGGCGCTCGCATCCGTTCCGCTCGCCACCGGACTCGGCATTAATTGCTCGATGCCTTGTTTCTCTTGGTTGCCGCCCGTTCTCGGCTCTCGCGTACGAGTAAAGGCCGCTGCACGCGCCTCCCTTCCTCTCCGCAGCACCCGCCTCCCTTCCTGCTCGCTTCCTCGCCGCCATCATTTAGGGTTGGCCGCGCCGACAGCACGTTTAGGGTTCGCCGCCACGCTCTCCTGCTCGCTCGAGGCCATGGAGTCCGTCAAGGCACAGCACTCCGTCGTCGCGCTGGACTTGGAGGCCATGAAGTCCGTCGATGCGCTCGTCTCCGTCAACGCGCTGGACTCTGATGTGGCCATGGAGTCCGTCGATGTTGTGCCGGACTCTGTCGACGTCGTCGTGCTGGACTCCGTCGAGCTCGTGTCGAACTCCGTCGACGTCGTGCCAGACTCCGTCGAGGACGTCCCAGACGACGATGAGGTCGTGTACTATCCTTGCTGCGGCACGCTGCACGCTGGCGGCGTCTTCGGAGATGCTTGCTTCCAAGCTCGCCGGAACGCTCGTAGGTGTGCACGTTGTGGCCTTCTACATGAAGACTACGACATCTCAGCAAAGTGGCTCCATCTAATGGACAGGTTCGATTGCGAGTTCTACATTCCTGATGTGGCTAAACTTGAGATGGATGGTACTAGAATCATGTGCACTGATGAAGTTTTGAAGAAGGTGGATGAGCATATTAAGAAGCAGCAAACAAAGAGCACTAAGGTACAGTACATGCATCTCACAATTTGGCCATTGCAAACCTAAGATACACGCATCTAATAATTTGCATAAACTAACTTGCATCTTCTAATTTGTTTCAGGAAGACTAGCAAGTGCTTCGGCTAGCAATGAAGCTTCACAGGGGATTTGCAATGGTAGCCTATCTTCCCTCTCTAGTCTTTGTTTCTGCAAGTGAGGAATTTTTATATTGTTGCAACCTTTAAGCTTCATTGCTTCCTTCAAAACAGATTGTAGTGTTACAAAAATCATGTTTGCTTTCCATGGACTGTACTCCAAGAATGCCTACAAAACATGTGTTCAAGAAATTAGATCTTCTAAACAATCTTTCTTGTATTGAAACAATGGAATGGATGATCATTTACCTGTTCGACTACTGGAATTAGATCTTTCATTGTCTTAGCATCTTTCTTGTATTGAATAGCTTGAATAGCTCGAAAAAAACCCAAATCTATAATGTTAAATCTAGAGAATTGGGTGGTTGACATATAAGCCGAATGTCAAACCCATCTTGCTTAGCAACCTCACAAAATTGAGGATCATCCACTTTGCTTGAGAGGAATGTTGCGCAGTTGTTCCAAATCAAGAGGGGTTGCTTTACGGCCACATCTACCTTTCTTTAGACTAGCAACCATGACCGGAATGTTTTGAGCAAGTTTGTTTTTACCTTGCTTTCATATGCGCTGAACTGATCGAATCTTTACTCCAAATTGACCGGCAACAATTGTTGTATCTTGCTTGCCTGGTTTCCCATTCTTGCTTGTCATCAACAATGCTTGGTACACTTGTTTTCTAACATGTTCAGGATAGTCATGCTTCGGCGGGTGTACTTGAACGGGAGTCTCAACATCTTGTTCTAACATGTAAATATAGGAAAAAGAACAAGCTTATTCATAGTAAAATGTAGTCACGGCATGATCTAAATATAGGGAAAACAACAAGCTTATTCATAGTACTCACGGCATGATATAAATATAGGAATAAAACAAGCATTTTAATAGTACATAATCAAAATAATGGCCATGCTTACCAGCTAGGTTTTGTACGTAATCAAAATCAACAGCTCCAAATTCATCTAGTGGCAAGTTCAAATCGAATCCTATAAAAAAAGAAGAACATGCTCGTTTAGCGACAAGAGAAGAAGAACATGCAGCAGGAGAAAAAATGGTGTTTTACATGCACAAGACAAGAAGAGGTAGTACCGTTGCCATGCTCGTCATCTTCAGGCTCGTTCAAATCAAATCCAGCGTTGCCGTCGTCACCTTCATGCTCGTTGAGATCCAAGGGAAGGTTGTTGTCGTCATCATCCTCTAAACGGACGTTTAGATCAAAGCCGAAGCAAGACTCAGCCATTGCGCCGTAGATGTGGAAGGAGAAAAGCTAAGCCATGTGAGGAAGCAAGCTAGCATGGCAAGCAAGCAAGCAACGAAGTGAGGAGATGAGGCGTTTAAGCAAGCAAGGCTGGGGAAAAGACTAAGTTTTATTACGCACCGTGGAACTCAAACGACGGAGCTGGCGAGCGCTAAAATTAGAATCCCGTGGCGCCAACGCAAACAACGAAAAAATTGCGGTGCAACACGGCCTAAGCGCCAAGAAACGCGCCCAGCGACTTCTTCGGCTCAGCGCGCGCGCGCCACGACCAATCCTTTGCAAAAACTGACCTAAAAAATGCGCCACGCAGGCCCAACAGTGCCATGCAAAAAATCCCATGCAAATGAAGCCCCCAGCAAAAACATTGTGGCCGCCAGGAATCGACCCCAGCTCGCCACTCTCACGCCTCAGTGCACTAGCCATCTGAGATGGGTAACTTTCTCGTATGAGATGCACGCGCAACCATATTTAATAGGGGCAGACAGGGAAAAATACTCCCTAATTAATTACTCCTTGGTAAGCACAATATGTCCTGAACGTCAAGAATTTTGGGTATGGAGGGAGTATGTTTCACACATATGTTGCAATTGTTTTATTTGGATGTTGCATGTGTTTTATAATGCTTTTTAATTGTTCTTTTATGTGTTTTTGCTAGTTTTCATATGCATGTTTCAAGTGTTTCATCTGTCTTCAGACGTACGTTACAAGTGCTGCATCTAGATGTTTCAAAAATAGATCGGTGTTGCATCTCTCTCCTCGCTTTTTGTCGTCTCACCTCGGTGTCTCCTCCTCCTCCCGGTGCTGGGCTGGGCATCCGCCGCCCCCGCCCCCTCTTCTCAATGCTGGTAACGTTCGAGGCGGTGCAGGCATGGACGGACCCACAGGGTATGCTGGGTGGGCCACGGCATACCCTGGGGTCCAGGTGTAAGTGAACCAGAATATAATTTTTTATGTAAGAAAAAAAAAGAAAAAAGCTTACTACCTGGTAGACATGTCCGAGTACCCGACGCCTCCCAGCCGTTCGGCTTCTGTGCGGGCACACGAACTTGCACATACGGCGCTCGTCGCAGTTACGCCGCTCCACCTGGCTCGAAACCCCACCGGTCCCACGCATATGGTGCTCGTCGCAACTCGCAAGCGGCAGAGTCGAATCCGCGCGGTCACGCCGACGCCATCACGGAACGACACCACGCGCCCACCGCCCACGCGGCCACGACGGTCGCCGACTCGCCAGACTCGGAGGCGCGGCCGCGGCGAAGCCCGGCGCCGGAGGACCTGCAACGTTATCGTCTCGGCCGGCTGCCGCTCGGCGAGATACTGAGACGCACAGCAGCGACAGACAGGTTTAAGATTAATCTTCTATTCTTCTTCTTACTTGTGTACTTAAATAGTTTTAATTATTTATGTATGAGTCATTTTTTTTCCGGTCCGTGAGTTCATTCATCCGCATTACTGCATCAGATCAATAATTAGCATCCGGTCATTAGTCCATCATATCCTGTTACTTGTGAGTTTTCTAACCGAAAGTTCCAAATAGATCGATTCTATATTATGAATTATTTGTGTTTCATTTGAACAATTTATATCGAGATTTATCGTCGTTTGTAGCTTAATCTTTTAATTTAAGGCTCATCATATTATTTAATGTAGTTGGTTTTACCGAATTAGAATATAGTTTTACCGAATTGCATAAGAAAAAAAATTACGACATACCCTATGATAAAATCCTAGGTCCCCACTGGGTGCACAGGCCTTGCGTGGGTGCGCGAAACGATCTGTATGCGTGGGCGTCCGGACGTTCGGGCGCTAGCAAGCCCGATTTATTAAGACATGAACATATTACACAATTTGATATAGACAATAAATAATTATACATAGAGGGATACACATAGTCATATAGGCATCGTTTAAATATCACCAAAAATTCCCCACCACACATGCAAGCCCAATTCCACCCACCTAAAAAGTTGGCCTAGCTCCCAAACAACTTGTGTCGGTGTTAGCCCTAGCAAAAAATTAAGGTCCATGTAAGCATTATTGGGAATGCATGAGACGTCACCCTATGCTCATCGCAAACCTAGCTCTCTCTAGCTCTCTCTCTCTCTCTCTCTCTCTCTCTCTCTCTCTCTCTCTCTCATTTACTCTAAGGCTCACATCTCTACCACCAACACAATACATGGTATTGTTATCTAGTTGCTTGAATGGACGTGGTCCTCCTAGCAGGAAGTAACGGATACAGGAAGTAACGAATAAAAAAATAGGTGGGGTCTATCCTCACCATGGAAATGTCACGTGTCCATGCATAATCATCATCTAACGAAAAGTAACATCATCTTGGAGTCCATTTTTCTCTCCTAATTAAGGCGTGCGTGTCCTAACTTCTTATTATCACTAGAGACTAATGTAATCTTTGCAAATCTCTCTACTATACGAGACCACCATATCGTCTCTTTACATGGACAACTAACAATCTAGCACAGATGTAGAAGTTTAGGTTGTATCCCATGGTGTAGCATTGGACGAGCGCTTAGCAATTGCATGTGCACATATAAATGTGTGTGCATGCATGCATCAGCGTAAGGTACACTAAGCTTTGTGCATGCATGCACCAGCGTAGAGTACACTAAGCTACTACCGCATGCGTGCGTTACACAAGAACACGGAGGCGTGAACCGTGAAGTAGTGCTGATGCGGTAGTTAACCAAAGGAACTGTTTGTGGGGAAATCTAGATGGGGATGCGTGGAGTTAGGTTGCGACGGTTGCGGCCCAAACAACGTTTGGGAATCTACGGTAATCCCTAAGCATCCGACTTTTGTGGCATTGGTGGGATTTGGGATCGATCGATCGAGATTGCGCGAAATCAGAAAAAAAAATAGTAGTAGTAGTAGTTGAGTAGAGACAAAGCGTGTGTCGCGCATGGTGTGACGGTGGTGTCGTGTCTAATTCCACGACGATTTGACGCTGAAAAATCGAGAAAAATATCTTGTTAAACTCTTGCTCGATCGTCGGACTATGTAGTGTATATACTCTCTACAACAGGCCGGAGTACGTAATCCAGTACAGCCACAGCCACAGCTAGTAGCTCGGCGTCGGTTAAGCCCAATCCCACACAACCGGCACCCCCGTCCGTCCCCGCACGCATCGATCATCTTGTCTTGTCCCTGAGAAGGACGCATTGGACGCCCGTCGGGTCAGTGGTGGTGGGAGATGGCGGCAGGCGCGTCGGCGGACGGCGGAAAAGCTTGCCGGTCGCTTGCCGTGGCGTGACCGAACAGACGACGCAATTAGACACAAATTAAAGGCACTCTGCTGCTCTCCGTTATTTTCACGGCTATTTATTGGGTGCGTTTCTGGTATACCTAGCTTCGAGGAGAGAGCGACGTACCAAATTTTAAAACGGTCATGCCTACGATGCAAACAACCACAATAAAAATCTTTGCCAGACAAGAATGATTCATCTTTGCCACAACGGAATCTTTGGGAGAGAGCGGCTATTTATTGCTAATATTTTTTATAAATAGTTAAATTTAAAATGTTACCAGCCTGAACTCTACGGTAACTTTTTTTTTTGGACGGATGGGGTATTAGACTGGAATATTTTAATTTTCTGAAAAGAGTTTGGCGCCCATGCTTTTACGTACTCGTACTACCACTACCGTACCTATACTAATTTACTCCTTTGTCTCTGGGTCTGGGTCTGGGTCCGCCTAATCTGATCTGAGGGAATATTTCCATCAGTCAAGGCTGGTTGGGCCCAGCCCAGGTCTGCCACTGCGCCAATCGCCATGACCCACCCATCCGCAAGGCAAACTAGCGGGCCAGACAGTTCCAGGGAGGTAACACACGCGAGCCCACGGCGCGAACCCAACCAATCCAATCCCCCACCGCATCAGGTGCGGCATGCTTTGCCTTTGCTGCTCGCTGTGTGCCCACTCCCAACCCAAGCCAAGTCCCAGCACTGCCTGCCGCTTCGGTCCAGCACTGCCGCTGCCGCTGCCGCTGCCGCTGATCCAGTCCAGCGCATGGGCAGGGACAGGGCGGCTCCTCCAATCACGACCATTATCACCCTTCCCGCATCTCATTTCAGGCAACATGCATCATGCCTACTGTCACATTTGCCAGCCCGCCTTGCTGACCTGACACCTTGCCTATTCAAGGGTATTCATGCAAGAGAACGTTTGGAATGGTAGCAGGCTCGTGCTCCTTCTGCGCTCCTTTTATTCAGCACAGCAACACACACACTTCAGTGTTCAGTCTCAACAACAATATTTACACAGCGCTCAACGATTAATTACTGTGTTACGCAGCACGACTGCAGGCTCTAAAAGCAACTAGAGAGAAATCAACGGACTCTAAACTGCGGCGAGAGATCCTAATCTTCTATGTGACTTTCAGAAAGAAAAATGAAAAACAAACAAACAAACAGGGTGTGATGAGACAGTCTACCAATACTATGCCCTTCAGAATTATAGGCTCTATATGGAGAATCAGCATCCAATTCTGCACACGAAGGGAAGCTCGAGGCAGCCGACTTCTCTGTCGACGTACATGACTGCCACCAAATGTGATGGGATGCAATGCTACTAGCTCTTTATGCTCGATCCATGTAAGCCTTGCCGTTTCAGATGTCTGCATGGTCGACGGGGACAACAGGGCGATGTTGGTTCGGCATCTCTTGGCTCTCCAGGGGCATGTACTGGGCCATGATCGCACGGATCTCTGAATCCATGTAGCTCTGGGGATAGTACGTACGATAGGAACAATGAGTCATCTCTTCTTAAGCTTAATTAAAATGCATAATCTCTACCAAATAAACAAAAAAATGCTGGAGTAAACTCAAGGTGAAGGTGGGTGAATTGTTTTACCCGTAGCCTGTATTTGTACACGGCGTATGCTCCTGCTCCAGCCAAGGCAAGGCCAAAGAAAATCACCCATAGGAAGCCCCAGCCCAGAGACGAACTGGATTGTTTGCCTGCAGCATTAAGGGTCACATCACTACTACTTCTGTAAATAGTGTGGATCCTGATGACGACAGAGGTGTCAAGTTAGATAACTCACTGATGCAAGTATCATGCTCTCTGATGTACAGCGAATTGCTGCCGCCGCAGCTGCACTCGTAGCTTCCCCATGTGTTCTCACAAGCGCAATCCTTGCACTGGCAGAAAAGTTTCTCTTTGCATTCATCGACATCTGCAAATGGCAAGCAGAAAGGCATTGCATGAAAGGAATCAGGAGGCTGAAACTGTTGCCATCCTGGAGCCATCGTTGTGTTGGATAAATTGATAGTGATAGCTCTATTGGAGGAATTTCTAGTTTACTATAGCAAATAACATTGGTGCAAGCACAACTACCAGTCTAGCCAGGTGCAAATGTATTATTCTTTTCTAAAAAAAGAAAGAAAAGGCCCTAGTCTTGCAATATAAATTATGCTAAGCTGTAGTTGCAAATGAGCATATTATGTCAGAAACTCAGCGTGAAACATATTTCCCACAATGCTGTAGAGCAAACTTTTCACCCCAATAACACTAGTACCTTCACAACTGTTCACTCCATCACCCTTGAAGCCTGATGGGCATTTGCAGCCTTTAGCTTCTTGATTCTGTGAAGTTCCAGAATTAGTTTGTTGCTCCAAACAGCAGCCACAAGCGAAACTGGAAACGAGAAAATATCTGAAAGAGGTTATCTTACTGAGCAGGCAGAGACAGTCTTCCCGTTCCTAGTCTCATTCCAGCAGCCCCCATTGTTGATCTGGCACCTACCAAGACCAGAAGCTGCCAAAGGCAAGCCAATTAGCATAAAATGACATGATTGGAAAACTAAGTTCAAACTTCGACATGAGAAAAGATGGTAAATATGGAAGTATTACCTTCACAGTGGCTGTACCCATCACCTATAAACTTTACACCATTGACAATAGGGCATTCACAAACACGACCACGGAAGGTATCCTACAATATAAATCTCAATAAATTATAAATGTGTACTCAGTCATGAACAATGATGAATAAGGTAACACCCCCACACCCAGAAACCCCACAAAAATGCAAAATTGTACCTTGCACGCAGAAACATTGGTAGCCTTGTCTAACCAGCAACCTCCATTGTTCTCCAAACATTCATTTGTCTCAATATCTGCAAAATAGAGAAGCCACCCCACAGAAAAGGAATGCAGCATCAGAAGAAGTCCAGGTACAGTTCTTTAACAAAAAAGGGAAAATCTCACAAACCTTCGCGCAAACAGACATCAGGTTCAGTTGTCTCCTCGAATCCCGAGCATACTGCTTTTAGCACAGATCTTTTTTCCAGTTTACCTAAAGGGAAGATTAAAATGATGGCATAAACGGTGTTGAGGCATAGAAGACTAACTGCACATGATGAGATGTGGCATACCTCTGTATTGTCTGTTATTGACGACAAGAGTAGGCAGTATAGTTACATCGCCGCGAGAACCATGCCCAATCTAAAGGATCGAAAGCATAAAGGTAATTGTTTAAAAAAAAGCATAAAGATCACCCAACCAAAGAACAAACTAAAAATATATGGAAGGAACCCCTGACAATCTAATGGTTTATCTTACTTGAGCATCCTGTTCTGCTTTGAGTACTGGATTTTCTTTATCGGCGTCAGGATCTCCAACACACTTGTTGATTTTCTCAATGTCCAATCCTATAGAAACAACAGATGAATAAATTTACAGCAAAGATACCTTCATTTTTTTCGTATATAATCAAGTCACGTGGATAAAGTTTACAAGACCCACCAAGTGAATTGATAACACCATTTGCACATTCACGTGTGTATTTCTTCTCCTTCATTGGGCACCTAACAGCAAAGTCGTGCACATAATCCCACCACATCCACGGCCTGCGAGTTTCATTGGCAACTCTGAACACGCAAATTTGAATCAGGTTCTGAACCACGACATCTTTGCCGTCATATCCAATGCTGAAATCCTGCTCTGGGTCTGGTGCGCAATATCTCCCATGATTGATACATTGTGACTTGCACTGTTTGCTCAGGATAAAAGCTTCTGGACAATACCATGTGATATAGTGAGGGGTGAACTGGGTGTAACCCCTTTTCTCAAGGGCCTGCGCTATTCCTCTGAAGCTCCTTACGAAGTTCATTTGCATGTCACATTTAGCGCCGCATTCATCGTTGCTGTTTGTCCAGAATTCATACTCCACACGCTCATCAGGATGGGGCAGAGATTCCCTCCAGTCCAGAAGGACATTCACCATTTCTCCATTTTGCAGTGCTTTCCTGAGGTCATCTCCAAATCTCTTGGTCACAAGTGCTGAAGGAATTGTGATGTTCACTATGTGCTCTGTGCCACTGGATTCTGGAGAATCCATTGTGATCAAAGGCTCGACTTTGTCGTCGGCAACAAGAACTGCTGCAGCTCCAGCGTTTTGTGCATTCCATCCCTTGGTTGTGAAGTAGCAGTCTGCACACCACAAACGATTCTACAATTTCAATTTCGAAAAACAATCCAAAATAAAAAATTTAATTAAACCCATGAATCAGTTGTAAACTTTGATGACACAGGTCGATCTATTCTTATCACAAGAAAGAGAAGAATCTTTTTTTTTTAGAATAAAGAGAAGAATCTTTTTTTTTAGAATAAAGAGAAGAATCTTATGGAGACATAGAACTAAACAACTGGGACAAGCAAAGCCTCAAACTAGGTCTCTAATAAGTCCTGGCTCACTCAAGGCACAACACCTCCAAAAGTGCACCTAAATCTTTCTCAAAACGCACTAGTTGTCCAAGAAAAAATTAACAAAACCTTTCACTGCCAGTCTGTGACGTTAAGTCTTGGCATACCGGAGCAGGAATATATAGCCATGTAAAACAATTCAGGGGAACAAGTGCAGTGCTACTTGGGAACGGATTCCATTGTGAATTACGCAAATACTCTATATTACCTAGCTGACACGTGAATGGAAAGATTAAAAAACCACGTACTGTTTCCGCAAATAAAAAGAACGTGAAAAAAGTTGTGTGGGTAAACTCTCTGACAAAGACTTGTGTTAACCTTCGGACGAGGAAGCCGTGTGCCCCCAAGAACATGAGTTCAGACTGAACCGATTATATATATTTTCAAAAGGTAGAAACTAGAAAGACTTCCAAGTTCGAGCCAGATCATTCAAAATTAACACGTGCACTACAGTATATTTTAAACTATTGATCTCGCGGTATACTCCTATGTTACAAGTCGCTCGAGAGGACAAATGGGACGCGAAAGCACACGTAATAACAAACCCAAATAAATTGCCGGTGGACATTTCTACAGTGCACATGTGCACAGAGAATTCTATGTTTATTTAATATAATCTCCTCGATCATGGTAGATTCAATCAAATCAAAGAAATGAAATTAATTAAAGGTAGGGCTGATGGATGGCCGGGGATCACCGTACCTCCGCGATCGACGAGCAGGAAGACGGGCAGGCTGCCGGGCTTGGGCTTGAAGGAGAGGCCGGAGTCGTCGAAGGGCCTGCAGGCCTTGGCGTCGGCCTTGGGGTAGACGACGACGCCGTGCATGGTGCCGCCGTACTGCGGCATGCCGAAGTTGCCGATGGCGCACTCGTAGACGCCCCGGAGCGCGGCCGGGGACGTGACCCGCAGGCTGTTCTTCTCCACCACGAACCGCGCCGCCGCCCGGTGCGCCGCGAGCGCCAGCGCCAGCGCCAGGAGCAGCAGCAGCCGCCTCGCCGTCGCCGTCGTCCCCATGGACACACGACAGGATCCGAACCTTGTTGGTTCGTTCCGGCGGATCGATCAACCGATCGACCTACTATACCAAGAAGAAGTGGAAATGGGATTTGAGTTCTGGGAGCCGAGAGCGAGCGAGGGGCAGGCAGGCAGGAAAAGGCGAACCTTTCCGTGCGGCTTGGGTGGCTTCAGGACAAGAAAAGGCGAGGCGAGGCTTTTGCGGACGGGCGCGGGCGCAACGACCAAGGGCAAGGGACCTGCGGCCCGTGCGGCCGTGCCCGGAGGGTTTGGTTTTGACTGGGCCGGCCGGAAGACGTGGCGCTGCGCGGTGGGAGGCTCCCACTGGCCACTAGGGGGGTTTCTTGGAACGCTTCCAAGTTCCAAGGCAGCAGCTGCTGCAACTCTGTCTCTGCAGTAGACCGCGGAACGGTGACGGTGGCGGTGGCCACTGGCGAGCGAGCGAGCGAGGAGGAAGTCTCGTGTCGGACGCTTATACATTCTAATATTCAAATGCATGTCTCCATTTTAAAAAGTCAACTAATTTTAATATTACCTAGCTTTATCAATACTATAAAGGAGGAAAGGAATTGGAAATCATTTGTTACCTAAAAATATTTCTACCCACTTACTTTGATTGACACGTGCACCCACGTCTAGATCAGTCTCATCGAGTTCGCGGTAACGCCCTCTTCCTCCCAGTGCTTTTTTCCGCGTCGAGTTTCGTGAACGACAGCACCGGTTCGTCGTTTTCGGGCGATCTCACCTCGCCGGTGATCATGGCACACGAGCAGGCAGAGCAAAGCAGCCGGCCGTGTGTGCCTTTGGTCCTTATTAGCTTGATGACATCACCACGATGTCATGCATGCTAATTATGGCCGGTTTTCTTGTAGAAAAACAAAACCAGAAATATCACCTGTATACATGTATACATGCACATACCCACAACCGTCCATGTCTTGACCTGCGGCCAGGATTAAAAGGCCATAACCCTTCACTCGTGGACATGGTTCACGGTGAACCGCAGGCACACCACACCACCGGTCCACGGTTCATGGACCGAGACCGCAGCATAGTGCGCGCAGCTTTACACTCTAGCCCCTGTGTTCGTTCCAAATAAATCACTGTTTTATGTGCCTTGCGAAAATCATCTGCTACCCCTATCATCTACGGATAATACGGCATACGTCCCTGTCAGCAATAAACCTCCTAAACGAATTAGTTTTCTACCTCCTTTCTTAACCCTTCACTCGTGGACATGGTTCACGGTGAACCGCAGGCACACCACACCACCGGTGGGTTCATGGACCGAGACCGCAGCATAGTGCGCGCAGCTTTACACTCTAGCCCCTGTGTTCGTTCCAAATAAAATCACTGTTTTCCGTGCCTTGCGAAAATCATCTGGCTACCCCCTGTCATCTACAGATAATACGGCATACGTCCCTGTCAGCAATAAACCTCCCAAAAGAATTAGTTTTCTACCTCCTTTCTTATTCAAATGTGTTTCATGCGATTCTTGTGCTCACGAGTTCGTATCAACGAGTACTACGCGTTAGTAAACTTTATAATATGTATTTTGAGTTAGTGTAGTTAGACCATTAGTTGCATGCAGAGTCTTAATTTGAATCCCATGTTTGAGTTTACTAGATTTGATATATCATCCTTGTAACCTGGGTTTCGGATGGGTAGAAGTCAGTGCTTAGTTTGTAGTCTTGGGCTAGGAAGGTATAATTTTAATCATGACTAATGATCTATGCAACATGTGATATGGTAATCTTTTTAGTAACATGGTGATTAGGAAAATCTGGCAGGATGGTTGGTCATAGTTTGGAAATGGTGGAATGGGTACTGCAAAATTAATTTTGCTAAATTCATAGCTTTATCCTCTGCCTGTGAAAAATATGTTTTCATATGTTACTCTAACCAAAATTTCTTCATTTATTATAACGATTTATGTGATTTAGTTTCCTTATGTTGGCAAAAAATAATGCCTAGCGACGAGAAGGACAAAGTTCGATCCAAGAAACATGAATATCAGCGCAGTCGTCGGGCTCGTCTGAAGGCCGAGGCTGATGCATCCAAATTGATTGCACCATCTGAAATCACAGCTAAGAAGGAGGAAGCTCGGGCCAAAAAACGTGAGTATCAACGAGAAAGGTATGCTGCATTGCCTAACCACAAAAAGGAGGAATTTCAGGAAAAAAATCGTGAGTACCAACGTAGTCATCGGGCTCGTCTAAAGGCCGAGGCTCATGCATCCAAATTGATTGCATCATCTGAAATCACCAATACTAGAATGGATGATAAAGGCAACTCTTGTAAGAGGAAATGGGACATGGCTTCACAAGTTGATAATATAGGTATTTTGCTTTGGTTTTTGCTCTCCACTTTTTTGTTTCTGCTCTTCTTTTTTGTTTTTGGTCTTCACTCTCAATTGTTGCCACTGTTCATTTTTGCAAAAAAAGTACTTTCAAATATTTTTGAGTCTTTTAGATCAAGGCACTCGTGAAGATCAGAGCACTCTAAAGCACATGGCCATGAAGAGGTATAGGCATGCAATGCCTGGTAATAAAAAGGATGAGGTCCTTGCTAAAAAACGTGAGTATCAACGTAATTATCGAGCTAAGTTGAGTGCTGCCGCCAAGTCCAAGAAATTCTTAGCATCAACCCTTAATATGTCATGTATGATACTAATATATTTTTAACTATACATGTAGTGTCAAACATGTAAATATCTTAGGCATGATACTAATATATTTTCACCTATACATGTAGTATCAAACATTTCAGGTATGGTAGTAATGTTTCCGGCTTAATCCTATCTGTTTTAGGTGTTAGAAAAGATGTATATCAACGTGATTATCTTGCACATAAAAAAGTTGATTAAGGAGCTTTAAATTCTGGCATTTGGGAACTAGAAGACACATTACATGGAATAGAGGGTATAAAAAGTTTAAACTATGTACTTGTACATCCTAAAAATACACTGTATATGCAATGAGTAATGGTCTAATATTTTTTCAATAGAAAATGATTTAGATCAACTGAACCCAAATGAAGATTGCCCTGACATCTACGAGGATGATGAAGCTAGAATATTCAATGATAAAGGTGAGCTTGTGAGGACTTTTTTCCTATATATTATTTTTTATTGATGCTCATGCAAATTTTAGAAATTTTAATTTTAAATTATAGATTTCAAATATGAGTATTCTATAGAACCCACAACAAGAATAAATGGTCATGATCCTTATAACTTTGTGTATGTGGGACTTCCTGAGACCCATCATGTCTTGAAGAAAGTGTAGAACTATTTTTATTGTCGTGCAAAGAGGTTTGAAGGTGAAGGTCCTGCATTTTGTTGCCGGAACGGACGGGTTAATATATTTATACCAGAGGTCCCAGATGAGCTCCGTTGATTGTTCACAAGTCAAATTGATAAGGATGCAAAGTATTTCAGAAAGAACATTCGTTACTTCTGTTCACACTTTTCTTTCACAAGCATGGGGGTTTCCATTGATCGTAGTTTGGCAACAATAAAGGGTACTGGTATTTATACATTTAAAGCTCATGGCCAAATATATCACAGGTTGGATCAACTTATGCCCGGTGCTAAGGGACCACGCCACATGCAGTTATACTTTTATGACACAGATGAGACTATGCATGATAGGATGAAAAGATCACCACACCTTGACGCTACTGTGATCCGCACTATATTGAACATCATGCAACACCATCTATATGTTCAAGCATTTAAGAGTCTAGGCACTCTTACCAACTTGGATTGCTATGCTATTGAGCGAAATACAAGTATTTCTGTTGACCAGAGAAGGTATAATGTGCCCGCAATGGAGCAAGTGGCTGCTATATGGTTTGATGGAAATGACCCACAACAAAGGTTTGAACCAAGCATAGTCATTTACGGTAAAGAAAATCAACCTCATTATATAAGGTCGTACCATGGATGTTATGATCCATTAGCATATCCTATGTTCAATCCTAATGGTGAAACTGGTTGGGAGGATAAGAAGATTTTATATCAAGACCCACCTCCATCAAAACCGAAGAGAAAATATACTAAGCGTGTATAAAAAGGTTGTTTTTCCCTCAAAATCTCATTAACAACCAATTACAAATTTCTTACTTTTATATTTATATTTTATTATATAGGCCCAACGCTTGTTGAGATCAATGATGTCTCGGAGACGAACGTACATGAAGAAGAAGGTTATTTCCTTCGCAAAATTTTTTATCTATTTAAAATATTATTATTTTTTCTCAACATGATGAAGTTAAGACATTTCAGCCATTCAATAAACTCAAAACAAAATAAAATTTAATCTTTTTTGTTGTTATGAATAGAACTTACAGAGTCACGGCGATACGTCAGCGCTAGGGAATATCTATGTTTCAGGCTACAAATTCTTGATAGAGAATTTAATGTCATGTTTCATGGTGGGAAGCTTTTCCAGCAATAGGCCGTTGATATGTACGTGAAGGTGGAGTCAATGCGATTAGATTGGTACTCAAAACCGGCGCATCAAGATCTAATTCGTGATGATCTATACCGGGTTAGATGTATTTGAGTGGAAAAGTTTATTTTTCTATTTTGAAACCCAACGAAAAACTAATAATCTTTTAACACATATTCACTAGGGCCTTCTAGATACTCTTGCCGCTGGAGAAGCCCGTGCGTCACAAGCTGGTCTTAGAATTGTATTATCAAAAGATTTTCCACAAAGTGATTGTGATGTGCACTCAAGATATATAGATGCCATGGCTTTGATTACTAGATATGGAAAGCCAGATTTTTTTGTGATAATGACATCCAATCCATATTGGGATGAGATAGTAGAACAATTATTAACAGGTCAAATGTCGCAGGATCGTCCAGATACAGTGGCAAGGGTTTATAGAGCAAAGCTACGAGACCTCCAAGATTTCCTTCTTAAAAGGCATCATTTGGGCAAGGTCGCTGCTTAGGCACATATCACTGAGTTTCAGAAAAGGGGGATTACCACATGAACATTTCCTTTTGGTTATGAAAGACGAGAGCAAAGTACGTACTCCCGATGATTATGACAAGTGTATATCGGCAGAGCTTCCCGATCAGAAGAAATATCCAGAATTGCATAGACTTGTGTGCAAACATAAGATGCATGGACCATGTGGTGTCCTCAATCGTAAGTGCCCATATATGATAGACGGTAATTGCCGCTTTCATTATCCGCATGACTTTTGTGAAACCACCCTGCAAGGAAAAGAACTCACATCCTATTTATAGAAGGAGAGATGATGGACAAAAAGTGAAAATAAGAAAGGAATGGTTGGACAACAGATGGGTTGTGCCATATAATCCAATCCTTCTAATGAGGTATAATTGTCATTAATGTAGAAGTTTGCAGCAACATAAAGTGTGCCAAGTATCTATACAAGTATGTCTTTAAGGGCCATGACCGTGTTTCGGTTTCGATAAATCAAGCTCGGGCACATATGGATGGGCAACCACTGGTTATTAATGAGATTAAGCAATATAGAGATGTAAGGTGTATAACAGCTATAGAGGCAATCTATAGATTATACGGTTTTCCTTTGTATGATATGTCACCTTATGTTGCAAATGCAAGGTCACCTTCTAGGAAAGCATATGGTTGCCTACAAAGCTAGGGATGATCTGAACAATGTTGTGCAAAATCCTAACTCTCAGAGGTCCATGCTTACAGAGTATTTCAGCACAAATATGTATAATTCTGATGCACGAAAGTATTTATATAGAGAGTTCCCTGAGCACTTCATTTGGATAAAGTCAAAAAAGTTTTGGAAACCCAGAGAAAAAGGTGGTCAAATTGGAAGATTGGTGTATACCCATCCTGCTGAAGGTGAGCGATACTATCTCCGTGTGCGTCTAAACCATGTGAGGGGTGCAACTTCATTCGAGCATCTTAGAAGTCGACATGGAACTACATATGCAACATTTAGAGATGCTTTTGAGGCCTTGGGCTATGTGGAAACTAACAAGAGCCTAGATGACTGTCTCACTAAATCTACATAATTTAAGATGCCTTATGCTCTGAGGAGACTATTCGCAACTATCATAGTTTTCTGTGAGTGTAATAATGTCTGAGCACTCTAGGACAAACATATTGATTCAATGTCTGAGGATTATCGTCGCTCAAATAGCTGCTCCAAAATGGTAGAACAAATGGTGCTTAGAGATATATCTATACATGTTAAAGATATGGGTAGAGACATTACAAACTATGGACTTCCTTAACTAGATACCTCAGGTAAATTGATTCATAAACATTGTATTTACCTTAACATCACACACAATAATTAATATTATTAAAAAATTAATGCTTCTTATTCATCAATTTTGCAATGACCATTTACACTTTATTTGATTAGATGAAGTGTTAAGAGACCATTATAGAGAGCTTACAGAAGAATTAAATATTGGATATGAAGAAGAACATCTAAAAATGATAGAAACACTAAATATTGAGCAGAGAGCTGGGTTCGATTTGATTATGAATCACGTGGAGAAGAAAGTTGGCCAAGTATTTTTTTGTTGATGGACCAGGAGAAACTAGCAAGACATATCTGTATAAGGCTTTGCTTGCAAAGGTGCGCTCCATGAATCTTATAGCAGTTGCTACAGCCACATCTGGTATTGTAGCAAGTATCATGCCCGGCGGACGCACTGCACACTCCCGCTTCAAGATTCCCATCAAGCTAGATAATAACACTATGTGCAGCTTTACAAAGCAAAGTGGTACTACCGAATTACTTCCTAGGACTGCCTTGGTCATATGGGATGAAGTAGCCATGATAAAGAGACAAGCAGTGAAACAGTCGACATAACATTACAAGATATAATGGGTTGCAATCAATCTTTTGGTGGTAAGGTCATGTTATTCGGAGGTGACTTCAGGCAAGTACTTCACGTTGTGACACGAGGAACAAGAGCACAGATCACTGATGCTACTTTACTAAAGTCATATATATGGGACAATGTGCGAAGGATTCAGCTTACCCAAAACATGCGAGCTAAAAACAATAGTTGGTTTGCATATTACCTATTAAGAATTGGGAACGGAATAGAAAAAAACATTTGGTGATAATTATGTTCAATTGCCTGATGATATCATCGTGGAATGGAGGTAAGATTCCAGTAAAAATGCAAATAAAATAAGTTCAAAAGACAATCCAATTGACAACCTTATCGAAAAGGTGTTTCCCAAATTCAAGGAAAATTGCACCTCTACAGATTATATGCGCAAACGTGCGATTATTTCTACTACAATGAACATGTCAATGCAATGAATGCAATAATGATCGAGAAGTTTCCTGGAGATGAGAAGGTATTCTATAGTTTCGACTCAGTGGATGATGATACAAGGAATAATTACCCTCTTGATTTTCTAAATTCTATTACACCTAATGGGTTGCCCCCTCATGAGCTTAAGGTTAAAAAAGACTGCCCTGTTATCCTACTATGTAATCTTAGATCCTCACAACGGTCTTTGCAACGACACTAGGTTGGTCATTAGAGGATTTCAGAACAATTCAATTGATGCTGAAATAGTTAATGGAGATCATGCAAGAATATAAATAAAGCCCAGGGTCAAACAATACCAAATGTTGGTGTTTATCTTCCTGAACCAGTTTTCTCCCATGGCCAATTGTATGTAGCATTGTCAAGAGGTGTTTCTCCTAAGAGCACATGGGTTTTGGCCAACATAAATAAGGATGTTGACCCCGCTAGAAAGAGCACGAAAAATATTATCTTTACAGATGTATTAGAGATGTGATACCGGTACATTCAATACTTTTATTTAATCTTATTTCAGTTTTGGAGATATAATACTAGAAACAAAAATACTTATTGTGCATACAAAATTTTCTTGTAGGAAATGCAGGAATGTCCTGAGGTTTTTTAGAGCACCAAAATGTTAGACCATGGATAATTGATCTCATCACTTCCCTTGGGAGTTCAAGACTCCGTTGGAGCAAAGAACACTAGGAAACATGATTTGTACAAATGTACACGTGCACCCAATGATTATGTAAATACCAAACGAGTATTCTTATCTCATATTGTCGGTGCAGAAAGTGACCAACACGTAAATATTTGTAGTTTTGTCGTACGTTGTGATCAGAGGTGGCCTAGCACTCAATGACACAGGGTTTATACTGGTTCAGGCAACATGCTCTACGTCCAGTTTGAGTCGGTCGGTAACTTTATTCCTGAGCCCAGGTGCTTGAAGTTTGCAATGGGGTTACAAACGAGAAGGAGAAAGATGGGGGTACAAGAGGTCCAGTCGGACTCTGGTCAGAGGGACCGAGAGCGACGGGAGCTCCGCTATGTGCTAAGTGTTCGGGCGTGTGCTCAAGGTTTGAACCTAGTGGTTCTGCTGTTGTGTACTAGTGAACTTGATCGATCTAATGAATATGAGTTCATCTACCTGTTGGGAGAGAGCGTATCCCCTTTTATAGATGAAGGGGATGGCCTTACAAGTGAGAGGGAGGGAGTACATATGCTACTAAGCCTTGTTGCCCACGCCGGTGGGTATAGGATGATGGTAGGCGCCCACAATACTGTTGAATGTCAAATGCACGTGGGAGGTTTGTGTTGTTTTCTTCGGGTATGGCAGACGTCGGCGCCTGCCACACTGTTGATACCTGGAGGCATGCAAGAGGTTTTACCATATTCGCCTGGTACGGTAAATGCCGGCGCCCACAATACTGTCGATGCCCAGAGGCATGTGGGGGGAGCCTTACCGTATGAAAGTTAATGGCGCCCACAATACTGTAGTGAAAATGTCGGCGCCTACAAGACTGCTTGGGTTCTATCGTGCCAGGGAGGTCGCAGGGCACTGTTTCTGCAGGTGTATAGGGTACGGTCCCCGGTATTGCGATTTTACTTGTGCGCCCTGCCTTACTTTCCTCGTCCGTTTCCTAGTCCTTTTTGAGTGGGCATCCCCGGTCGGTTGGTCCCAGCCAGCTCTGATCGCGCCAGTCGGAGAAGAGCAGTGAGCAGGGGTTTGGCGCATCACCGGTCGGAGACGCGGGTTGGAGTCAAAAACGGTGTCTGGCCAGGCCTTCTGGTCGGAGAAGCCGTCCGGAGGCGGGCTGGAGACCGAAGCGAGCGCTCTGGTCGGAGAGGCGGGCCGAAGTCGGAAGCGAGCGTCGTTCCTCCTCAGCCTGGCCTTTCGGTCGAAGATTGGATCACCCTTCTAGATTCCTATTTTAGGCTCTTCGGCCGACCCAAGAGTTGCACGTTCATTCGCAGCATTCGTCTACTGGGCTGAACCTTTGCAGGGAAGCCGGTCCATGAGGGACCCCGGGTTTATGAACCCGACAGGAGCCCCTGAGCCCCTGAGCGATTCGGGTAGAATCGTCTGGGGATTTTTTGTCTTGACGGTGGGTGCGCGCGAGCGCACCCATGGGTGTAGCCCCTGAGACCTCGGGCGATTCGGGCAGAATCATCTGGGGGGTTTTCGTGTTACCAGCGGGGGAGGTTTTTGTTTTGTCAGCGGGTGCGCGCGAGCGCACCCGCGGGTGTAGCCCCCGAGCCCCCGGGTGATTCGGGCAGGATCGCCTGGGGGGTTTTGTCAGCGGGCGTGTGTGCGTGTTTTTTAGTTGAGATGGAGTCATTAACCAAGGCGTCGTTGCATAGCCAAGGGGATAGTTTTGGGATCAGGCGAGGTGGAGCTCGTGGATCCTAGCGTCGGTGCGCGCCGTGGGATCGGGTGAGGTAGTTAGTTTTAGGGATCGGATGAGACGGAGCTCGCGAGTCCTGGTGTCGGTGCGCGCCGTGGGATCGAGCAAGTCAGAGTCGTGGATCCTAGCCTCGGTGTAGCCCACGCAGCTGAGGTAGTTCAGTTAGTTAGTTTAGGGATCGGGCAAGGCAGAGCTCGTGGATCCTGATGGGGCGAGTTCGGGGTCACAGACCCAGGCGTTTGGTGTACAGTCGAAGCGTAGCCAAGGGATGGGGCGAGTTCAGGGTCGTAGACCCAGGCGTTTGGTGTGCAGTCAAAGCGTAGCTGAGGGATGGGGCGAGTTCGGGGTCGCAGACCTAGGCGTTTTGGTGTCTTGAGCCCCCGAGCCCCGTTGGGCTTTGGGTTTGTTTGAGTCGTGTGCGTTACCCCGTCCTCGGTTTCTCACAACCAGAGGGGCTGAGCTTTGTTCGCTTGCCTTGATCGCTCGAGCTTGAGTGACACGCTCGGTGAGCTCGCTAACGGGTATGATCGAGTGGAATCTGGGTCTGTCGTTCGTGACGGGGTCAGCATAGCCCTCTTGTGACATTCCACTTCTCCTTTACCTACAACCCAGCAGATGCCTGAGTCATTCCGAAGACCGACCCAGGTGGCCTGCTGACCTCCCCTCGATGGAGATTCTGTGGGCTTGGTGAGAGGTTTAGGATCAAACGAGAAGGTTGAGATGACCCTGTCTGCTTTGGGGCAGACTGGGCGAGGGCCGCACGGGGCTCATCTGCGTTTTCTCCCCTAGCTTTGTTTGACATGGGGCGGCCTCGAGCCCTTTGTAGGCCGGCCTTTGAACCCCGGCCGGTCGTTGCTTATGTTGAATGAGGCAACTGCCACTTCATGGCGCAACATGGAGCATTGTGATGCATTTCGCTGCATGTGCGATGCTTTAGTTCCTGAGCCCTCGGGCGATTCAGGGCCCGAATCGTCCGGGGGGCACGGGCGTATGGAATGAATGTGTGTATGAATGTATGAATGATTATATAAAGAAATAGCTAGGGTCGGTAGTGTTACCTTGATGACTAGAGTGACAGGGTTTGAAGAGCTCCAATCAGAAATGTCCAACCGGGACCCGTGCTCATCGTTCGCGACGGAGTCGGCATCGCCTACATGGGGCATTCCTTTGCTCCTTACCTGTCTCTCGGTGTGTTTTTCTGAGCCATTTGATTTGATTTAGGAAGCCCGATGGTCTCTCCTAGCGGAGATCCCGTTTGTTTGGGTTTTTCCAAGTCCCGCCTGGGGAGGCGGAGAGCCACTTGCGCGTGGTGATGCTTTGGTTTTTGCACCCGGCGTGCGGTAGTGGTGGGCATACCTAGGCCACATCCCGTCTGACCAGGCATAGTTTTGTTTGGCAGGGCATGCCTCATCGGTCAGGGCGCGTCCCATCATATCCCACCTGCATTAAATTGGGAAGGGAGAGGGTTTTTTCGCCCGTCGTTTTGCCTTTCCCCGATTGGCGCGCCTTCCCCAACTACTGTGCCCTTTTCCTTAAGTAGGAGATGGGAGAATGTTTTCACCCCATTCCTTCACCTATTCCCCATCTGTCGCCTCCTCTCATTTCCCTTCTTGCCGAGAGCGTCTTGGAGAGCCACGACGGTTCCTAGGAAAGAAAAGGGAGAGAGCGAGGGAGAGGAAAAAACTCACAAATCTTTTTGCGAACCTGGAGTGAGATGTCGGACTAGAGGTAATCCACTGTGAGGGAGTTAGTGCTGAAGGCGTTCGCCGTGAATGGGTTTCTGCCGCCAAAGGAGGTGGCGCACAAGAGGGCTCCCGGGAGGGATGAGTTTCCACAGCCTCGGCCCGACGAGGTGGTTTCCTTTCTCGCCTTCCATGAGCGCGGGTTAGGATACCCCGCGCACTGGTTCTTACACGGGCTCCTCAATGAGTGGGGTCTGGAGTTGCAGCACCTCAATCCGACGGGGGTGCTGCATATCGCCGGATTCGTCACCGTCTGCGAGGCCTTCTTCGGGATGGAGCCACATGCAGGCTTCTTCCAGTGGCTGTTCTCTAGGTGAGCTTTGCCAGTGGGGAATCCGCCCGAGGCCACGTCGGTGGGGGGCTTCGCCCTGTAGAAAAAACCGAGCGCGGGGGGCTCATATCCTGCGTACATCCCCTATGACTCCAACCAGGGGTGGCACGGGGAGTGGTTTTGTATCAGGAACCCAATGGAGGCACCGTTCCCGGCGTTCACTGGTGGGAGGCCAGAGTTGCGGGATAGTTGGTCGTGGGGCCCTTCTCGTCGGGAGAAGAAGAAGGTGGAGATCATCGAGGAGGAGCTCTAGAAGCTCGTGCGGCATGGCCTTGATGGGGTGCGGGTGTTCCACACCCTCTACCGCCGCCGGGTTGCTCTGTTGGTGGAGAGGGCACGACCGATGTGGAGGTAAGATGGCCCGTCGGACCCCGATCGCACGTCGCTGGAGGAGCTGTCGGATGACGAGGTCTGGAGTCACCTTGACCGGGTGCTGCACCTGAAGCCCAAAGAGAAGGTCGATGGAAAGCCCGGACCTCTCAATGCCTCGATGGTGTCCAAATTGGTATGCTCCCTTCTCCTTACTCCGTGTTCTTTTCCCCTTTGCTTTTCTGCTTTTTTGATTTTGAGTCGCCTGTTTTGTAGGGACTTATGCTTGCAAGTCCCGGCCGCACGTCCCGAAGGGGCCGGAGGGCGCGGCTCAGCAGGCCGCCTAGAAGGAGGCAGCGGATGCCAAGAAGAAGAAAGACGAGGTGGCTCGGCGGAAGTATGAGAAGGAGATCGCCCGACACGTGAAGGCCGGGGAAAATAAGAGCAACGTCGAGTCAGAGCTTGAGTCGAAGGATCCTATAGAGGTGGATGACATGATTTTCTCCGAAGAGGATGAAAGCCGGGAGGTCGTTGTGACCTCGGCGAAGCGTCGTGACCCTGCAGCGACGTCTGTTGGCAATGAGCAGGAGGCGCAGATGCACGCCATAGTTCCCATGTAGAGGAAGCGTGCGGCGAGCGCCGTCGCCGGCGACTGGGAGACGAAGCGGATGCGGTCACCGTGCCCCTCAGCGGCATCGCCGGTCTCATCCTCGCCTGCCGCGGGCACAGCCAAGCAAGCAAGGTGGTCAGAGGATCGGGCTTGCACCCGTGCATCATCGGGACCGGTGCCAGCGCGTGACTCGTAGCGGGAGGATGCCCCACCTGTTGCTCTGGTCGGCGCGTCCCGAGCCGAAGGTCACGGTGACCCACAGGCCGGGCAGGAGCCAGTTGGGACGACTCGGCCCCCGGCTAAAGTGAGGGGGCGCGGGTCGCAGCCTGGGAGCGGTGCTCGCCCTGCGAGCCCGTCGACGTTGGGTCTTAGTTTCAGAGTTGTGCCGCTTACCTCCCGCTGTGTTTTTCTTTGTTTCTTTTCGATCTTGCTGTTGAGTCTTTTTGGAGTATGACTGACCCATACTTTTTGTCAGCGGTCGGACGTTGACGGGGTTGAGCATCGCCCCCACTCCCGTGCAGGAGGTTTGGAGGCCTACCATGCAGCATGCCGCGGTGAGCGGCGGGGAGAGTAGGGTGGTGGCGGTGAACCCTTCCCTTCCGAGGGTGGTGCTCCCTGGGTCGATTGCTAGTACGGCTGCAACGACAGCGTCGGCGTTGGCGGCGATCCCGGTGGTGATGGCGGAGGTCGCGTCGGAGGTAACTCTTGTGGCCCCTTCTCCGCGCGGCTGCGGCAAAAGTCGTGTTGGAGGCAACCCTTGCAGCCCCTCCTCCACCGGATGCGGCGGAAGAGAAGGACTCTGGGTTCCCTGCCTCGCCAGGCGGAGGGCTGCATGGCTCACCCTCTCGGTCAGCGCCGAAGGCACCGGGAGATGCGGCCGGGTCAGAACCAGAACATCTGCCGGTATCCGGTGAAGACAAGGTGGTGGAGATCCCCTCCAACGATGAGGCGGATGAAGTGGTGGAGCTGCTGGTGCCGTCACGGGAGCTGGCGGTGGTCCGGTCGGAGGCTAGACCCTCTAGTGGGCTAAGGGAGACTGACATGGTGTGGCCCTGTCCTGAGGACCCGACAAAGGTCCGGTTCATTCTTTGGGATTCACGGGAGTGCTAGCTCTGGGACATCCTCGGGGGGAGAGGACTCGCCATAGAGTCCAATCTTGCCAAGCTGTCGGTGAAGCTTGAGAACACCCAGGGGCAGGTTAAGTCTATCCAGCAGTTGGTCAAGGTCGACCTGAACCACGCCACGAAGGTGAGTTTCCCGCTCTTGTCTTTGGTCTCTTGTTGGTTGCCTCAGCATGCTCGCTTCTTGTTTTTTATAGGGTCTGCAGGAGATGTCGTGCCGCAAGTCCTGCTTCCTCCGGATGGTCAAGCTTGAGCATCTGCTAGAGTCCGCCCACCGTGAGTCCTAGGACCGAGCAACCGAGGTGACCGCGGTGCGGGCGGAGGAGCAGCTAGCGATGGAACGGGCGACTACCGCCGAGCGGGGGCTTGAGGCGACGAAGGCCTACCGGGGCTGCGGGAATCCCTGGCGGACACCGAGGTGGCGCTCCAAAAATCCCTGGAGACCCTTGAGTTGGAGCAGAACGCTCTAGAGTGAGAGCGAAACACCCTATAGTCGGCGCAGAAGGCCCTGGAGTCAGAGCGAAAGGCCCGGTCGGAGGCAGACCAGGAAGTGCTCATGCTTCGGGGCCAGGTGATGGGGACAGAGGAGGCGAACGCCCGGCTGCGTGAGCAGGTGGCCCGGCAGGCGGAGGGACTCTTTGCCCTCAAGAACTTCTGCCTCGGTACATACCTTTTCTATTTTTTGTCGTGTTGGTTTCTTCCTTTAGCTTGTTTCTGAGCTTGTTGCCCTTCTTCCAGAGCTGGGCGGATATGTGAAGTCGTTGGAGCGGGACCTGGAGACGGTCAAGGCGACTTTTGGCCAAAATGCAGAGGTGCTGGCCAAGTCCCTTGAAGAGCGACGTGCTCTTGAGGGGGAACTTGACCAGATCCGCAATGTTGCCTAGCTTGTTGTCTCGGAGGTTTTTGGGTCGGCGCCAAGTACTAGCGCGCCCGCCATCCAGCTGGCAGAGGTTCCGGATGAGGTCCAGGCCCTCATCACACATGCGCTGTTCTACGGAGCATCGGGGTGTTGACTTCGGTGGTGACGTACCACCTGAACCTAGACTTCGCCACTATCTGCAGCGGGTATGCCGACGGCTTGAGCATGGAGGACATCCAATCGCTCGGCGAGAGCTTGCTGCCGCACGCAAGGTTGGTGGCAGAGCAAGTCTTTGCGTAGTGGGTGATGGATGCCCACCGTGAGGACATGGCCAAAAGCGTGCGTTAGGGGGACGTCACCCAGCCTACGGATGGCGCGAAGCCTGGGTCGGAAGTGGACATCGCTCTGCCTTCAACCGAGCCGAATGTCACCCAGCCGGGGAGTGAGCAGCCCAAGCCTTCGTCGGTGGCACCGACAGCAGATGCCGCCGTGCCGCCCCAATAGTTTGTAAAGTATAAGTAGTTTAGTAGATGCAAAAAGTCTAAGTTCATGGGGGAGCCCCGTGTAAACGTTCTTGTCTACTTGACTACAATCGGTTTCATTTTTTGTGATGGAGTCACTCCGTTCGGGGAAGCTTGCCCCTTTTGTTCCTTAGTTTTACCTTAGCATAATTTTGTTTTTTATTCTTTCTTTTTCGTACTTGCCCGTTCGTCCCATAGGCTGCAACCTTAGGAGCCTGAGCGTGGCCCGCGAGGCCGAGCTGCTCGTAACCGTAGGTAGAGGCAGGGTGCGATCGGTAGGATATTTTAAAGCAAAGCTACGTAAGGCAATTTAAAGGAACGAACTACCCTTTTGTTCGGGTAGGAAGGAGTTTCACCATATGATAGTAAACGAAAAGAGAGGTAGTAGTGCACCCTCATGGAGCCCCCGAGCAACCCGAGCCGAAAGTGTTTGGGTCGGGGCGCTTTTATAGGAGCAAACGTTGAGTAAACAATGGTAAGACTGAATTTTAGGGGAAGAAAGGACATAGCTGTTCCCAGCGCTGGTGAGAACGTTGTCGTTGTTGTCCTTCAGTCAGTAGGCGTCCAGTCGGATCACCTCGACCTTCAGTCGTCCGGATCCTTGCCCGCTACGCCCCCTTTCTTGGCCGCTGCTTCTTCGTCTTTTTCTTCCTTCGGCCCGCCGGCCTGTCACAGAAGGTGCTTGAGGAGCTCGTAGTCCTTGTAGAGGTGTTTGACGGGGTAGGCGTGGTTGGTGCATGGGCTCTCCATGAGCTCATGGAAGTGGCCCGGAAGGTCCTGCTGGGCTGCTTGCCCGTGTGATCAGCCATGGCAACCAACGCGGAGTTGGTCGGTCGGCGGCGATCTTTTCTGTTCTTTTTTCCCCTCTGCGTGGAGGGGCCCTCGTCCTAATCCTGGCGCTTGGCCTTGCCTTTGCCTCGGCCTCCGTTGGAGCGCTGTGGGAGCGGCGCTCTCTGGATGCATCGGACAAAGCCCCGTGGTCCCGGGCCATCCGAGCTGGAACTCCGAGTGCTGATGACGCTGCGAGCGTCTTGGTTCGACCTAAGCCGCTCGTGTACAGGCGGTTGGTGCGGAGCGGTCGCTAAGTCAAGACGAGGCGCAGATGCGGCCTCCTGTGCCGCGCTCGGCGGCCGTAGCGGTGAGAGGGTGGAGTGATTCATCTGGTGCGCCCCCATTCCCCTGGTAGGGAGAGAGGCCACAAGTCGGTGTCGCGATGCCGAGCTCTCCGCCTGTTGAATGGCGGCGGTCTCCACTAGTGCCCAGAGGTTCCAGTGGATCGCCTGTTCCTGGGGTCGTTCGGCTCGGGAAGACCACGTAGAAGCATTGCCGCAGCGACGATGTTCTGATTGGCCCGAACGAACTATGAGGGATCGTTCCCCTTGTCCATGGTGTTGCGCTGGACCCAACGGGTGCGACCCCGGGCGTCGCTCGCTGGTTTATGCGCACGGAGCGTAGTGTGGGGCGCCGAGCGCGCTGGCGCAGTCGGCGGCTGGTTTAGCCGCTGTTGTCGTAGTTCCTCGCTGTGCTCCCGTGTGAGCGCGGGGGTCTCCGCATGAGGGTCCGGAGGGGTGTGAGTCTGCAAGGACTCCATTACCACCGGTGGCTGTCCCGAAGCGTCCGCCATAGCGCACTCCCAGGACGGACGGTGGCTAAGCGCCATGTCGCCGATGCTGGAGCCGTCACTCTCAACATCGTCATCCATGAGGTCGAGGAAACAGGTGGGAGCATAGCTCGCCATCCCCACGAATTCGGACGTGAGAGGGGGCGGCGCCAGCATCCTTCGGAGCCCCCGGGCGTACGCGTCCACGGGGGACGCGAGGCCATAGGGGAACCGGTCGCATGGCGGTCGCAGCGGGGACAACGGGGTCCCTCCGGATAATCGGCGGAAGATAGAGAATAGCAAGTAAATAACAGCATGTACATTACTCACAGCGGGGTTTGAGCAGAGAGTTTGCTCAGAATAAAGCGTAAACGCCTCGTCGTTGAAGTCATCGTGCGTCCTGGAGCCGATGGAGGGCGCCCCTCCGACGGGCGCCGGAACGAGTGCCTCCTCGCGGAGGTGTAGCATGCCGAGCCGGTCGGCGACAAAGTCCAGGCTTCCGAAGATAAAGGCCTGGGACGGCTCGAAGACGGGTGGAACCCACATCCCGACAGGTGGGAGTGCGGGAAACTCCAGTAAGCCGAAACGAGTAGCATCGCTTGAGCCCGCCATGGCGAAGGTGGCGGAAAAGTGGGCCATCCGATGATAAAAAAGTGTTGAACGTACAACGTCTTCCCCACGGACGGCGCCAACTGTCGGTGCAGAAAGTGACCAACACATAAATATTTATAGTTTTGCCGTACGTTGTGATCGAAGGTGGCCTAGCACTCAATGACACAGGGTTTATACTGGTTCAGGCAACGTGCCCTACGTCCAGTTTGAGTCAGTCAATGACTTTATTCCTGAGCCTAAGTGCTCGAAGTTTGTAGTGGGGTTATAAACGAGAAGGAGAAAGATGGGGGATACAAGAGGTACGGTCGAACTTTGGTCAGAGGGACCGAGAGCGACGGGAGCTCCGCTATGTGCTAAGTGTTCGGGCGTGTGCTTGAGGTTTAAATCTGGTGGTTCTGCTGTTGTGTACTAGTGAACTTCATCGATCTAATGAATCTGAGTTCATCTGCCTGTTGGGAGAGAGAGCGCCCCCTTTTATAGAAGAAGGGGATGGCCTTACAAGTAAGAGGGAGAGAGTATGTATGCTACTAAGCCTTGTTACCCACGCTGGTGGGTATAGGATGATGGTAGGTGCCCACAATACTGTTGAATGTCAGATGCACGTGGGAGGTTTGTGTTGTTTTCTTCGGGTATGGCAGACGTCGGCGCCTGCTACACTGTTGATACCTGAAGGCATGCACGGAGTTTTACCATGTTCGCCTGGTACAGTAAATGCCGGCGCCCACAACACTGTCGATGCCTAGAGATATGTGGGGGGAGCCTTACCGTATGGGAGTTAATGGCACCCACAATACTGTAGGGAAAATGTCGGCGCCTACAACACTGCTTGGGTTCTGTCGTGCTAGGGAGGTCGCAGTGCACTGTTTCTGTAGATGTACAGGGTACGGTCCCCGGTATTGCAGTTTGACTTGTGCGCCCTGTCTTACTTTCTCCGTCCGTTTCCTGGTCCTTTCTGAGTGGGCGTCCCCGGTCGGTTGGTCCCAGTCGGCTCTGATCGCGCCAGTCGGAGAAAAGCAGTGAGCAGGGGTTTGGCGCATCCTCGGTCGGAGACGCGAGTCGGAGTCGGAAGCGGTGTTTGGCCAGGCCTTCCGGTCGGAGAGGCCGTCCGGAGGCGGGCCGGAGACCGAAGCGAGCGCTCCGATCGGAGAGGCGGGCCGGAGTCGGAAGCGAGCGTCGTTCCTCCTCGACCAGGCCTTCCGGTCGGAGATTGGATCGCCCTTCTGGCCTGCTGTTTTAGGCTCTTGGGCCGACCTAAGAGCTATGCGTTCGTTTGCAGCGTTCGTCTGCTGGGCCAAACCTTTGCAGGGAAGTCGGTCCATGAGGGACCCCGGGTTTATGAACCCGACACACACACATATATATATATGTACTTTCATTATAATATTACATGCAAAACATCTATGTCTCACTTAAAATTATAGCCCAAAATCAATTCTGAATTAATCTGATCACATGTTTTCTAGAAAATGGCAAATAAAAATGACAAATGTTTTCTTGGCACGTGCGTGCCGCACGTGCATGTTAACTAGTTATAGCAAAAAGTATCAACATTTATATCTCAAGATAGATTTATTTTGAAAATATATAGCGTGATTATCTAATAATGCTTATGTGATATCATAAACATTACTATTTTTGTGATATGTATTTGGTCAAACTTGAGATTGTTTGACTTTTTAAAATATGAAATGTGCACTTGTTTTGGGACGGAGATAGCACTAAATCTTTTATAAATTATTAAGTTAAACTTATAAAAAAATGACTTAAAACACATCCAAAAGTGCACTTTTTTTAGCCGGAAGTAGCATTAGTAAGAAGTCGCTACCCCTACAGCTTTCAAGCCTCTCGTCGCCGCCGCCTAGAGCCCCTTTCTTTCCTGTCCGGTGAGTACGTCGGTGGCAAGAAGAGAGGACTCGTCTCTTGTTTACAACAGATTTTTAGATCTAATTTATTTAGATTTAGTCCAAATAAGTCTATCAACAATTTTTTTTCGAAACCTTATTGCTGCGATGACTTCAATAATTACCACGAGATCACCGTTGTAGGCGTCAATTTCATCGATAGGAGGCCAATTTGTAATCATTATCTGTAAAGGGGAAAGTGCTCCTAGACACTTCCTAAAAGATAATCGCACTATTTGTTTGAACTTATCGGCCTGGCTTATCAGAAGTGTTTTTCTTTCGTAACAAATCAGCTTCAGCCGGCTTATCAGCCGCCGAAACCATAACTGAACAGCTTGAATAATTCCAACCTCCAAGTCATTGATCTTACCATCAATCAAAAAGAAAACCAGACATCGAACATGACACGAGGGTTTGAGTTGATGGATCTGTGGCTATACCTAACGATGCAACTACCAATGTTATAAGTCAGCATAAGGGCCACTCTCTAGCTTCAGTGTTTAAAAGACTGTCCAGTGCATTGAATGTGTCGAGATGCATTTTTATTTCAGCTTATCTAATGTGTAGGTTTTGGATATACTGTATCGAGTTTTAGCGGCGGGGGGGGGGGGTACCTAGGCAGAAGAGACCTCATGGAGGGGTTTTTTTTTACAATGGATACGCGAACTTTATTAATTGAAGACAATTAGGCGTTAGGACGCCACCGTCTCCACGATGCAGCTACCTAGGCAGAAGAGTCCTCATGGTTTTTTTTTTTTACAATGGATACGCAAACTATATTAATTGAAGACAATTACATCGTTTAGTACAAACTCAAGAATAAAGTTAAGGGGCTTATCGTCCCAAATACAATTTGTCTTGATTTGCATAGCTCATCTTGCCAGCTCGTGTGCTACTCGGTTTGCCTCTCTCCTGCAGTGCTCGATAGAAATCTCCTGGAAACCACTGCAAATAGTGCTACATTTGTCGTAGATGGCAGCCGCCGAGTTTGCCGAAAATCTTCCTTCCTTCATAGTCTCAGACCACTTCCATGCAATATGCCTGAATGACTAGTCTATTGCTTCTAATGTGTTGTGCTAGAAAAAGACCTTCTTTCAGTGTGTATGCTTCAGCCATACGCATCTATCACATGAGAAACAAAGCTATGCACAGCAGCAATCACCCCACCTGAGTGATCTCTAATTACAACTCCTGTGCTTCCACACCCCACATCATCATCAAACGATGCATCAACATTTACCATGACCATTCCTTCTGGAGGCTTTTGCCACCCCTTGCACACTTTTGCTTCCTTCTTCATAGCCAATTTATAGTTTCTAGTTAGAGCAGCAACGGATAGAGCCGACTTGGATGGTATCTGAATATTTTCACCGTGGACATGTTGCTGGCGCTCCCACCAGATGTACCAGCCCCTGGTCAATATGAGTTCCGTAAGACCAACGTCCATTGATCGATTTTTTTCGCCCTTTCGGATTACCTCCTCCAAGACTACCGAACCAGACCGCTCCACGGCTAGGAGCTGAGCGATTGACTCCCAGATGCCCAGTGCCCTCCACACTTCCTATCGACACAAAGAGAATATGCTCAATGTCCTCCGCTTCATTCAGACACATAGGGCAGTCTCCTGTGTTTCCTATATGTCGGTTTGCAAGAATTGCCCGGCCTGGAATCAATCCTTGGAGAGTTCTCCATCCGAAGATCTTAATCTTCCCCAGAACCTGCAACTTCCACAACTTCTTCCACACTTGACTTCTTCCTATGCCGCTAGCTTGCATAGTGATATGCTGATCGGACTAAGAATAGTCCGTTCCTGTCATAGTGCCAAGCCACGAAATCCTCCCTTCCGCTAGTGATAGGAATTTGTAAGATCCTACGCCCTGTTCGCTTGGCTTATAAGCCATACTTTTTTAGCCAACGAACAGTATTTTTTCTCATACAATAAATCAGCTAACAGTACTTTCAGCCATGGCTTATCAGCCAAGCAAACAGGGTAGTTGCATCAACTGCCCAAAAAATCAACTTCACCAAATCCTCGTCCCACTTTGCATTAACTGGATTTATAAGCTCATCAACAGTTCTAATAATATTATTACCTCAAAACGTTAAGAGTCCTCATGGAGATATACAATCTTGTCTCACGATCGCAACTCTGACTACGGGTTTCTACCAAAATTTGTTTTGTAAATAAAAAAAGAAAAAAAATACTTTAACTACAACAGCCATTGTTTTCCTATAAAACTCCACAAACATCCTTTAGCATGCTGAATATACATATTCATAGTCATAAACTCATAATAGATGGTACATAATTGTAAATAGCAAAAGTTCACAAGGATCAAACTACAGAGCCCAAATGTAATGGAACTGTTTTACGCCAATAATGATTGAAAGGCAAGCAGTATTATTCGACAAGATCTTAGGAAGACGGTGACAGGAACATTTGAACATGACATCATGGTCAATTTTAATCAGCTAGATATATTGGTGGATCAATTTATACGGACACAGTGATGGCACAAAATACAATAATCAGGCACAGGTTTTAAACACATGAATCTTGGACCAATATTTTAGAAATGCCATCAAAATCATATAACACAGTTGAACCAAGCAGTTTCTGTGTGATGAAAAACAAGTCAAATGATCACTCCCCTCGTGAGGATTACATGCAAGAGGAATGCCTACATCTGAATAAAATCAAACAAGGAAACATGAGGGGGTCTCATTATTGGCTGAGTTATCCAAGTTCTCTTCAATCAGGAATCATCCCGGACAAAAGTGGTGTATCAAAGTTGCAGTTGCAGACTTGCAGCCTTTTATGCCTGGAGACTCATGCCTCTGGTTCAGGTTTCTCAAAGAAAGTTTTCTTAATCCAGTCAAATGGCTGCAAAAGAAGTACAATTTTTTTTTTCAGAATCTCAGGTGAAAGAGGCACTAAACCAGTAGGGTAGACAGCAAAACAGGAAAAGACCAGAATCGATGAAAGAAACTAAGATCTTTAACAAAACACAACAAAACAGGCACAAGGACATCACATCCTCTGTTAACAAAGAATCAGGTGATTCAAAAGAATGGATGAAATAGAGTAAACCTCAAATGGTTTACATAAGTTTCAGGCCTCAGCACATGTCTCAACCCAATAGGGTGAGACGAATAGAGTTATTACGTCACTAAAAGGATGAAATCACCTTAAGGTGCCAAAGGAAACAACACCACAATTCAGCAACATTGTTATTATTTCAGCTCCATGGTCAGTACAAACTCAAATGACCTACCGTGAGACATGCCTTATCAGGAATACAGGTAACCTGTTGGTGAGACCTACAGGTACACTTGTTTTCATTAAGAACACATATTCTTATTTCTCCACATATAATACACAGGTAAATAGCCCCTCGATAAGTTCCTCAAACATGAGCATATAGGCACAAGATTTAACATGACTATAAAAAGAACCAGGTGATGCAAATCAAGGCACCAGCAAAAAAATAATAGATGCAGGTGAAAGCAAAATGATGCCACCACATGACCACATAGGTTAACTAAGAATTTATATTACAATATCGATGTGTTAAAAAAATTTAGTGGCAGGAATATTGATCAGAATTATGTTAAATTTCTGCCACGTGGTAACATAAATTTGTGTATTTTGCTATAAACTACAGTCTACTGTATCCTTGTCAAATACAGGTCTGCGTGATAATGACCTGGTATCGAATTTATGTCTACTTCAACATCTGAAGTACCTTATTTATTGCAACGATTTTCTGATTCCTGAGACACATTTGACATAGCAATTCCAATAGATAAATTTATAGCCTAGGCCATCACGAAAATGAGGGTTGTTCATCCTCTTATACCCCCATATTCATTAGATTCATTCGATCCAAAGGGCAAGTTTGACTAAGCAACAAGCATAAGCATATCACAAGTCAAACCCCAATAGAGCGCCTAATTGTTGACCAGACCGGGGTACGGATCCCTAAGACCGATCTATCATACGCCAGATCCAGACGAACAACGACGATGACACCACACGAGCATCACGGATCCGATCTGCAACAACCAAACCCTAACACCGACGCAGGAAACAATTCCACAGATCAAGGAAGGGCTAGGCCTACAAGCCTTCTACCCGGGCGAGCCACGGTCCATACACCGGAATAGCTAACGTCGGATACGAGATGCGAGCAGGCCGATGGATCCTGACCTGGACGAGGTAGAGGCCAGCGGTGCCAGCGAAGACACCCCAGGAGGCCGCGGCCACGATGTTGGTGGACTGGGGGCGGCTGCGCGGGGAGACAAAGCGGAAGAGGCCGGAGCTCGACGCCGGGAGTGCCATCGCCGCCGCCGCTAATCTCGGTTCACCCTTCGCGTGTCGTCGGCTCTCTCTCTCTCTCAGAGGCAGGTGAGGAAGGTCGGTGAGGAATTATGAGCGGAATATACGGACTGTTAAGTTTTCCGGGAGCAGGTAGGCCTGTATTGCCTAATAAAAGCCCACGAGAACCACATGGGCCTGATTGGCAAAAATAATCGAGGCCCATACTTTTGGACTGGAATCCAAGGATACATACCATGTTCTTTTGCCGTCAAATGTCAGGACTCAGGAGAGATCCATCAAAAAGAAAAAAAGTCAGGAGAGATCTTAAAAAAAATTCAGGAGAGTTGTTCGCAGATCCGTAAATAAATTTAATCTTTAGATTTATTTGTAATTTTACACACAAACCTGCTTGCATTTCTGCTCTCTTCGATGAGTCTTCTGTAACTCCATCGCCTCACCTTGCCCTCGTTCACCATTTTAGGTGGCTCTCCTCGTCGAGTCTGGTACCATACTAACTATGGCTCCGTTTGTTTGAGCTTTTATCTGGTTTCTGCAAGCCAAAAGTCAGAAGCTGAAACAAACAACCAAGTTGTTGAGTTAGCTCTTTTAAAAACTGGTTTTTGACGAAATGAACTAAAAACTGAAAAACACGCTGAAAACAAATTTTCCTGGCTTTCGGTGTAATAAGAAGATAAAAACTTATTTAAAAACCAATACAAAAACACCAACAAACATAAACCAAAAGCAAAAAAAAAAATTATCAGTTTTAAAGTAAAAAATTAAAAAATACAGCTCAAACAAACAAGGCATACGATGGATCATTGTCGTGACTCCTTGAACACCTACGCTAGGCCGCCGCTAATCTTGTACCACCCACGCCCAGTGCTGCTAAACCTCCCCTTCACCCGCCCAGGGCCTCCATTTAAATTACGTTTGGTACGGACGCACGGTTTCGGCAACACAAGTGGAAAAAAGATGAGCGTTGCGACACAAGTAGGCTCATTCTAAATTGGCTCATTAAAACATCAATCATTGTCCCACACAACCATCGGCCCATCTCTTATTGTTTTTGTCACATCCATCAGCCTCATTCGATGGTGACAAGCCCACGACAAAGCTATTTACCAAAAAAAGAAAGTCTTGTTCATGAAAATGCATGTTTTCTTATCTTAGATGAATGGTATGCCTATCAAACAAGCATTTTGAATTAGTTGGATTTTTTATGCAAAAAAATATTTGGATTTAGTGACTAGTAGATCAATCAGTTATGGTCTCAGTGACAAGAATTGGGCCCAGTATGCCGATTATAGTCAAGTTGCCTATAAGTGGAAACAAGCATGGCCGTAATTAGAGCAAAATAATCTGAGCTCGGGTCATATACTACTAGCGACGAGAACAACTGATGTTTTTTTTTGGATTACGTTTTGGATATTATTTGCAAAGATACAAGTATATTTCTTTACTCGAAATTAATATAGTCACACGGAGACAATACTTTTTCTATGCTTATTTTTTTGTAACAAAAAGGTGCTACTCAAAATTGTATTTTGGAGATGGTGTTGACGTCTAAATAAAAAGTCGCTTTTGATCATTCGTGAGTGGAGGGAGTACGATTTAGCTGGACTATGAATCAATAAATTACTTCCACTATTAGAGTTTGAATTAATTTTTAATTTTCTTTTCGGTAATCCTTCTTTCCGTGACGGTCGTTGGGGATATTCCCGTTTTTAATACTCCATCCGTTAAGTTTTGGCTTTTCCAGATACATTGATGTATCTAGATAGAGTGTATATCTAAATACATATCAAAACTATGTATATAGAAAATCCAAAACATCTAATAATTTAATTTGGAACAAAGGGAGTAGTGTTCTAGCTTTTCCTAAAGGGGGAATTCCTCGTGTGCCATTAAAAAAGATCGCAATACCCTGTGTGTCCCTGAAAAAGTTCAACGGTCTTCAGCGCCACTGCTCCAACTTTTTTGTGCCCTCCATGCCTGTCGGTGCAGAATGTGACCAACTAGTAAATATTTGTAGTTTTATCGTACGTTGTGATCGGGGGTGGCCTAACACTCAATGACACATGGTTTATACTAGTTCAGGTAACGTGCCCTACGTCCAGTTTGAGTCGGTCGGTGACTTTATTCCTAAGCCCAGGTACTCGAAGTCTGCAGTGGGGTTACAAACGAGAAGGAGAAAGATAGGGTGTACGAGAGGTCTGGTCGGCTCCGGTCGGAAGGGCCGAGAGCGACAGGAGCTCCACTATAAGCTAAGTGTTCAAGCGTGTGCTTGGGGTACGAACCCGGCGGTTCTGTGGTTGTGAGGTAGTGAACTTGATCGATGTTGGTTCACTAAAAAGGCTCTCCTTTATTGGAGGGAGCGCATCCCCTTTTATAGACAAAAGGGATGGCTTTACAAGTGAGAGGATGAGGGTACGTATGCTACAGGGCTTTGTTGCCCATGCCGACGGGTACAAGATAATGGTAGGCGCCTACAATACTGTTGATTGTCACTGTAGAATGTTAGATGCACATGGGAGGTTGCGTTGCCTTCTTCAGAAATGGCATATGTCGGTACCTACAAATATTGTTGATGCCTAGAGGCATGTGAGGAGTTTCACCACGTTCACCTAGTACGGTAAATCTCGGCGCCCACAACACTATCGATGCCCAGAGGCATGTGGGAGGCCTTACCGTATGGGAGTTTAACGGCGCCTACAATACTGTAGAGGGAAATGTCGGCATCTACAATACTGTTTGTGTCAGGGCGGTTGCAGAGGTATTGTTCCTACAGGTGTACAGGGTATGGTCCCTGGTATCGTGGTTTGACTTGTGCGCCCTGGCTTGCTTTCTCCATTCGTCCCCTGGTTCCTTCCGAGCGGGCGTCCCCGGTCGGATGGCCCCAGTCGGCCCTGGTCGCGCTAGTCGGAGAAGAGCGGTGAGCAGGGTTTCTGCGAACCCCGATCGGAGACGCGGGGTCAGAGTCGGAAGTAGCGCTTTGGGCCAGGCCTTCCGATCGGAGAGGCCGTCCGGAGATGGCTGGAGTCCTAAGTGAGCGCTCCGGTTAGAGAGGTGGGCCGAAGTAGTCGACGAGCGGGCGCTATTCCTCTTCAGCCAGATCTTCCGGTTGGTGACTGGACCGCCCCTTCGGCCTGTTGTTTTAGACCCTTGGGCCGGCCCATGAGTTGCGTGCTGTCTGCTTGGGCCGAGCCTTGACATGTAAGCCGGTCCCCGAGGGACCCCGGGTTTATGAACCCGACAGGAGCCCCCGAGCCCCCGGGCGATTCGGGCAGAATCGTCTGGGGGATTTTATTTTTGACGGTGGGTGCGCGTGAGCGCACCCGCGGGTGTAGCCCCCGAGCCCTTGGGCGGTTCGAGCAGAACCGTCTGGGGGGTTCTATGTTTGTCAGTGGGGGAGGTTTCCATTTTGTCGGCGGGTGCACGCGAGCGCACCCGCGGGTGTAGCCCCCGAGCCCCCGGGTGGTTCGGGCAGAACCGTCTGGGGGGTGTTCGGTAGCGGGCGTGTGTGCGTGTTTTTAGTTGGGACGGAGTTTTAACCAAGGCGTCGTTGTGCAGCCAAGGCGTTTAGTTGGTTTGAGAGATTTTGAGACAAACCTCACTAATCCTGGCGTCGGTGCGCGCCGTGGGATCGGGCGAGGAAGTTAGTTTGGATGAGACAGAGCTCACTGATCCTGGCGTCGATGCGCGCCACGGGATCGGGTGAGGAAGTTAGTTTGGTCGAGACAGAGCTCACTGATCCTGGCATCGATGCGCGCCGAGGGATCGGGTGAGAAAGTTAGTTTAGATGAGACAGAGCTCACTGATCCTGGCATCGATGCGTGCTACGGGATCGGGTGAGTCGGAGTCGTGGGGCGAGATCAGGGTCGCGGACCCAGGTGCTTTGGAGCGCAGTCGGAGCATAGCCGGATGGGGCAAGATCGGGATCGCAGACCCAGGTGTTTGGAGCGCAGCCGGAAGCGTAGCCGAAGTTGGAAGCGTAGCCGGATGGGGCGAGATCGAGGTCGCAGACCCAGGTTTTTCGTGTCTTGAGCCTCCGAGCCCTATTGGGCTTTAGTGGGGGTCGGTGTGAGTGGTGTGCGTTACCTCATCCTCAGTTCCTCACAACCGGAGGGGCTGAGTTTTATCGCTTGTCCCGATCGCTCGGGCTCGAGTGACGCGCTCGGTGAGTTCGCTAACGGGTATGATTGAGTGGGATCCAGGTCCGTTGTTCATGACGGGGTCGGCATAGCCCTCTTGTGACATTCCACTACTCCTTTACCTGCAACCCGGCAGATGCCTGGGTCGTTCCGGAGACCGACCCGGGTGGCCTAACGGCCTCCCCTCGATGGAGATTTTGTGGGCTTGGCGAGAGGTTTAGGATCGAACGAGAAGGTTGAGATGACCCAGTCTGCCAGACCGAGCGAGGGCCACACGAGGCTCATCTACATTTTTCTCCCCTGTCTTTGTTGGTTGCTCATGTCGAATGAGGCAACCGCCGCTTTGTGACGCAACACGGAGTGTTGTGATGCATTTCGCTGCACGTGCGATGCTTAGTTCCCGAGCCCCCGGGCGGTTCAGGGCCCGAATTATCTGGGAGGCACGGGTTTATGGGATGAATGCGCGTATGGATGTATGAAAATGATTTAAATAAAGAAAATAGAGGGGGTTGGTAGTGTTCACCTTGGTGACTTGAGTGACGGGGTTTGGAGAGCTTCAGTCGGAAGTGTCCGACCGGGACCCATGCTCGTCGTTCGTGACGGAGTCGGCATGGCCTATATGGGGTGTCCCTTTGCTCCTTACCTGTCTCTTGGTGTCTATCCTGAGTGATTCAATCGACTCAGGGGGGCCCGATGATCTCCCCTGGCGGAGATCTCATTTTGGGTTTTTCTAGGTCTGGCCTGGGGAAGCGGGGAGCCACCCACATGCGGTGGCGCTTTGGTTCTTGTGCCCAGCGTGTGGTAGTGGTTGATCATGCGGTAGTGGTGGGCCATGCCCAGGTCACGTCCCATCTGATCAGGAGCCGTTCCATCGGGCAGCGCACGTCTCATCGGTCAGGGCATGTCTCATCTGCATTAAATGGGAGAGAGAGAGAGTTTCTCGCTCCGCCATTTTGCCTTCCCCTATCGGCGTGCCCTTTCCTAACTGTTGTTCCCTTTTCCTTAAGTAGGAGAAGGGAGAGGGTTTTCGCCCCGTTCTTTTGCCTGTTCCTCATCTACCGCCGCCTTTCCTCTTCCTTCTTGCCGTGGGCATTCCTAAGATCCGCGGTGGTTTCTAGGAAAGAAAGGAGAGAGAGCGAGAAGAGAAGAACTCACCAATCCTTTTGCGATCCCAGAGCGAGATGTCGGACTGGAGGTCGTCCACCGTGAGGGAGTCGGTGTTGAAGGCCTTTGTTGGGAAGGGGCTCCTACCACTGAAGGAGGTGGTGCACTGGAGGATTCCTGGTAGGGAGGAGTTTCTGCAACCTCGACCGGACGAGGTGGTTTCCTTTCTCACCTTCCATGAGCGCGGGTTAGGATACCCCGCGCACTGGTTCCTGAGCAGACTCCTTAATGAGTGGGGTCTGGAGCTGCAGCAACTTAACCCAATGGGGGTGCTGCACATCGTCGGTTTCATCACCGTCTGCGAGGCTTTTCTCGGGATGGAGCCACACGCGGATTTCTTCCAGCGGCTCTTCTCCGGGAGAGCCTTGACGGCGGGGAACCCGACCGAGATCGCGTCGGTGGGGGGTTTCGCCCTGCAGATGAAGCCAAGCACGGGAGGCTCGTATCCCGCGTACCTCCCCTATGACTCCAATCAGGGGTGACATGAGGAGTGGTTTTACATCAGGAATCCAGCGGCGGCGCCGTTCCCGGTGTTCACCGGCAGGAGGCCAGAGAAGCAGGATAGTTGGTCATGGGGTTGCACCCATAAGGAGAAGCATAAGGTGGGGGTTATCGAGGAGGACTCTAGAAGCTCATGAAGCGTGGCTTTGACGGGGTGCGGGTGTTCCACACCCTCTACCGTCACCGGGTCGCGCCGTTGGTGGAGAGGACACGGCCGATGTGGTTGTATAGCGGCCCGTCGGACCTGGACCACGCGTCGCCAGAGGATTTGCCGGACGATGAGGTCTGAAGTCGTCTTGGCTGGGTGCTGCAGCTGAAGCCCAAAGAGAGTGTCATAGGGAAGCACATGCCTTTCAACTATTCGATCGTGTCCACATCGGTATGCTCCCTTCTCTTCATTCCGCACTTCTTCCTCTGCTTTTCCTATTTTTTTGATTGGGAGCCACACGTTCCACAGGGGCTTAGAAATTACAAGTCCCAGACGCACCTTCCCAAGGGTCCGGAGGGCGTGGCCCGGCAAGCCGCTCAGAAAGAGGCGGCAGACGCCAGGAAGAAGAAGAAGGCCGAGGTGGCCCACCGGAAGTATAAGAAGGAGAAGGAGGTTGCCCGGCGCATGAAGGCTAGGGAGAGAAAGAGTGACGTCGAGTCTGAGCTCGAGTCGGAGGATCCCATGGATGTGGACGACATGGTTTTCTCCAAGGAGGAGGAAAGCCGGGAGGTCGTTGTGACCTCAACGGAGCGTCATGACCCTGCGACGACGTCCGCTGGTGATGAGCAGGAGGCCGCACGGCGCGTGGTGGCTTCCGTGTCGGGGAAGCACGTGGCAAGTGCGGACGCCATCGGCGAATGGGCGACAAAGCGGACGCGGTCACCGCGCCCTGTGGCGGCGGCGTCGGTCCCGTCGCCGCCTGTGGCGGACGCAGCCGAGCAAGCCGGGCGGTCCGAGGAGTGGACTGGCACTTATGCATCACCGGGGCCGGTGTCAATGCGCGACTCGTAGCCGGGGGAGGCCCCGCCTGCCGCAGACATGGTTGAGCAAGCGGGGCGGTCTGAGGAGCAGACTGGCGCCCACGCGTCGCGCGACTCGCAGCCGGAGGGTGCCCCGCCCCCTACTCCGGTCGGGGAGTCCCGAGTCGAGGGTCACGGTGACCCGCAGGTCAGGCAGGAGCCGGTTGGGATGACTTTGTCCCCGGCCGAAGTGAGTGGGCGTGGGTCATAGCCCGTGCCCTACAGGCCCGTCGGCGCCGGGTCTTGTTTTTAGAGTCATACCGCTCACCTCCCGGTATGTTTTTCCTTTGTTTCTTTCCAAACTTTTGCTGTTGAGTCTCTTTGGAGTGCGACTTACCCGTGCCCTATGTCAGTGGCTGGGCGATGACGGGGTTGAGCATCGCCCCAACTCCCGTGCAGGAGGCATGGAGGCCCACCCTGTAGCGTGTCGCGGTGAGCGGCGGGGGGAACAGGGTGGCGGCGGTGAGCCCTTCCCTTCCGGGGTGGTTGCTGCTACAGTGACAGTGGCGACGGCGACAATGGCAGTGATTCCAGAGCCGTCGGTGGAGGTTGCGTCGGAAGTAACCCTCGTGGCCCTTCCTCCACCGGCCGCGGCGGAAGAGGAGAGGGAGACCGAGCTCCCTGCCTCGCCGGGCGGAGGGCTGCACGACTCACCCTCATGGTCAGAGCCGAAGGCACTGGGGGAAAGCACGGCCGGGATGGAGTTGGAACGTCCGGCGGGGGTCCACGCAACCGAGGTGGTGGACATCCCGTCTGATGACGAGGCAGATGATATGGCGGTGTCGCCGGTGTCGTCGCGAGAGCTGGCGGTGGTCCAGTCGAAGGCTAGGCCCTCTAGTGGGCTGCCAGAGGGTGACCTGGAGTGGCCCTGCCCTGAGGACCCGGTGAAGGTGCGGTTCATCCTCCGAGATTCCTAGGAGTGTCAGCTCTAGGACATCCTTGGGGAGCAAGGGCACGCCGCGGTGTCCGAACTCGCCCAGCTATCCGCGAAGCTCGGAGACACCCAGGAGCAAGTTAAGTCCGCTCAGCGGTTAGTTGAGGTCGACCTGCAGCTCGTCGCGGAGGTGAGTTTTGCGTACTTGTCCTTGACCTCTAAATCTTTTGTTGGTTGCCTTAGCATGTTTGTTTTTCATAGAGTCTGAAGGGGATGTCGTCCCGCAAGTCCCGCTTTCTCCGAACGGAGCACGCCCGGATGGCTGAGCTTGAGCATCAGCTAGCGTCTACTCGTCGCGAGTCCTAGGATCGGGCGACTGAGGCGACCGCGGCACAGGCAGAGGGGTAGCGTGCAGCTGAGCGGGCGACTGCCACCGAGCAAGGGCTCAAGGCGGTGAAGGCCCGCCAAGCGAAGACCGAGGCGGGGTTGCGGACATCCCTGGTGAACACCGAGGCAGCGCTTCAGGAGTCCTTGGTGGCCCTTGAGTCAGACCGGGCCACTTTGGCGTCGGAGCGGAGTGCCCTGGAGTTGGCACAAAAGGCCCTGGAGACTGAGTAGAGGGCCTTGGAGGTGGAGCAAAAGGCCCGGTCAGAGGCGGACCAGGAGGTGCTCGCGCTCCGGGGCCGGGTGATGGGGACGGAGGACGCGAGTGCCCGGCTGCGCGAGCAGGTGGCCCGGCAGGTAGAGGATCTTTCCACCCTTGAGAACTTCCGCGTTGGTACGTACCTTTTCTGTTTTTCGTTGTGTTGGCTTTTCCTTCAGCCCATTTCTGAGCTGGATGGAAAGGTGAAGACGCTGGAGCGGGACCTGGAGACGATCAAGGCGACCTTCAGCTGGAATGCGGAGGAACTGGCCAAGTCCTGTGAAGAGCGACGTGCTCTCGAGGGGGATCTTGACCAGATCCACAACGTTGCCCAGCTGGTCGTCTCGGAAGTCTTCGGGTCGGCGTCAAGCACTAGTGCGCCTGCCGTCTAGCTGGCGGAGGTCCCGAATGCGGTTTGGGACCTTATCAGGAGCGGGCTGTTCTACGGAGCGTCGGGGGTGCTGACTTCAGTGGCGACGCACCACCCGAACCTAGACTTCGCCGCTATCTGCAGTGTGTATTCTGAAGGCTTGAGCATGGAGGACATCCAGTCGATTGGGGAGGGCTTGCTGCCGCACGCAAGGTCGATGGCAGAGCAAGTCTCTGACCAGTGGGTGATGGACGTCCGTCGTGAAGACATGGCCAGAAGCATGCGTGGGGAGGACGCTGCCCAGCCTACGGACGGCGCGGAGCCTAGGTCGAAGGTGAATGTCGCCCCGGTTTTGATCGAGCCGAATGTCGTGCTGTCGGGGAGTGGCAGCCCACGCCCTCATCGGTCGCACCGATAGCAGATGCCGCCGGTCTGGTCCAATAGCTTGTAAAATATAAGTAGTTTAGTGAGCGTAAAAAGTTTACGTTCGTGGGGGAGCCCCCGTGTAAACGTTCCTGTGTGCCAAATGACTACGGTTTGTTTCGTTTTTCTATAATGGAGTCATTCTGTTCGGGGAAGCTTGTTCCCCTTTTATTCCTTAGTTTTTTCCTTAGCATAATTTTGTTTTTTATTCTTTCCCTCTCGTACCTACCCGTTTGTCCCGTAGGCTGCGACCTTGGGAGCCTGGGGCGTGGCCCGCGAGGCTCGGCTGCTCGTAACCATAGGGAAAGGCGGGGTGCGATCGGTCAGAATGTTTTTAAAGCAAAGCTTCGTAAGACAAATTAAAGGAACAAACCATCCTTTTGGTTGGGTAGGAAGGAATTTCACCATATGATAGTAAACAAAATAGAGAGGTGGTGGTGTACCCTAGTGGAGCCCCCGAGCGCCCCGGGCCAAAAAAGTGTTCGGGTCGTGGTGCTTTCATAGGAGAATAGGCTAAGTAAACAATGGTAAGACTGAAACTTAGGGGAAAAGCGACATAGCTGTTCCAAGCGTTCGGAGAGAAGGGCGTCGTTATCGTCCTTTGGTCGGTAGGCATCTGGTCGGGTCACTTCGTCCTTCAATCATCCGGATCCTTGCCCGCTACGCCCCCTTTGTCGATCGCTGCTTATTTGCCTTTTTCTTCCTTTGGCCTGCCAGCCTACCGCAGAAGGTGCCTGAGGAGCTGGCAGTCCTTATAGAGGTGTTTTACGGGGTAGTCGTGGTTGGTGCATGGGCTCTCCATGAGCTCGTGAAAGTAGCCCGGAGGGTCATGCTGGGGATGTGTGCCCGTATGATCCTACGTGGAGAGGCCCTCGTCCTGATCCTGGCGCTTGGCCTTGCCCTTGCCCCGGCCTCTGTCGGAGCACGGCGGGAGCGGCGTTTGTTGGAGGTTTTGGACAAAGGTCTGCGGTCCCAGGCCGTCAGGGCTGGGACTTCGGTCACTGCTACGTGTGTCTCGGTTTGATCCGAGGCACGCGTAGACAGGCGGTCGGTGCGGAGTGGTCGTTAAGTCAAGACGAGGTGCCAATGCGGTCTCCTGTGCCGCGCTCGCCGATTGTAGCGGCGATCGGGTGGAGCAACCCATCTGCTGCGTCCCCGTTCCCCTGACGGGGAGAGAGGCCGCGAGTCAGCGTTGCGATATGTAACACTCCGCTTATTGAATGGTGGCGGTCTCCACTAGTGCCCGGAGGTTTTGGTGGATCGCCTGTTCATGAGGGTCGTTTGGCTCGGACAGGCCACGCAGAAGCATTGCCGTGGCGGCGATGTTATGATTGGCCCGAGCGAACTACGGGGGATCATCCCCCTTGTCCATGGTGTTGTGCTGGACCCGATGGGCGCGACCACGAGTGTCGCTCACCGGTCTACGCGCACGGGGCGCAATGTGGTGCACTGAGCGCGCTGGCGCAGTCGGCGACTGATGCAGCCACTGTTGTCGTAGTTCCTCCCCGTGCTCCCGTGTGAGCTCGGGGGTCTCCGCATGAGAGTCCGGTGAGGTGTGAGTCCGTGAGGACTCCGCTTCCGTCGGTGGGTGTCCCAGAGCGTCCGCCATGGCGCACTCCCGGGACGGACGGTGGCTATGCGCCATGTCACCGATGCTATAGCCGCCACTCTCGCCATCGTCATCCACGAGGTCGAGGAAACAGGTGGGAGCATAGCTCGCCATTCCCACGAATTTGGATGCGAGAGGGGGCGGCGCTGGCATCCTTCGGAGCCCCCCAGGCGTATGCGTCCGTGGAAGATGCGAGGCTGTAGGGGAACCGGTCGTACGACGGTCGCGTCGGGGACAACAGAGTTCCGCCGGGTAATCGGCGGAAGATAGAGAATAGTAAGTAAATAACAGCGTGTACATTACTCACAGCGGGGTTTGAGCAGAGAGTTTGCTCGAAAAGAAGCGCAGATGCCGCGTCGTCAAGTCGCAGCGTCCCGGAGTTGATGGAGGGTGC